>OU911045.1:18010913-18622752 GCA_918358695.1 Melinaea menophilus ssp. n. AW-2005 | reverse complement strand
TTTATTGAATATAAGTTAATGAGAATAATATAAATCGCAGAACAATGAGAGTCATATATTAAGGTCGATAATGAAGCTATCGTAATATTTGTAACGAAAAAACTTTAGCGTCCTTCTTGCGAGTGTGATTTAATTCTTGCAAAAATTATCAAGATATGAATTTATTAAATTTCATTCTCGTTTCAAAGATATGAGACAAAAGGATATTCAATATATTAGAGACGAAAAAAAACGTGTTATGGATTTTTATTAAAATACATCTTATTCCAACACGTACTTACCACATGTCCGGACTTAAAAAAGTTTTACATCCACGCTATATTGGATATTATTTTTCCAGAGGTAAGAAAACATCTTCGATGATTTATAATACAGATAAGTTATATTTTTATCAATTGGGTAATATTACGTTTGAGTGTTATAATTTACATTACAAGTCAAAGAGCGTCAAATGAACACTAATTTAGATATTTTTTATCAAATAACTCCTACCATATAATTTAGTTAATACCTACCATAAAATAAATTAACGAACATAACATTTCTCGTATATAAATAATGTGTGGTATTTATATACGAGACACACACACTTTTAAATAAAAACTTATTTATGATTTCTTTTAGGATTATTTTACTATCAAGTGAGCAGAAGGCTTCTATTAATTTTATTATTATTTTTATTGCTCTTTATAAAATTAAGCTATAATAGATTGTTAGGTTTTGTAAACCAATGTGCTGAATATTATTTCTTAAAACTTAAGAAATAGATAGAGACAAAGATATTTTACAAAGAATCTCTATTTTACTTGATAGCGTAGAACTTTAATAAGCTTATGTGTGCTCATGAATGGAGTATGTACACCATTCATGAGTTTTGATTTAAAATAAATTATAAAAAAATTAAAATTGATAAATGTGCAATCTGAACTAAATATAAAATGGTTTTTCTAAAACTAATATAATATTTCTGTGATTATTTTATTAAATAATTAAAAATATATGACTTTAAAGATGAATCATGACATGTAGTTCATGATTTATTTGTAGAATTATGCAGAATCCTTAATAAAAAAAAATAGGGAAATGATTTAAATACAGAAGATGTTCGCAACCTTTTAAACACATGGAGTTATCTCACAAAAGAAGAAACACCCCTTCTGTGAAACCACTGCATGAAGTTATTCTTAATTATTTTTTTTATATCCAATACATTTCAGAAGTGGTACGGTGATATATCAAAAAAATGTATTAACAATAACATTTCCATGTCAGTTTGAACACTTATGTCAAAAATCTCATTTAAATTAAATTATCATTAATAACGAATATGGCATTGACACGTTCTTCCATCTTGTATCCTCTTATAGTATATAAGCGGATAATGTACATCGTTTCACTTCACTTCAGTAAATGAGACTGTCCGTAGCTAAGGCAGTCAACGACATATGAGCCTCTTTGTTTCTCACTCTCTTCAACCTGCTTATATAGTCAGCATACTGTGTTCTATATCGTGGTAATGAATAAATTAATAGCATATAAACAGTAGTTAAGAAATGCATATCGTAGAATTCTTTGAAAGATTTAATATTTTTATTCACTTTGAATGTAAATTGTATTTATTGAATTGTGTATTGTGTACTCGAAGTAGAGATCCGTATAATGGTCCACTAGACCAACATTCAAATGGTATTATGTTTTTAAAAGCTTTTATCTTGTAATCTCGTAGTTACAAACAGAACTCTCCGGATGTAGCTATATATATATAAGATGAAACTTTGGAACTCTTTGCGCTAGTTATATCGTTAATTTATCTACTACCGTTGTTTATTAATATACACAACGGTATATGAGGTAATCTCATTTTGAGTATTGAGGTCGAGGTAATGTTATAATTCTGATGTCCATGAGTCTTTAATTTATTATTAGCCTTACTAATTGGAAAATATGTAACAAATAACGAATGTATAAATTTATACAAATACGAGTATATTCAACAATACACAATTTCTTATTAAAAAAATACTTCAAATTAGAGATGACTAACTTAGGATTAATCTAATTAAATAACGAAACGGTGCAAAATATTTCTTAATGCAGCTAGCATTAAAGTGTAAGACAGCCTAAATATTGATAACCTGAATATTGCTAGTGAATGTCGGATAACTTCTATTTTTTGCACACATTCAATGGTGTCCCTTATATTATAAACCGATCTCAAATTTTATATGGATCCATAGGGTGTAGTGCAGCGACATCTTATGACTTCATGTAGGACTACTGTATAGTAGGTAGTAAATGGATGTATGATTCAAATATAGACTTTTTAAACGAGTATTCTCTGAAAAAATATCGTCTTGTATACTTTTTTGGTTATGTTGTTAATATCTTTGAAGGTATTTTTCCTACAAAGTTAATTGATATAACACAAAATAGTTTAAATATCAAAAATTCTAATTGCAACGTAGTAGTTGTAGGCGTAGTTAATAATCGCTTTTAAAGTAATTAAGCTTCGTGAGAACTAAATTAAAATCACCAATTTTACCATCACACCAAAATTCTCCAGATCGTATATAATTATTTTAGAATAAAATAACTCTTTCTTAAATGTACTATACCTATAGTTTGAGTACATTAGTAAAAGGATTCTAGTATTTCGTCATTATGTTTAAGAATAAAACAAGAAAATCATTAAAATATTTTATTTATTTTATTATATGAGGTGGTATTACTGGCCTCAACGATTATCGATTCCTGTATTTAATTATAAGTTAAATTTGAAATGTACTAGCAAAACTGTTTTAATTATACATAAAGTCAAAGTTATCTTCTCTGTTTACAGAGAGACTAAAGAAAAAATATTTATGGTATTGAGTTGAATACTTTTAAAATAGTCAATGCCGCGTTAGATAAGTAAATTATGACCTGGTATCGAAATAATGAAAAATATATATTTAATATATAGGTATTTAATATATTTTTTGTATTCATACGGTAAAGTTTGTATACGGAGCTTGGGTCTGTAGTGTAGCGTTGCAATTATGTCGGCGCACACTTCACTATAAAGGTAATAATTGCAAATAGATTGTCTCTACGGGCGAAATGCGTCTAAATTGCGCTCGGGTCACATGCAATTACGTGACGTATCCTAAATTGATAATTGTATTTTCGGAATACGTTAAATGTTGTAGTGTAAAATATATACAGTTGAAATAGTAGTTACATTATACAAAGAATGAAGAAAAACATACGGTATAATTTGGTAGTTAGAAATATTTTAAAAGTCTAAACGTTTCATTATTTTAATTAATTCAAACCAGTTCTATATTACATTAAAATATAAACAAACAAAGATTTAGGAAGACGAGTCATATAGGTGACAATAGTTTTATTTAAATTATAGGCTGAACTAGATATTCCATTACTATTAGCGAAAAGTTTGTGTCCTCCCTGACATTCAAGCGACCTTGTTTTAATTAATTTCTTAGAGTTTGCAATTAATCTTGCTTACGTTTTCAAATTTCATATATATTAAGCCAATGTTTATTGAAACATATTTTCCGTAGAGTTTCAATTCCAAAGCAATTAAAAGGAAAAATGTTGAAGTGAAGTGGATGAAATAAACATGAGCTTGTGAAGGCACTTCACAGTTTTCAATAGAATGGTGGGACAAAGTTTTTGTTTATTCATTTATTTATTGATTTTTCTGTGTGCATGAAAATATAAATAGAAAATATTATGTCATTGCTTATTCGTTTTTGGAAGATTTTTAATATTCTTTTGAGTGAGGAGTTTCCTTCGTTCACCGCAACCTAGAAGCTTCTATAGAGAATAACTAATCATCTCAAGGTCTTATAAAGTTTATTTAAAAAACAAAATGTTACCATAACATGGAAATATTATTTGGTAATACATAATCTTTGTAGGATAAATACATACAGAACAGAAGTTGAAAATAGCATAAAAACCGTAAATAAATGTTCACGGAATTGCACGATTTAGATAATATGAAAGAAAAACTAATTTACAAACACACCTCAAAGATATTCTTGGCATAAATTTGTGCAATTGTTGTAAAGCACCTCTTCGAGCTCGTATTATTAAGCTGGTATATACTGGTTTGTACAAGAACTTAGTTAGGTAGATATTATTTTTAAAGCAACAAAGAGCGATAAAGTTATAAAATAAAAATATCCCCATTTTTTATAAATATTTCTTTTAAAAAATCTTATTTGTTTAAATGACTCATTTTCGTAGAGTAAAATAAATTATATAAAGAACTTTAATTATAATAAATACTTATTACAAAATAATATAAAAATCAAGTTGAGTTATAAAAAGTATTAAAAAAAATATACAAAAAAGAAAAATAATTAAAATATATAATAATATTACATCCTTAATATTATATATTTTAATAATGATTGAAAATTAATAAAGAATGATAAAATTAAGGAATAACACAAACACAAATAGGTGATAATTCGTGTTAAATATATATTATAGACGGTATATTTAATAAATATTTTTATAAATATAAAATAGTGATTATAATCAATCAGTATTATTTCTATTGTTATGCACTTCAAATTATGTACCGAATTATCAAAAGTATTCCAGATAATGACAAAACAACAAATGGAAAACAATATATGTAACTTACTTAAAAACGTTTTTATAAATACGAAAGAAGTATATATACTGTTTGATAGAATATAACCTAAGTTTGCTTGTAAATGGGAAATTAATATTTATTTAATAAAATATATTCGTTTTCATCTATTGAGTGAGTTCCTAAAATATGAAAATGTTTTTATAAATTTCCTTTCTATCTTCATTTATTCTTACTATTGCGTAACAATTACAAAGAAGAAATCGCCCCATTCGTAAATATATTTATTCTTGTATTACCATAAAACAATAGGGAAAATGAAGGATATTAGGATATATTAAACGCTCTCAATAAGTCGTCGACTGAGTGCTCAGTCACTGCTGAAGAATACAATAAACCCAGCCCTATAAAAGATACGTAATTGTTTCTTTCGCATTTGTACTTTTATAAATCGACTATTATTCCTTCTTTGTTTCAGTAAGAATATATAAAATTAAGTTTTAAAACACAATATAATTATATATAATTAAATGTAGTGCGTGTTGTTTTTTTTAAAAACTTACAGTTTCTTGGTTCTGTAGAGTCTGAACTGCGTTTAAAAGTATTTCACAATAAAACGTATTTCACTTCAAAATAAAACTGGATCACCGGTAGTGCAGCGGAAAATATATTCATTACAAACTAACAGTTTTCTATTTCCCGACGCCTCTGGTCACAATATATCTGTATATGTATATATAGCTCACCTCAAATCGATTTGTATGTTTCCATGCTCTTATGTTTAGTAAGAGTTTAATTATTCATATATTCGTTAGACTGAGTAGTCCACAGAATATAAATATTGTAATGTAACAGCCAGCTTGTTAAAAGATTGACATTACATATTCGACAAATATGCAAACCTTCACGCAAACCTTTACGCAGCACAATATGCCAAAATATCTTTACACACTTTGATTGTTTTACTTGTACTGCAAGTAAAAAGATTGGTTTCGTATCGAGCAAGGCTTGATGAAGTTACGGTACTTTATATTATGAATGATGAAATCTACCTAACGTAAGCAAATAACGTACTTATATTATACAAGTACAAAATTCATTTAGGATGAATAAGTATTTATTCATATTACTCTATTCGTTTATAAAAGGAAAATATTAATAATGATCACTATAAACTTTATTAAATCTTAAAATGAACTATAAAAATTAATTTATATTTGTGTTTATGACATGATATTTGTTACCTTATTTACTATGTATACATGTAAATAAATTTAAAATCATAAAGTCAATGTGGTTTTAATATTTTTTTCATACGAGATATGCCTTCCTGAACATCTAATTGATTGTGATTATTTTTTTTAATTGAGACTATACCAAATATAATAAAATAAAACAGTACCACTATAACCTATTTATATAATATAATGTTTTTAGTAAAGTATTATCAGCCTACTGCGGGTCATAAATCTTTTTGAGAATTCTGAAAGGAAATTGGGTTTAATATATGTATTTCATAACATATTGAATAAAAGATATAAAATGATATGTTTCCCTTGAACAGTTGGAGTAAGTTTAGTTGAATATAGGTTTTTTTAAATATTTATTATAATATTGTAATTTTTATTTCAACTCTATATTACTATCACGCGTTCAGTTTACACCTACTCCTTCAATTACTCTAATGAAAGATTTTAGAAGTATCATGATATTTAACATTGAAATCATTTGTCGTGATTAATAAATCAGTCCCGAGTTTAATATTAAAAGCAGGTTGAATATGACATCATAATCCCTGTTCAATTACAGACGAACCACAAAATCATCCACACACAAACATACATAAAACGTATTTGCGTGTCAGGAAATTTACTACACAGTGCCCTGGTCACAATCACATATCTGTAATGCCTATAATATTCTATCCATCTCATATTGTTAACTTGTTTTATGAGGCTTTTATGTATAATGTTACGGATACTTTAATGTTACTATTTCGTCGATGGTTACATATGGAGATAGTTTTTATTGAGTAACTATTACTTTTAAAAAAATTCTTAAACAAATTAAATATACTTTTTTTACTGTACTTTCCTTTTTTCGAGTATGGAAAAGAAGAAGTACCATGTGGCAAAAGTGTAGCCCTGTATAATTAATAAGGATTTAATAAAAATAATTATTAAGTTAAGTAGTATTTAAGTAAAATACAGTGTTTTAACTGGAATACATACGATATTACATTTATAAATAACATCCAAAACTATATTTGTACTAAGAAAAGTTTATAAATACGTAATATTTGAAACTGGCAGTTCGTTAACATCAATATTTCAAATCTTCGAAAAACCCGGAGAATATTTTATTACTACATATTACTAATTTTTTAGGGAATGACGTCCAGTCACACACTCAGGCAATGTTACTAACTAACTTTGCTTGACAAATACTAGAAGTAATAACTATTATAAAAACTATATTACCTAATTGAACATTTAAATAGGAGGATTGGTTTCGGACAGTCCGGCCGTAAAGCTAAGCCAAATCTTTTAGTAGTATGGTAACAGATTCATTTAATCTTAGGGCGTACCCCTTAAGCAACGCACAGAAGTAGCACTAGGTCTCTGTGAGAAGTGCGTTATGGTTGTCGCCCCTACCCGAAAGGCGCTAGTCACGCAAGAAGCTAGTTCGGAAACGAAGGGATGTAAGACTGAGGTTTAGAAGTAGGAATATTGGTACTACAGAAAAGAGAAATCGAGGACATGTTGAAGAGAAGACGAATATATGTAAACTGTTTACAGGAGACGAAATGAAAGGGATCGAAAGCGACGGATAGTAGTGAAGGAGAATTCATGAGAAATTAAAAGGGTTGTGACTGAGGTGAAGAGGGTGTATAATATAATCACAGCTGTGAAAATAATGTTTAAGTGTGTTTGCTCCTCAAATCGGGTGTGAATAATAAAAAATACGTTACTCATTTTAAGGGAATATTGTAAGTTTGTTAAAATGTATCAATTTGTAAATAAGTGCAACTATTTTAGTAACTATTTAATAATTTGTAAACTACATTATTCCAGATCGATATTTATATTAAGGATGACTTTCATGGGTCAAGATATATTCAATGTTTCAGAGTAAGTTTTGGATAGTATTTAAACATTTCAATATCAATTTAAACTTGATTTATTATAGAAAATATTTCCAAGTTCTAGCTATACCGGACTTTACTCAGTCCTTTTTAAATATTTACACAATAGGACGGGTCTATCCTGATATTTTAGTAACATAATTTTATCCTATACCATTACATTATTCAAGTCCTTCTTAACCGTCCTCGTGTTGTATATTTTTGTATAGGAAAGAAATACTACCAGTGTAAGTCCATCTAACTAAAAACTAATAGTAGGTTTAAACTACTCTAAAAGCTAACACACACATAGTAAATACCTAAACGATACTTGAGCTCGTAGTAGATAGTAACGACGTTACACTTGATCGTATGTAAGCTCGCCTCTGAGAGCTTTATCAGTATAAGTCTTGTATACTAGCATCACTATGAGCTACTAACATAATCCTATACAAACGATAGTAAGTTTTTATCAAATATTGCAAAAAAACTTATTTTTATGTGTAATGGTAGACTAATAGTAATAGAATTACTAGTGGACACCTATTTCTTGATTGTCTATGTTTCCGTCTATTAGTTTCCGTCGATGTTAGGGCAGAAACATCTTGATTGTTTCTTAAAATGGATATGACACAAATTTCACTGTTTGGTGTGGAGTGTCTGAATATTATAAACTTACTTTTGTTTATTTAACTAATTGTTAAAGGAAATTCCGATCAACTGATAGTCTATAGTTTAAAATAGCTACCAGTTGTGTATACTAATAAAATTTCAAAACAATGTATAATAGATTTTTTAATTTGTATGTATTCGGGAAATCTTTTTCTAATAATATCATAATCTCATATAAAAAATGCCATCGATCATAAGTTAGTTAATTAATATAAGTAAATAAGCAAGATAACAAAATATGTATGGTAGTGGTTGTTGCTTTATAATATGGACGAAATTCGTTACTAAAACTACTTGAAGAAAAGAAAATTTACTAAGATAAGATTCTTGACGCTAACTTTTTATACTAAAATTGCTTATATAAATTTTTCCTTTTCTCTCCATGAAACTTAGAAACTTAACAATATATACTGAGTCCGTTGCTTAAAACTTTTATAAATTATGACTCAGTTCTCAAACTTAGAACCAACTTTAGTTTTAAGTATAGTTCTTTAAACTAAGATAATAATAAGTATAACAATATGTATATAAGTTACACGGATACGATATACGATATTAATATTATTTTTTTATCAAATCTACACACTTACACTGAGATACATATTAAAAAACATTGCGTTATTTGCTTTTGTCCTTTATTTCCAACTCAAACTTGATTATGCCTTTAATAATTATAGTTCTGTTTCCCTCATTATATGTATACTAGGGGCGCCTACCGCACCTTAATTTCGACTCGCTGCGCTCGCGAAACTTTGGGTGCCGTTTGCATATTGAGCGAAGCGAACCCAGTGTAATGACTCATCGTTGTCAATATGTTGGTAATGTCGGAGATTTCAGATTAGGCTGACACGCCACGATCACCATCAAGCCACCAAATTAGATCTTACTTAACCTAACCAAACCTAACACGATATACTCGTATATGTATATGGAATATCAGTTTTTTGACGATTATCCCTCAACGACATACATTGCATGAGGACCCCCCGGTGGGCATGTATGAAGAGGTTGATGTCTGTGGCAGAGGCGAAAGAGGTATGTAGGGACCGTAGCGTTTGGCGCTCCATCGTCTCTGGCTACCTCGCAAGGGATATGGCGTGAAGCTAAGCTAAGTAAGTAAGATATGACATTTTAAAAAAAAATTATTAACCATCACCTAATGTGTGTCTTTTTGATTGCAAAATTTCATAATTTTCCGTCAAGTACTTCTCGAGCCTATTCGTGACAAAGAATGTAAAAAAGTCTCCAGTAGGAAGCTCCGCTCGCTTTGGCCGCTAAGCTCAATAAATATTAATACTTTATATATTATTTCTACTACAACACTATATTATATTATTATTGGAATATCTTGATTCGATTTTAATAAACGTGTTTATTAAAAGAGTCAACTTGGATTGACAGATTAATTATTAATATATCATATATTAATTATTACACAAAATTATATCTTGATTTCAGTTTATACCCATTTGGTATATACTCCTAAATCGGATAATAGTAATAATAGTTGGTAGTTTGAAACTATTTAACAAAAGTGTTGATAATAATTATTATCTTTAACGACTGTCATTATATAGTACTTCTGCAAACATTATCTTTACCGAAAAAAAATAAAACTTTTATTTGGTACTGCTATGCAATATAATTATGACAGTAAAAAAAATTGTTTGACGTACCAGCCAATGCAGTTGCCTCGAATATCTATTTAATGAATAAGGGGGACTATAGTGAAAATAACTATTTAACGGACGAAATCTCGTTTGTTAAATCAGAATCTGTTCCGCCATGCTCCAATGTGGCTTTCGGGGTCTTTAGTCATACTGATCATGACTGAACCTCGAAACAATTCGAAACTAGTCGGGTGAATTACGTGTTAGCCACCGTACGTACGGTTGTTAAAAAATATATATACAATAGTAGGCTTAATATAATATATCTAAAAATATAAAAAAATTGTACAATTTGAATTATCGTATCTCTGTGGGAGCATCGATCGAAACTCTATTATATCCTTTAATATTAAAACAAAAGATAAACTAACTGTTATAGAAAATTATAAAAAATAAGCTTGTATATTAAGATGAGTGAGAGACCAAATTCAATAACAAAATAGATAGTTTTTTTCTTTATAGAAAAAAAAATGTTAGCTTTAATTGATCACTTGTTAAAATTAAACACAAATCTTTAAAAGAAGAAATGTAAAAAATGATTGAAATTTAATATCTATATATCTTCAAGTTATTTATTATATGTAACTTAAGACTAAGTTTTACTAAAGATATGTAATTGTTTTTACTAAAGCCATTGTAAAACTCAATTTGCTATAGAATGTATTTATAGGTGGTAGAGCCTAGCTGTAGTTATCTGACTGCAGCTCGTATTGGGCTGGCTCGACCGGCGAAGGATCACCCTCTCACAGAAGACCGACGCGTAGTAACCAAATTCATTTGGTTATGTTCCGTCGGTGAGTGAGAGAATCCGGTAGCCCAACCCCCCCCCCCCCCCCTGCCATGAAACATGAAAGCGATGCCAAAAGAAAGAAGCCGGGGACCCCCTCCCCGAGCAAAATCGGGGAAATGATTCTCGGATTTTGCTCGGGCTGCCCGTCGTATCTGGGGCGGGCAAAGAATCGCCTTTTGTGTTTTTTGAGGGCAAACGACGAGTCAACGCAGCGGCATCCCGACCCACTCTAAATGTGGACTTTTGCAATATTCGGGGACTTCATTCCAACTTGAACGCCATCCACTATCATCTAGAGACGGCGCAGCCAGCCTTGTTGTTTCTGACGTAGACGCAGATATCTCAACCTAGCGACACAGCGTACCTGTCATACCCCGGGTATAAGCTAGAACACCATTTTATACCACACGCCGGGGTATCTGTGTTCGTAAGGGAGGATATCTGCTACCGTCGCCTTCAGGTTTTTGAAGGTCAAGGCGTAGAATTAGACATGGACGACCATGTCAGATTCTACGCATGCCTTTATAGGTCCCATAGTGGTAATGCAGAAACGGATCAACTCTTGGGCCATGTTCAGGCGAAGATTGACGATCTGCTTCTACAGACTCCCTCCGCCGAAGTCGTAGTCCTCGGTGACTTCAATGCACATCATGCGAATTGGTTAGGGTCACGTGCCACCGAATAGACGGGAAGATCTGTGTTTGACTTTGCTCTGGCAAATGGTCTGTTCCAATTGGTCAAGACGCACACTCGTCTACCGGACGTGGACAGCCATATGCCCTCTTTGTTGGATCTTCTGCTGACTACATATCCCGGAAAGTACCAGGTCACTGTCGACGCTCCGTTAGGATCCTCTGATCATTGTCTGGTACGGAGTGTAGTGCCAATTCAACGTTCGGGTCGCACAATACCTGCGACTCGACGCCTTTGGGACTACAAGTCAGCGCATTGGGATGGAATGCGGTCCTTTTTTGCATCCTACCCATAGGGGCTTATTTGTTTCCCTTCCGATGATCATAGTGACTGCGCTGCGGCTGTAGCTGATGTGATACTACAGGGCATGGAACTATATGTACCAAGCTCTGTGGTACCACTTGGTGGCAGATCGCGGCCTTGGTTTGATGCGTCTGTCAGGGCTGCAGCAGCTGGCAAACGGCAGACTTATCAAGCTTGGGCCAATGCGTTAGTCACTAAGGATCCGAACTCTAGAGTTCTGAAGAGGAAATTTAATCGTGCCTCCAGATTCTTCAAACGGCAAATCGCTAGAGCAAAGTTCAAGCATCGTCGTCAAAATGGGGGATCAGCTGGCAAAGTACCCGCCTGGCACGCGCAAATTTTGGGCCTTTCAAAGGCCACTCTGGGCAACTTTAGCCAGCCGTCCCTACCGCCGTGGCACATGGGGAATGACTCTCTGGCCCATACGGCAAAAGAGAAAGCCGATTTCTTGGGCACTCTTTTCGCCTCCAACTCGACTTTGGACGACCAGGGGAAGACACCGCCTATCATCCCGCGGTGTCAGAGCTCAATGCCGGTAATAGTTTTTCGGCAGAAAACTATTAGGCAGCCTCTATTTTCCTTGGACGTTCATAAGTCGAGGGGGCCGGATGGCATTTCTCCATTGGTGCTACGAACGTGTTGACTCCAGTGCTAACGTGCCTATTTCGGTACTCCTACCTTAAAGGCGTAGTCCCGGTCACATGGAAGCGTGCCCTTGTCCACCCGATCCCTAAAAAAGGTGATAGCTCGGAACCAGCTAACTACAGCCCTATCGCCATTACCTCTCTGCTCTCCAAAGTAATGGAAAGCATTATCAATAAACAGCTCCTAACCTACCTCGAGGATCACCAGTTGGTCAATGACCGGCAATATGGCTTTCGCCATGGTCGATCGGCTGGTGATCTTCTGTTGTATCTTACACACCGTTGGGCAGCTGTTATTGAAAGCAAGGGAGAGGGTCTGGCAGTTAGTCTGGATATGGCGAAGGCCTTCGATCGTGTATGGCACAAGGGGCTTCTTTCGAAACTACATTCCTATAGGCTTCCCGAGAGTTTATGCAAGTGGATCACCAGCTTCCTCACTCGGCGGAGCATACAGGTCGTTCTCGACGGTTTTTCTCAGACCCCAAGCCCGTGAACGCTGGTGTACCCCAAGGCTGCGTGCTATCCCCAACTCTGTTGATGATATGTTGGATATCTCCAACATACATTGTTATGCGGATGACAGCACTGGGGATGCGGTATATTCCGGCCGTGCAGGTCTCTCTCGGGAAAACGTCAACGAGTGCCGAAAGAAACTTGTGTCTTCTATAGAGACTTCCTTGGGGATGGTCTCTGAGTGGGGTGAACTGAACCACGTTCAATTCAATCCCGAGAAGACTCTAGTTTGCGCGTTTACCGCTGAGAAAATCCCATTTGGTCCGGCCACACATGGAGTACTGTTCTCATCTCTGGTCCGGATCACCCCAATATCAGTTTCTACCATTTGACCGCGTACAACGGAGAGCCGTTCGAATTGTCGGAGATCCGGTGCTTTGCGAACGGCTGGACTCTTTGGCATTGCGTAGAGATGTGGCTTCTTTGTGCGTCTTCTACCGCATTTACAACGGGGAGTGTTCTGAAGAACTATTCGATCTGATGCCTGCCGCCGAATTTCATCACCGTACAGCGCGCCATCGCCTCCAATACCATCCTTACCACCTGGATGCGTGGCGATCCTCCACTGTGTAGTTCTCAAGGACATTTTTTCCATATTCCACTTGCTTGTGGAACGAACTCCCTTCGGCAGTATTTCCAGATCGGTACGACATGGTTACCTTCAAAAAAGACGTTTATTCCTACCTACAAGGCCGGAAACACTCTTCTAAATCCTCGGATGTTGCAAGACTTTTTGGGCGGCGGTGATCACAAGTCACCTGTGACCCGCCCGCTCGTTTGCTTAATGTTGCTCGCTCGCTCGCTCTTACATTAATTAATGTTGGTACTTCTCATAAACTTTAAAAATTCAATATAAGGTACTCATATATTCACGAAATCCTTGAGATGTGGCGAAGTCTACTTTGCATGATTTATATTTAAATAATCATGTCCGAAGACTTCAGTGTCCTCGAAATTGTTGATGTAAAAAAACAAACATGAATTAAATAATAAGTTTAGTTTTGTGTAAGTTTTTTTTAAAGAAATGATCGTCTCAAGGGCAATTGTCACGCCGTTTAAGGCAGTGGAAGACTGAAGATGCTTTGCACTCAGTACTCAGCTTTTGTTTACAAACTGTTAACAATTTTAGTCTTAAAGTTTGTATAATGTAATAAAAAATATTTTATTATTTTATTCATCGGTGTATCTTATAACTTGTAATAAACAAAAGTTTTTCAGTTACCTGCTATATTATTCCAAAATTATTATTTATACTATAAAGTTCTTTTTTTTTCTAATTATTGAAAATTATTACATTCGGAAAGATATTTAATTTTATATAAATGTAATGAAATGACATTTCATTAATTGAAACCCGAAATGTTGATAGAAGGCGCATCGGTTGAAATGACGTGTGATTCAATGGCGGATGATACTTAGATTATTTTATGCAGAAAGAAGAAATTGTTATAAAAAATAATAAATATTGCAGAGATAATTGAGGAAGCGTTTCTTATTTTTTCAGGTGAGATACATTCTTTGTTAAAATATAGTAAATCGAGAATTGTACCAATATTGTAGAGGCGTTTCAAATAAAACAAAAACTTTTATTTTCAAAGAAACAATAATGTATCTTATATATAGATATTATTATGTATAAAGATGGAGAAAATATTTATTGTATTACTCTCTAAAACTTTGAGATTATTAGTCGGTCTCTAGAGAACCAACAAAGCTCCAGGTCGCTGGAACCTCAACAAACAAAGTTTTTATAGGTCATAAGATCATTAATATAACAAAGACAAATAAAAAAAATATACAATAGAAAAACAAATTTAAAAAAATATTACATTCCTGTTATAAGAATAGCTATTGTTCCGGCATGTAGTAATAATAATTCCAGCGAAGAGTGTGTATTAAATATTAATATCAATCGGATACTTAGATTTAAACCACTTCATTTATACATTAGGGTTTTATTATTATTGATATCACTTCACATTTTTAATGTAACACTAAATTGTTATAAACAGTTTTATACAGTGCTTAAAAAACACACTTGCAAACTCCCGACGACGTCCTAAGCCGAGGGCCGGTCTCTTAGAGGTATCCTTAGGAAGGCTTTCCCCCGGGCTCCACAGGCCCGGTATTTCAAGGGCGGTATGCTATCGCTTCCACCTGCTCAATCAACTAGTATTTTAAACGAGTATTCAGAAAAGGTAACGCATGGTTTTTAAGACTAGGACAGAGTAGAGACAAAAGAAGGAAGAAGCTAAGTAGTAATAAGTTAAAAGAACAAATAGTTTTGAAAGGTAGCCGTGTTATGCTATTACTAACAGTACCTTATTAATTGTTATTGAGCTAGTTTCAAGTATTGCATTAAGATACAAGATAAGACCAATTACATTAAGGCACAAGTGTTCAATTCGTCTCCAAAGTTGCAAAAAGCTATCTTTAAGTGAACTACAATTGTCTATTACAGTAAATTGTTCTTCAGTCGCTTGGTTGACTTTCAATTATACTCTCCCTGAAGAAGTCCTCAGATGATACATTTCAAACAAAATTTAATTTATTTATTATGAAATACGTATTAAAACAAAACTACTTCAATTTTTTTTTTATTTTGAAAATAATATTTGTTACTGACTAAAATAATCTCATATCATATTTTAATACTAAGTACAGTACTGCAAAAGATTGATAAAAAGTATGATTAAGGAGTCAATTACGTCAAGTCACTTGTTTTTTTTACATTTCAATGAGTCTTTTAGTTGGTTATTTAGTATGTTAATTTATCGTCTACCTTCTACTAGCGAAGGTTGTCTGTAAAGATAATGAAGTTAAAAAATATTTGTCGGCACTGTGAAGAGATGTGATTCACTATCACCATCAATACATAGGTGATATCTAATCAGATATTCGTTATCATTATCATATAGGTTAAGTTTCAGGTTTGGGTAATTCAGGGTTAACAGGTACAAATCATAACTTAAGCATATGTGAAATTTATAATGGTGGATAGGTTAGTGGATAGACCAATTGAGCTCCCGAGTACCAACAGTTGGCGGGATATCAACAGTTGGCGGCAGGTTCGATCCATAATACATCGAATATTTGCTTCATTCTTTATTTATTAAAAATATATATATTATAAATTTTTATACAATTACACATATCGGTGCATCAGTTCGCAAACATTTGTTAACGATATGTTGATTGAAATTAACACTATTATTTGAGTATCGGAGGATAGATGGTTGTGGTCTTACGGTATAAAAGGACGTGCTAAACACTCAAAGATTCAGAAGCGAGTCAGGCATTCGACTAAGCGATACTCCTGTGTTTGCGTAATAACACTCAGAATCGCTGCTGGAATATTGCCGTTGGACAAAGCGCTGCTCCTGTCTTTGCATAAATAACACACTGAATCGCTACCGGGATATTGGAAAGTATTTTCATTTTATTATCATTATTTTAAGTGATTTGTTTTTATTTTAATAAATATCTTGCTTTAACATTAGTTATTGCTTTATATTAACTAAAAATAACTTATTAGGTTGTACGAGTATGAATGTAATTATTGGATAAAATAAATTGTAGTGTTTAATTAGCAGTTGTGTGTAATTAGCAGATTGATATGAGGATTCAGTTCCACAGCTTATGGTTGCTATAATAAAGTCTTGATTTATATAATGACTTTTTATATACATGGTTATAATATCCAGGTACTGAATCAAATCCATAAAACATTTTATAAACAAATGTTCACTGTGCACATGTACTCGACTAAAATATTTATTTGGGGACGTCTTCGAGGTGACATTTTTTCTAAATATGTTCTGTTTCACATTTTCTCTGTAGGAGGGAATATTTGTCACAAACAAATGGAATACAAATAACAGGATTCGTAACAAACGTATTACAACGAGTTTGTTACGAGATTTCCGTGAATCCGTTGCGTTATGACATTTATTTATTATACAATGACTCTTGTTTACATAATAAATATATGTTTATCTAACAGTACTTAATTTTCTCCTTACTTTATTATTTTAATGTTTTAAAACACCATAAAAATAATTATAATGATATAAAATATAGCATTTAACTATGCAGTATTCTAAAATTAAACCTTCTTTGTATTTAAAATTAGCGATATTATACATTGAAAAGTAGGATGAAACTACTATTTAAAAAGCAAAAATAAAAATTTAAACATATTTTAGAATAATAATAATAATAATATAACAACGGTCATGTACTCTTCTACAGATTACTTTTTTCAGATGACCAATGTTCAGGTTTTGCGGTCTATTTAATCTTGAAGTCCATTATTGACTGTGCTGGATAGTGTTTCGATTTGGTCAAACCATCGTGTTGAATTGCGACTTCTTTCCTTCCATCCAAACAGTGATCATCAACTTCTTCCGATTACCTCGCAATCTTCCTTCCAATATATCCGAAGAAATCGAGGACCCTACGGAGACACGTAGTTGAGAGCCTAAAATGAGAGTAAAAATAACTTAATGTGAACTAATAACCAACCAAAATATATTACAATAATATTAAAGCTATTTACTGAAGAAGACTAAATTGTAAATAAATTAAGTAACACGAAAACATGGTGAGTCAGCTTATATCTTTGTATATGTCACAAAGAAAATCATAAAATATCAATAATTACATTAAATAATAACACGTGAATAACAAACAACACTTAATAAAAAAAAATATCGTCCAGTACTAATAATATTATCATTAAATATCACGTATAACAAGCGCATATGAACTGATTAAGCTACCGTTACACCGAATATTATCCGTCTTAAACCTACTAGGTTAACAATTAAGCTCTGCTACTAACAATTATATCATGCAAATTGGATCCGCGGACCTCGCAGGACAACCTTTAAATGGGTAATGTCATCAGCTGCTACGTATACGATTACTCTATTTATAGTGACTAACGACTTACCCGTCCATTTCATGGTATGGTACAAAGAAGAAAGTCATTTACCATTCAAGGATTTGAGGTTCCTCGGAATAAAAGATAATTTGTATACTATTTAGCAAAACGGAAAGAATTAATGGCTTAGTGGTTTGTTACTTAAGTGTTCCGTCAAATGCCCTCCGGTTCAACGCACACTCAGAGTGAGATAGCCAGCATCTCGGTACTGCGTCCAAGAATTTACACAACTCCGAGAACTATTTCGATTGCTACACTTTTGTTCTTCACGCCTTCAAGCGTAGGAAGTACCACGTAAATTAAAGGGATTTTCTGCAGATTCTTATCCACAAATTGTGCAATTTAGGTTATAGGTGTTTTGAACGATATATATGTATATAATTTTATTGCATAGGTATTAATCCGTTATATAAAATACTATTTGTCATCCTTAAATGTCTGCGAGTAGATTTAGATTTACGATCTCGCTCCCGTTCAGATTTTAATTTAAAAAAGTTCACCGCAACCTAGATTAACAGCTTTAATGGAAAATATACGCCTGAGAAAGTTAAATAAACTACATAATTTAAAATATAATAAGCATAAGCAATACTTTAAAATCATCTGCATTTAAAGGTTAAGGAAAATTATTGTATATATTACGTTTTTGTATATTATATCCAAAAAATAATCAACCGTTACAAATGATACATTTCATAGTAGAAATTTCAGATAAGGTATTGGACCTACGCCAACCGAGCCCATAAAGAGTGTGTGATCGGTCATATACAGTTGCGATAGTTTCATTGTTTTATTTTATTAGGATAAAAATATCTAGTGTTGTGTGAATTTTTAAAACAAAATGGTATTGAATAGAATTAACGAATTACATTAAAATTATTTAGCGCACGCAGCTACCTAATGTTGTAATGTTCTATTCTATTTGACCTTGATCTTAAACTACAAGAACATTATATAAATTATAGATATCTCACTAACTTCAATTAATTAGAAGCTGAATAACTGGAATATTGACAAAAGTTTATCGAATTTTATTATAATTCTATTTGAGTATGACGTCACTTCCTTCTATTTCTCAAGGGTTACAAGGAGTCTGGAACGTCTGTTGCACAAATCCGTTTTGTATTAAGAAGAAGAAATTTACTATGAATGTATTCCGTGTAAAGAATAAAGGTAAAAGTTTTATATTGATAATATCAGAAGAACAGGAATGAATGAATGTTCATTAACTTATTTTGATATTAATAAGTGTTATTTTTGAAATTAAGGCCTGTTCATAAAAAATGACTAAAGAACCTAGTTTTAATTTATGCAATAGGCAATTATGTAAAATGCCATGAAAGGAAGGGCCTTATTTTACTTAGAAAAAGTTCCAAATCTAAAAGGTTTATAAATAAAGTACATTTTATTAAAGTTTAAAAAGTCCTGACAATTAATTTAACATTCAATATATCATAAAGGTTAGGGATTTAATGAAAATGTAAATTAAATTTGCATCTAGTGTCTTTGATTCCTAGTTTAAAAAAGTAAATATCACTTAAAATGTAATTTGCTTATTTTTTAACCGTCCATTACTCAATTATCCTTATTTATTTTCATCCCAATTAATATGAAATTTGTACATAAAGGTAATATTCGTATATTACAGTTTTGTTCTTATTTTGTTGTGTTCCTATTTTGTTCAACGGAGTACCGTTACCAGTCTGCTCAGAGTTTCGCTATCTTGGTTGTATGATTCAAAGCGATGGCAATATTGACCGGGACGTAAAGCACAGAATCAACACAGGATGGATGAAATGGCGACAGGTCACTGGGACGACATGTGATGCCTGAATTCCCCTTAGACTAAAGGGGAGAATTTATAAAAACATCATTAGACCTGTCGTTATGTATGGATCTGAGTGCTGGGCGATGAAGGTGATGGATGAAAAGCGTTTACATGTAACGGAGATGCGAATGTTAAGATGGATGTGTGGGGTGACAAGAAAGGATATAATAAGAAATGAGTATATTAGGGGAAGCTTAGGAGTAGCGCCAGTGACAGAAAAAATTAGAGGTAGCCGTCTGTCATGGTATGGGCATGTTATGAGGAGGGATGAAGAGCACGTGACCAAAAGAGTGCTAGGTATGGTAGTGGAGGGATGGACAGGTAGAGGACGGCCGAAGAAAAGATGAATGGATTGCGTGAAAGACGATATGGAGAAGAAGGGAGTGTGTACAGAAATGACGAGTAACAGGAGAGTATGGAAGGAAAAAACATACTGTGCCGACCCCAAAATGAGATAAGGGCAGGAAGATGATGATTCGTATATTACAGTAATATATAGACGTTATAAAATAAATTATTGTAAATGGTTGTTTATTCATTTAGATTTATAAAAAGATATCATCACTTAATTAGAACAGTTGTAGAAACAATGTCTTTTATAAATAGCAAACCAAAATTAAGTGCGGGTAATACCAATACTTGCTTGCTATGAATATTCTTCACCTTTCCTTCAAGAACTGAGTATTATAACTCAAATAGTATCTAGAAAAGTCAATTAAAGTCTAACATGCGCTTTTTCAACATTTCTATTGAATCTCATATCACATTATCCTACCCACTCATAAAACAAGCCAAGCTAATTATGATAATGAAATACAAATATTTTTAACTTTCAACTAACTTTTAATTCAAACAAGCATTGAAACTTTTTTTTAAGAGATTTAACCCAAATTGTAATTTAATTAATTTAATTTAAATTAAAAGCTTACTGTTAAAATATTAGTGCTTTAAAAGCCATGTCATGCTTATCTGTATTTTTTCATACAGGATATAGAATCTTTTCAATACAGAAAACCTTTAAATCTTTAACTTTGGGAGTGCGTCGATCGGGATCGGTCCGATTTACATGTGTACTTTTAAGAACATATATTACCCGAAGTACTGTATTGATGATTTTTTTATTGTTTCTGTATGAAAAAGCTTAAAGGTTATGTTATACGATATATCATATGAGGTATACTTTATCAAGAAAAATCGAAACATTTACAGAATTATTTTTTTTTCACCAAAAGATACTCATCTAACTTTGTGTTTATTCCTATATTTAAATTTTAGTAGACTTACACAACATATAAGTTTAATAAAAAAGTAAGAGGTTAGTGAGTCTTTTAATAAATGATTATGTTGAGCCAACACTTATCAATATGCTAAATTAACTGTTTTATTTACCTTATATTTTACATGTACGTTTCAGTTAATTGTACAGACACTCACTAGCTTAAATTGACGATCTTATGTCAGCAATATGCTGTTAGATGACTGAATATTTGAAGACAATGAAACTTAGTGATGCGTAATATTGGTTTGAGAGGTGTTTGAGTTAAATTGTTAATGTATTTTGCACCTTAAAAGTAGTAACATAAGACCGATATCATCAGACATCTCGACTACCGCTCCTGCTTTCGTTTTTACTAAGTAATCTAGTAACAATATAACACTTAGTATTAATACTCTACTAATACTAGTTAAAATTACTTAGATAAGAAATAGAACACTTTAATTAGAATGTTTGTTAAGACACAAATAAAATAAATTGTTTCAATTATGAGTAATAAACAAATGCTTTATAAGATAAGCCCATAATGACATTATCATATGAAATATAAAACTTACTTGTTTTAATATTTCAAATCTTTGTAAATGGAAAGCGAAATACTAACAAGTGAAAAATAGTACATATTGTTTTAAATAATGCAAAGTATTTTAAAACGCTCATTTATAGAACAATGTTTGTGTTTTAATTCCAAATACCAAAGTGCTTACATTCATAAACATACTCACATATCGCGTAATACAGTTCAGTAATTTCGAATGAGTTTAATCAGCTCTGTTATTAAGCCTCAATTATTGGTATTGTCACGATAATTGAAGTGAAACATCTCAAACTATTTTGGTTTTCAAAAAGTGGAATAACATAATAGAACTTAATTAAAACACATAACTGCATAATTTTATTGATTGGTTAGAAATATTTTTCTCTTATATTCCATGGTATATTAAACTATATAACTGCAAATCATTCAAAAGAGTCTCGCTGTTCTTTGTGATTACACAACTAAGTTTATAGAACAGACAATATGTAAAAAAAAAGTATTATATTAATAAAAAAGTGAATTATATAATTATGTATCACATTTCATTATGGAAAAATTTTAATCGCCAGCATTTCTTTAATTCCAACACAGATATTAAAAGCGTAACAGTATGTTTTTTTTGCAGGTCTCATATCAGTTAAAATTTTAGTATTTCAGTCGTTAATGTTGGTAATGTGTTATTGGTATAGGTGAAGAAGATATAACTAAGTATAGTATCTGGACATACTCCATAGTTCTACGTTGTTTTAACTACGCCCTAGCAACGAAATTATAGTTACACAGTACAGTATGAAGTGTGAAGAGGGCGTTACTTACAAAGAAATTGCCATTAGAGCCTTTTGTAAGTATTTCGATTCAACTAAATGCAATTATATAATCTTTCAGAGTTGTATCTTCGTAACATTTCCTCCTACAACAAGGTTTATTTATAATTATAACGTTATTCAATATTATAATATGAGTAAAAATAAAAATAACATGACCACATAATATAAACTCCAACAATTTATAAAAATTACATATTTTACCAAAAGGCATTCAAACCCACATATAAAAAATACATTAGAGTTATTATTAACAAATAGGATTTCTATTTAAAATTACGATTATTCAATATATTTAGAAAATGATATCTTTATTTGGTATTATTAATTATAAATATATTATAAATTTAGAACTTAAATATTTGTATAAAACAAATTAAAATAAACCTTAGATATAAATTTAGTCATTAGTAACTCTATAGATATAGTTTTTATTTTATATAGTAGGAATGTTATTAGGTTAGCAAATGCAAAGCTTCTTGATCTTATTGTGGAAGACAAGGTAACGAGACAAAGTAGACAAGATAGACAAGGTAATGTAATACCGGATAAGTGAGCTTTGAATGTGCAGATAAAAGAGATAAAACGTTTTATCACTATTTCTCCATCGAATAGGAAATTTGAGATAATTAATATATTAAGAATACGTGTGATACGTGATAAAAAATCTGAAATGTTCCTAAGTTTGGTACGTTAAATTAAGTTTGGGTCAGTGGGAGGTGCAATATGCAATATGCGAAGGTAACAATGAAACCGAGAATGCGATAAACATGTATTGATTGAATGATTTACTTTAGTTGGTGGGGGGGAGGGTGGTCCGATCGGCAAAGAAAAACTAGCCAGCAGTATTCTACTGGTCATTACGAGTCTTATGACGGGTCACTCTCCATATATTGGGTGAGGAGGGAACCGTCCCCCACCCCTATCTCATAAACATGGAGTCGGATCAAAAAACTTTTCGGACAAAAAAGTTTTCTCTTTTAATTTGTTAATTTTCTAAGATTTTTCCGACCACAAAATTTTGCCTCCTTTTGTGAATTTTTTCGGTTTTTAACTTTCAACCCCCCCAGCCCCCCAACCCCCTGACCGATTTCGCCCGTTCAAAAACTTAACCTTCATTTTGTCCTTAAGAATATGTATACCGAGTTTGAAAATCCTCCGTCAATATTTGCAACCTGTAGCGTGTCCCAAAGGTTTGCACTTTCACCCCCCCTCCCAGCTCCCTCTTTCACTTTTTCCAAAAAAACGAGATGCTACATTTGTCCTACTAATTTATCCTATCGACCTGTGAAGTCAGATGAATTTGGACTGATGGATCATATATACATATATTTATAAAGAGATATATAATTTTTTTTTCGACGGATTCTCGATCTCCAGTTCATAAACGGCGTAGCGCCCCTACTCTGGGGTCTGGGTCCAGTCATCGCATCGATTGCAATAGGTAGATTCATCTATGGAATCTACCTAAAAATAATCACATTATAATGTGTTTATAGGACGAATATTTAATTCAACAACATTGTCGTGCGGTATTTTTTAACTTCTACCTATTGTGGCAATAAAGTCTCTATGTGTTGGAATCGGTGATTATTTTGTTTGATTATTTAAGTTGCATTAATATGACAAAATTTCTTATGTAATTATAATGATAATAAGATATTATGTAATCATAATACATTTCATACTTTATATATATAAAAGACTATGGGTTTATTTTATTTAAAATTTCTTTTTATGTAATTGATTAGCATTGAGCTCACAAAAACTGTTTGTGGTTTCTTTGTTCATAATTACAGCGGACTAACGAAAAGTTGAAAGCGAATGTTGAGGCTTTGGAGAGTTTAGAGAAAAGGCTTTTGAATTTAGTTTATTTGATTATTGTTCGAATGGACGGTTTTGTAAGTTATAAGTTATAAATAAATAAGTCGACAAATATAATTCGTATTATTTTTTTGAGGAGTGGTAAATGTATTTTTATTAAGATTGATTCTGTTAGAAGATTCAATCAAGACTAGTTGATCATAGAGTCCGTTATAACACAGGCACACAAAAAAAAAAACATCATGAACCAGAGGGGAGACCCCATTATTCTTAGGTTTTTGGGATTGCTGAAACCGAATATGATAATAAAACTATTTTTAATTGCCCGTTTTCCCGCTAGCACCCCCTTACTACCTCTTAAGAGGTGAAAATTGAAATTTTGTATAAAATCAAGATAGATGTGTATTTCTACGTTTTTTGGGATGCTGAAACAGAAAATGATAACTAAAAATAAATTCATGACCACTATCACCCCCTTACCACCCCTTACAAGGGGGGAAAATTTAAATTTTTCTATAAAATCAAGATAGATGTGTATTTCTACGTTTTTTAGGATGCTGGAACCGAAAATGATTACTAAAAATAAATTTAAGACCTCTATCACCCATTAACACCCCTCACCAACCCTTACGGGGGGTGAAAATTTCAATTTTATATAAAATCAAGATGGATGTGAATTTCTATGTTTTTCAAGATGCTGAGACAAAAAATGATTATAAAGTATATGGTTACCTCATTTTATGCATATATTTGTTATTATGATGCTTACACTGAATCATGACTTTTGTCCTATTCTTAACAAGTTTTTTAATTTTTTTGTTTTTTTTGTTTTCTATTTAATTCTACTTATACTGTTATCTATCCAGCAGTCTTGTAAAACGCTTAAAAGATGCTGAACCTAATTCTATGCCTCCGAAATAGAATTGTTACTATTTTCATGACAATTTAGGAGACTTAAAGATGCTGAACCTAATTCTATGCCTCCGAAATAAAAGGGACTATTTTCCTGACAATTTTGGAGACTACAGTGAGGAGCAAGGTGAAAGCTTCCATCAGGATCTTAAGATAATAGAACAGCGCTATCAGGGTAAATGGTCATGTCAATATGTTAGCAGACTTCTGTTAAAATTTAAAAAGAGATTTGCCAGAACAGAAAAGAGTCAAAAAAAGGAAACCACTTAGAAGATCTTTTGAAAACAAGAGAGTTCGTTATCGTAGAAACAGGTAGACGCTGAATAGTGAGAGGCAAGGGTATTCACTTTAATCCAGCACCCCGGATAGTGAGAGGCAAGGGGACTCACTTTAATCCAGCACTCCAAAAGGGAATAGAAATCTACTACGTCCATGCCGTTGTTCTTGGGTTACGCTAAGAGTAGAATTTAATCATGAATAAATATCAGATACTTCTGATCGATAAAGCATTTGAATTTCTAATATAAGAGCTAAGAGTAACCTCAAACTAGTTTGATAAACATGTCATTTATCGTTAAAATTTCTTCATATATCTTGATTTTTTACAAAATTGAAACTACCCGCCTCACCCCGTAAGGGGTGGTTAGGGGATGGTATTGAGTAAAAGAGGTATCAAATTCACTTTTGGTTGTCATATTCGGTTTCATCATACCGAAGAACATAGAAATACACATTCACCTTTATTTTATACAAAAATGGAAAACTTCACTCCCCATAAGGGGTAGTAAGAAAGTGTTAATGGGTTATGGAGGTCTTGAATTAATTTTTAGTTATCATTTTCGTTTTCAGCATCCCAAAAAACGTAGAAATACACATCTTTCTTGATTTTATACAAAAATTTAAATTTTCACCCCATAAGAGGTAGTAAGGGGGTGCTAGCGGGAAAACAGGCAATTAAAATTAGTTTTTATTGTCATATTCGGTTTCAGCGATCCCAAAAACCTAAGAATAATGGGGTCTCCCCTCTGGTTCATGATGTTTTTTTTTTTGTGTGCCTGTGTAATTAGCTAAATAATACGCTTTTTTAATCGTAGAACGTATCGTGTCATTATATGAATCAGTTATCATAAATAAAACAAGTAATCGATTTAAGATCCTTGGAATCAATTAATATAACGTGTAATTAACGGACTATGTTCATAAAAATATCTTTATTTTTCCATAACATCATATTTTATGTTATACATATTTTTAGACTATTTCAAACATTTAATATATTTAAAAATCAAATGCAGTATATTTAAATAAATTCAACACAGAAAATTTTACTATTATGTTTATGATCACAATATTTGAGTATCACACTAAATAAATTAAAATAAACTCATTCATGATGTTATATCAGTGGATGATAGTTATGTCGTTTGATTCCGGATCACTGAAGTGGTAAATCCTTCATCACACTGCTCTATTAAATACAGTAAACAGCGTGTCTCATTACTAATGTAATCAATATATATAGAAGATTACGTTGAGATAACATATAATGTAAGTTCAGTAAAATAAATGAGACGAAGCTTCTTAGCATTCCATGGATTCACCGTGCGGGTGCCGGGCCCATCGCGTTGCAAGAAGAGGAGCGCAAACAATACAAAACAAAACAACAAAAACAAAACTTGCGACCCAGATGTACGTACGATTATTATAATATGTGAACTTTGTGATAACTATGGAAACTGTATGTAATAAAACCTATGTATGTGTTTGTGTTAGTAATTCAGATTATGGAGCTTTATGTAAATCTTCATGCATTAAATAACCACTGCAAATGCTGTTAGAGTAAAAAAATTTAATTATATTTGTATAAAGAACTATATTCTTATTCTCATTGAGTTTCTGGAATTTTAAAACAATATATTTAGTATTTATCTTCAACAATATATGTCATCGATACACTTTCAATGGTTGTCAGTTTACGCGAGCTGTGATTCTGCCGTTGCAATCTTTATTGTGTGTAGACCTCCATTCACTGAAGTCTATGATATATATCTTCAATGAATTCTCTGATATTTAGGTTAATGTTGAATGCTCTAGTTGAAATTATTAATTATTTCATATTTGTTAATATAAGATGTAATCTTTGTTTTTTTGACGTGAAGTAAACATAAACGTTATTAAGATGAACAAGATGACGCATACTATATTGTTTCTATATGTCATCCAACGAAATTTAAAAATAAATTACTTAAAAAAGATAAATAATAATAGTTAATTTGAATGTTATACTACATTCAACCGGTTCTTAAGTAAATTTTTATCAATAATAATATACAATATTTTATACTACTACAATGTTATTGTTAATTATTTATACATTTATGCTACAAAATTCAAAATACATGCAGATACTTTTTCCAAATGGCCTCATCGATAAAGTGTCGCTCTCTGTCCGCAACTCGTAACTCACTAGTCGATACCGCGCAGAGCTTGTGTCGTTCCTGTTGCATCGAATACCACCTGCATGCTCTACACGGGTATCTTAAGTATTTACGGCTCGTCTTTCATTTCAAGATCTAGAATCCTAGAACACTGACTGCCTACAGCCGCTTCAGTTCATTGACACTAGTTATACTGTAAATTAATATGATTAATATAATCATATATTAAATATTTTCTCAACGATTCGTAAAAAAATCTAAGAATGTATACAAATCTATTTAAAAACCTTTTGAGGGACAGAATGAAAGAAATATAATCTAAATTATGCGGATTACATTCGTTAATTCGAGAAAATAAATTTCATTGCGATCTTTTCTAAAAAGAAAAGAAAGAAAATAATACA
Source organism: Melinaea menophilus ssp. n. AW-2005 (assembly GCA_918358695.1). Classification (NCBI taxonomy): domain Eukaryota; kingdom Metazoa; phylum Arthropoda; class Insecta; order Lepidoptera; family Nymphalidae; genus Melinaea; species Melinaea menophilus. Next base: position 18,594,745 of record OU911045.1, on the reverse strand, counting down.
GAAAAATAAACTTATTAAATTTATCTTTATTATCTATATCGTTACAAAGAACATTTTTTATACCATAAACGAGAAATGTATTGGAATTTTGTCAGTATCATGATATTTTTCGTTTAAACTTCTATAGTTGAAAAGCACAATATGCACAGTCAACTCCATTTAAAGTTCCAGATTGATTGCTAGGTGTTCATGTTTTTGAGTTTGTGTTTATGTTTCTTCATTTATTGTGATGTCAAAGATTTGATGTGATATACGAGAACAACAATGTATTTTACTTATTACAATTCTTAGTAAGTTTACTAATATATAATATAGTTATATTAAGACTAATTGTGCTTTAAGTTTGAGACACTTATTATACTATGTATAGGATTTAATTTTTATCGTATGTAATGTATGAGTAAGAACGTAAGATAAATAATTTAGGATACCAAAGCAGCCATTAATTAAATTTTATTCGTGGGTCGGGAAGTGGTAAGTCTGATATTATTCTGAGAGCCGACGAACGTTTTCCAGCTCTTGAATTACGTATAAGCTTTGGATGAGATTTAGTCTGAACTCAACCGTCCGACCTCAACGAATGAAAATTTAATGATACAATTATTTTTATTTGACTCCATGAATTCGTTTTTTTGAGGTAATGAAAAACAGTTATGTTATAATAAGATTTTACTATTGACTAGCTTGAGTAACATAAACTACATACTTTTCTTTTTACTTTTGGTCTATACATGTCTTATTTAGTTTTAATTCGAAAGGTAGTTTTAAACACCGTATTTTATTGTTTTTACTCAAGAAATCTAAAATATCTAAAGTCTATTCAAGACAATGTAATCTAGCTTTTAAAGACTATCAATTCGTTTTGAATGCATGAAGCTTGTATATGATTAAATTAATTTGTTAGATGGAACAGTTTAACTTTATTACGAAGCATTTAATTGAACAATCAATGTTAATTTCATAAATTTATATCGTAATTGACTAGTTATTGATTTTTCCTAATTGATTCAATTAAGGGGAAATTACTAAGGATAAGGTAAATAGTTCGATTGAAACGAATATTATTAATATAACGAAGCAAATGTTGATGTTTAATTTTAAAGATGTGGTGAATCATTCACACATCAGAGAACACAGGCACGTATATTAGTATTTTAAATATATACAGTCGCTAACTATCTTTGATTAGAAGCATAGTAGTACAATCTTCCTTGTAGTTTATAGAAGATTACTGCTTTGTACCTGTCTGTAATAATTTTAATATATTTTTCGCCACTCTAATATCATTCAAAATATATTAAAGTGTTTCTAATTAAGCTTCATATTATAATAAAAAAATATTAAGTAGATTGAGTAACCTTAACTCAATCTACTTAATATTTTAATAATTACGATACTTGCTGTGAGAAATAATCCTCCACAATATTGTTGATGAAATGTTGTGGTTGTTGTCCGTAACTCAACGGTGGTTAATATCTTATCACCTCGCTTGACACCTACACTTAAAGGATAATTAAAACATTAATATTCTTATAATGTTTCATATATTGTATTTAAGACAAATGAATGGCAGTAATGATAATAATATTTATTTTTTAACTATTCGTTTATACACTTTGGGTAAACAAAGACTTTCTATGAAACATAGAAAGACATATTCTGATGATTACAGATTCATCATCTTAAAATTATAATAAAATAATTTAAAATTTTTATAATACAATAAATAAACACAACCTCACAGTGGGCCGAGTGTGTTTTGGTCCGAGATTGATTTTGACCTTAGATCCCTTCTATAACTTAAGCCCCTACTAAGATCGAAATAACGGAAATAGGTTGTTTTTAAATAGGTTGTTAGTTAGTACCAAGGTACCGCCACTTTCAATGAAAATAAATTTAACAAGTTGGGTTAGAAAGAATTTAATAGTAATAGGAAACGGCAGAAGGGTTAACATCAATTAATAATAATAAAACCCTCATCATATAGCTCTATTTAAATCGATATTCATATATTATATTCGCATTATTCACTAAATAACTTTATTACATTGATCAGTAAAGCCCTACAAGAAAACTTTAGTGCGAAGTTGAAAGATTAATCTCATTTCACGTCAACTAACTTTCGCATCACATGAATTCTTAATTATTCTACACTCTTATCTGGTTAGGGCAAATATTTACTATAACAAGGCAGAATGTCAGAAGTTTACGGACATAGTGTAACTTTCATAATTTCAATTTTTTTTGTTATTTCATTTAATAAATAAGATATTGGACAAACATAAATTTATACTGTTAAGCTTTTCCTGGTTTTTAATAGGAATAAATGTATACGAAAAACAATTGTGTATTAATATTTAACAATTAATTCGATTCTTCAACATCTTATCAGAGCATAAAATCACTCAGCCAGTCATGGTTACTAAAATATCCAAGGATATATTTATTTTTAGTTTGTTGATATGTGCACGAAAAAGTGCAACATTTGGTGAAGAATTTAAAAGCAAATAATACCGATTTGTTGATTAAATATATTTTGAAACTTTACCATTACATATTTCCTTTATTAAAATTATTTAAAGTATATTGTATATTGTGCCGTTTTGTACAAGTGCAGATTTATTACTTACAATATGTTCTTGTAATATGTCTTTATAACTTAATTAAGAGCTCAACATTTAATTCTTACATACAATTTAGTTTTTAATACGCGAAGGACATATATCAGCTTTAAACATATCAACATCTTCAGAATTCAATATTCACTGCTCATCACTCAGATCCGAGTGGGGCAGGATTATAGTAGTAAACCATCCTATGCGGACCTGAGAGTAAATCACGTTAATTCATGAGCTTTATTTTATGTTTTAGTGAATGTGTTAATAAAACAATTACCAGCTTTAATGCTTAAAACTTATAATTAATTAATACTAAAGAAAGGTGATTCCAGGTCAGCGAATGACTAAAGAATATCTGTAGTGTAAATAGTTTCCAGCTCATTTCCCAACAATCGTGGCAACCCAAGTTTTGTTGTCTTCAATTAATATGAGGCGCAGCGTCAGTATTTATTATTCTGCACTTTTAACGTAATAAACTGAGGTGGTGCTTATTAAATAGATTTGCTACGGCTTGCGTAATAAAGATATAAATAATTTAAGCCACTGTCATGCAAATATCATCAGGCGAATATAAGGAATGGTATTCCTTTTATTTTTGCATAATAAGCGTGAAGACTTTAAGAAGCCACGGTGCGCGTATTCAATATACTGAAGAATATAATTTACCTAGCCCTTTGTGTAAACTTTGTGTAAACTTTGTGTAAACTTTGTGTAAACTTTGTGTAGCCCTTTGGTTAATTGTTTCTTTCATTTATCAGGTCTATAGTTATGAAGTCTACACAAGTAATATTAGCGAATTAATAGATGTAAAGGTACATAGAAATATTTTTTGCTCTCATAGTCACCGCTTCAGAATAAAACTCGATCACCGTCAGTGCAGCGTGCAAGTTTTCTATTTCCTGTCGTTTCTCCTCGCAACTCGTTATATTATCATGTTTTTATTTTGTGTTTAGCTTATTCGTTCCTTTATCCGATCGTAAAATATAAAGAATAATACACGTACTGTGTATCCCTATCATAAAAAAACAATAACTACCTAATAGTTTTCATTTATTTTAGTTCAATTCTCATCTGTATATATAAATATATATAGACTTAAATATGTATGTTAGCGTTTATTAAAATCATATTTTAATAAATTTGGGAACGATCCAATATTAATTATTTCGACGAGGAACTACAAACATCTGTTAAAAGTTAATAATTTAGCTCAAAAAAGTAACTGTCTTAGACTTTGTCAGCAATAACAAGTTTAAAAAATATTTTAAATGTACTAAAATTATTGGTAGGTTTAAAACAGTTAGTTATCTAACAGTTTCCAGATAGAAATTAAACGTTACCTGAGTTGGGTCTGAGTATTTAGTAATGATAGTGTGGAAAGCAAGCAAGCTTTGATAATTTTATTAACTTTTGTATCGCCTGTATATCATTAAACTCTGATATATTTATTCTATTTATATAATATAATAATTTTATATAAATAGAATAATATAACAATTATCAAGAATCAGATCTTAAATAATATTTATGAACTATACTATTTAAAAATTGTTTACACATATTTTATTGTTATATAAATAATAATTTAATTTATTAATATGGAACACATTAATAGACTTTCACCCTTGGGATATTTACATTAAATTATCATAGAAGAAATAGAAAAAGTCTAAAAATTACCATTTAATGTCAGGATCGGACTTAATTTAAACCTTTAACTCTGAGGTTAAATGTTTTAATTAATGTTTACTGCAATGCTTCAATCAAATGTTATTCCTTCATTCCATTATTATTGTGAACTGTTTCAAACACAATGGCTATTGTTTGAACTGTTTCCAGTAGACTGGGAAAGATAAATATTTCCCGGACGTCGTATTAAATTGTTTTAAACTATTATCTTAAATAAAACAATTATTTTATCTTATTTGTTAAAATGTTTATTTATGTTGTTCTGTTCGGGTTATTCATCAATAGCTGTTTTAAAATATTTATAGTTTTTATAAACATTTTCCGTAATTGAATAATATCTTGATAATAAATTATCATTTATTTATTTTGTAATGAGCTTAAAGTATAATCGTGAGATACGTTAATTTGAACTTGTAATTACATTCAAAATTTTAATTTAGAAAAGCTGAAGGAGCACTTAAAGCAAAGCTTTGATATTTCGGTCTTAGTTTAATTATGTTTAATTTTCCCTTCAGTATTTGTTTTTTAAAATAATTTTGTCTTTTAGTCCAAAATTTTACTTTATAAAAAAACATTTAAATAAATCTGTTAGGTTCCTTATAAAATTATATATGTCACTTACTTTAAATAACAAATTTAAAAAAAACCCGGCCGATTATGTTTCATTTAGAAAGATATTTGCAATGATAGCCGATTTATTTTTCTATTACAAAGATAATTATTTATTATTTATTTATATATTTAGCTTCACGTCATATCCCTTGCGGGGTAGCTAAAGACGACGGAGCGCCAAACGCTACGGTCCCTGCATACCTCTTTCGCCTCGGCCACAGACATCTACCTCTTCATACATGCCCTCCGGGAGGTCCTCATGCTTTTTACGTGATCTTTCTCCAGTATCATAGATACTGTGTTTTCGAAGGTCACTCGAGGCCTCCCCTTGTCTCACTTACTCTTTTTTTACCATTCTTTCATCACTCATTCGTTCGATGTGCCTAAACCACCTGAGCACGTTCTTCTTCATTCTCACCGCTAGTACGCAAGAAGAAGAAGAGATTGCATCTTCACAGCATTCATCTTTCTTACATTCTTCTTCTGTGTTACCCACATTTGGCTACCGTATAACAGTGGCGGTAGCAAAACCGCATTGTGTACAGCCAAACGGTCATCTATGTTGACGTTTAGCCGTCTCAAAAATGCACCGTTAATTCTGTTACCAGCAGCAATACGTCTTTCCACATGCATTTCGTATTTTCTTTCACTGCAAAATATACGTCCCAAATACTACTTCATTCGATTATTCTATTATCTTACTATTCACATCGATCTTACAATCTGTTCTTTCTTCGTTTCTTTCAAACATCAGAACCTTCGTCTTATCTGCATTCAGGTTTAGACCATTAATTTCACACCCATCGTTCAGAGTGGTGACCAATGCAAATCGCATTCTGATGATGCAATGAGCACAGCATCATTTCCATATAGCAAGCGATTGACCTTAAGGTCACCTACTTTCACTCCCATGTCACTGTCTTTCACGCCTTGGAGACAACTATCCACACACATATAACACAAATTGAATAACCAAGCTGACATAGCGCAACCTTGCTTAACACCTGATTGGATGTCAAAGCAGGGCGACATGCCAGTACCTATTCACACACAGGTTGAGTGATCTCTGTGAAGAGACTTTACAGCCTGTAGCCAAGGTCCGCTCACATTGTATCGGGGCAATATCTCCCATAATTTCTTTCTCACAACCCTGTCAAACGCCTTTTCCAAATCCACAAAAGCACAGAAAACCTTTCGGTTTAGGGCCATAAACTTTTCCGTGATCATGCGGAGGAAAAAGATCTGATCTATACACCCTCTTCCAGGTCTAAAACCTCCTTGGTCCTTACACAACAGCCTTTCAGGTCTCTCTAGCATTCTTCTTGCTAATATTTTAGTATAAACTTTACCGCCCAAGCTAATCAAACTGATAGCCCTATAGCTTGTACAGTCTAACTGTGAACCTTTGCCTTTATAAAAAGGTACGATGACTTGCCAATTGACTGGGACCTCTCCCGATTTCCAGCATAAATTGCATATTATTCCAGCATAAATTAAAAAATATATTATTCCAGCATAAATTAAAAAATTTAACCCATCACAATATTCCCGACTTAAGAGTAGTGACTTAGGTAATAGAATACAGGTAAATAAAGTAAGCTAGTAAAAATATCATAAATTATTAATTATTTATAAATCTACTCATTGCGATTCCTCCATGCATGAGAATGAACGAATCCTTGTCCAAGTTCTATTCATACATTTACTTTGCCTATACTTTTATCAAGTCAATAATAATTAAAATATATAAGGAAAGTATATAAAGGAAGTATATAAGAGAATTATATAAGGCTAGTATATAAGACTAGTACATAAGGGAAGTATATAAGGGAAGTACAAGGTTTAATTGTTACAGTTACGTTTAACACATGGTTAAACATGTACATTGAGTTTCTTAAATGTACGTGAGATAAGCTAGATTTATTCAAATATTTTATTTATTAACTGCTGATGGTATAAGGGGTAGTTCTTAATGTCGTACCATCCTTTTCGAGATATTTCTGTGGGATAGCTATTATATTTTAGTACGTAGGAGTTCCGGGTGCTGAAATCCTTTCTCCTTATCTATATCTTAGTTTCCTTCATCTCTTCTTATTTCTTTCTTTCTTTTTCTTTTCACTTTTATTTTTAGGAATAAAATGTATAACAAAGACAATAGAAAATGTGTAACAATAAGTTACGATCACTCCACGCAGTAAATACCTAACACAGAATGAAATACATTTATACACAAAAATACAAGCAAGTTATTATAGCAAGTGGAAAACATTTTGCTTCTCACGTATTATAATATGCAAACAATATAAAGTATTATCTATATTCTCTTTTTTCAGTTGTAATTTAAATATAATTTAAAAAAAAAATTAAAAATAACATATTTGGTTTTTGATATCTTTTCATTATTTCCAAAATATTTTTTTAATAATATATGAAACAACACTAACATTGAATTACCACTATGATAGAATGGAGTATGAATTTAAATAATTATTAACCAATTATTATTCCTCTTTTTAAAGTAATTTGTTTTTAAATGCGATGAAAATGAAGTTGTATCACACCCACTACAAAATTAACAACTGCGTATAGCGATAATGGAATTAATAGTTTTCGAATTAATTTTCTAAACAATGCTTAGGTGTTGGAAATAGGACAATAGACACTACTTTTATACATATTTCAATATCTTTTAGATATTTATAAATCATAATTATTACAAAAAATGTGTATTTTTAAACTATATTTTTGATCATAAAACATGTACACATAAAAGACTGCATTGAAAATAATATAATTTTTAACTAGTGCGTCAGCTGGAAATAAACCATTTATATTATAAAATATATATTTTTCTTTATCGAGATATCTAGATACATATGTAGTATTTGTTAGGTACCTTAGAAGTTTTATTACCAACAATGCCGGTTTACCCGTTGGATTGTCAGTGAAGTTTAGTTAATTTATATTTTTGTGAAACTTTGTAATCAATTTGTATGTCACATCTCATCATCATCAGCATCTGTTAACATGTTAAATTCTTACAAAATTACATATTAATTTCAAAACTTAATAGTTTCAACTTGTACAATATGTTCTGAGTTATAAAGTAACAAAAGTGACTCAAAACATTAAACAGTTAAGGGCTTTTTAATCTCCGACTTAAATTGCACAATTGCACTAAAACTTTGACGACAGCGTCATTTAATTTATAGTTAATTTATACTCTTCAGTAAGTAGGAAAAAGCATTCATTGCAGAAAATATAGTGTTGTTTTTTGGTAAATAAAATTATTTTCTCAACTTAACCTTGAAGTAATAATTATGAACACTAAACTAAATACTACCTTTATACCCAAAAGTAACTTTAAAACAATTTGTAATAAAAATCTTCTTATGGCAGACAAATAATTACTAAGATAAAATAAAAAGAAAGATGTAGACCACGACCCAAATAAAAACAACATCAACTACTTTTTGTTTTTACTTCAAGTTCTTCTTATCGTTTGTTTATTACGGTAAGCTCTTAACATCAGCTGCAACTAAACCACTCATTGTTTATGGTTAAATGAATTGATTCTCGTGCATAATTTTCGTATATTTTTCAGTAAATACAGTAAAGGATTTTAACAGTGTCAAAAATCTTAGGAGACCTTAACTATTTTACAGATGGATTAATAAGAACTGCAGTTAACCATACAAAGTATTTTTGTGGCACAGATTTCTTTGGTTTCTTATATGTATTAGTAACTCCATTCAAATCGAAATTAGGACAGTATTTTATAAAATCCACGCATCCCAAAAAAAAAAATTCCTTGCATTTAAAAAACAAAACGTGTTATGCTACTTAATGTACACAACCACTTGGTTGTTTTGTATATGAAGTAACCAAGTTTACTAGGTTTGTTTTCTAATAAAGGATTATTTATAGGAAACAGAATAAATTGGATTCAAAAGTTTTGTACAAATTGTCAATAATCTGTGTGGTAGATGGGTATACAATGTGCGAGTTATATATATATATATATTCGCGTACAATACATTGCTATACACATTGCATACATATACAAAGCAGTTAAGTTAAGCAAACAAGAAAAAATAAACAATACATTGTAAACGTAAAAAAATATTCTTTTATCTGCTTTTGTGCGAAAAACAAGAAAATAAATTGTTTCCATACCAGAGACATCGAAATAATCCTCACCGGCAATTAATTTCCTTACCCGATTCTCAGGTATTAATATTGAGGCCATACAGAATTATTAAAAGATTTACAAAATAAGAGTTAATAAACATCATACGTTTTACGAGTAAATATGTAAGATCTTCTTTACAACAGGAAATTCAATATATTGGAGGAAACCGAAACGTGTTATGGATTTTGATTAAAACACGTCCGATCTCAACACGTACTTACAACATGTCTGGACATAAAAAAGTTGTGCGTAAATATTATATTGAATAATATATTTTTTCAGTCCTAAGAAAATTATGTATTCAGAAATAAAAGTCATTCGCGTGCGATATATTTTTTTTTTTAATAAGTTATGTTATGTAATATAATTAAATCAGGTTATATCGTACCCTAGGATTAAATAAATGTCTATTACGTGATAATAGAATTGTCTCGAATAAATGTAACATAACAAGTTGTTGCTAGCGACTTAGTTCCCTGCTTCATAAACTATTTTGCATCAATTAAAAATAATATTTCCTATTTAATTTTTATATTATAAATTAGACGTGAATAAATCGCGTATTAAATAATTGATTAATATTATTAAACTAAAATAAAATTACATCTATCTATATATATAGATAGATGTATTTTTTTTAATTTTAAATTTTATTTTTGATAAAATGTTTCTATGTTTTCAGGTTTAGTCCATATTTCTGCACCAAGCTAGCCAAACAACCAAAAGGCAATCTACCGTAATTGGCAATTTTTCGCTTGCGGATAGCTTTTTGCAAATGTAAAGAAAAGAGTACACTGGTGTCCTGGAAATTGGTGTATTTCGGTTAAAAGTTGAGCTTCAAAATACACTATAGCTATCTTTGAAGAACGAAAGTGAGTGAAATTGCGACTAAGCGACTGCTTATCTTCTAAATAACAAATAAATTGTCAGTATCTTCCTGCTCTTGTTTAAACTCCAATGTGGGAATTTCAGCAAAATCTCCACTGTATTCACTTCACTTCACACGTATCTGTCAGCTTACATTTGAATATTCACAACCAGTGTAATTAAATCACATCTCTTATATAAAAATATTTATTTTACAAACAGTCTATTAATTTTTCCTTGACATATTATTTTTTATGATCCTCCTTAATTAAATATGTATTACTTTAATTAAGTATTATTTTTTAATTTGAAAACTTTATATATAGCATTAATATTATATTATAGGTAAAAATAATAAACTTTAAGAATATTATATAATAAAAAAAGAGTCATAAGTGTAAAACAGTGTCTAAGTGTAAATGAAATAGATATAAATATATCCTTGTATATTTTTTGTGTCATGAATCATTTAACTTTTTTTAATCTAATTAACACCTAATTAATCCTTGATTAATTAATTTTTAATACTTAACGGCACACCTCAATAATAATATATAGAGAGTGCAAAAAATATCTTTGCTAGTATTAATAATTTATAAAATCCGTACATGGCGAATAACGCTTTTGTAAATATTATATTTCTGTGTATGGCCATGGGTGACGACATCCTTAACTGTCAAGTGGATCCAAATCCCGTAAGAAAATACGGTAAAATAACAAGAAGGTCAGGGATCATGTAATTAAGTTAGAATAGTATAGAGTCTCCTTTTTATAAAAATACACTGTTTAAGAATATAATTATTATTTCGTACATAATTTAACTTATATATACTTTATAGTGTGATCCGTTTAGGAACTTAGAGAATGCGACGGACAGCACCGGTACGATAGTTTTAACGATTCTACGCATAAAGACAAAAAATTATATGTAAAGCTTAGTAAAATGTTATATTTTAACATTTCTTTTTAGCTCTACTATACATTACGTTTCTATATAAGTTTTATTGTATATAGTTACTTAGTCAGTATATAAAGTAATACCAGCTCCCTCGGGATACCATTGTGAGAGGTAAAAGAACTCGAACTTGAAAGAGGATAAGAGATCAAAAGCAGTTAAGTGAGTCGTAAATCACTGATGAAATGAATAAATTATTCCCAACCTTCCCATTCATGTACCTTTCTAAGACTTTTCCAATATTGTTTAAAAAAAAAATAATTAATTAATTATTAATTAGCAATAATTGTATGATAAAGGTATCTATAATTTTTTTATTTTCTAAGTTAGAGTTTTTTGATTCCTTACTTTAATTGTTGCTCTTTTTTTAATATCGAAATAATAAATAAATAATATATTACCTTTTCTTTGCATAAAGTTACTATAAAAAGTACTTTAAACTAATATTTTTTTTAGGGGCGAATAATAAATTTATATGAGACAACACTCTGCAAAGTTTGTGATATTTATATAGTTAATTATGTAATTATAGTAATAAATTTATTGTAAGACAATATATATGAGTTACAAATGGAGCGATACAAAACGCGTTAACCACACAGTCTGCGCTTGAATACAACAAGCAACCAACTAGGTATTATTTCCACAGAATCTAGGCAAATATGGTATTTTATGTTTATGGCCAATAATAATAATAATACTGATATTATATATAACAATACTGATATATGATATATGAAAAATATAATTTACGGATAAGATTTATTTACACCCGAGGAAAACTGTAAACATAACCTCCTAAATTTTTTTCGATGATCAAAAGTTTTGTAAGACTATTAATAAGTATGTGTATTGAAATCGAAATTACTACGACTGGAATATTACTTACTGTCCTTCTGTACGACATCAAAATTATTTCTTTATGTTATGATAAGTTATTATATGACCTACACTTACATAATGCAAAAAAGTAATAAATATCCCTTCCACAACTAAAAAAAACAAAAATTTGTGATTATCGTTAGTTCAGAAGCTTCACTCAGTTCCGTTAAATTCAAAAGCACATTCAACAACTATAGATATTTTATACTATATTAAGGATACTAAGAAAATATAACAGCAATTTTAACCGTAATAAAATTTGATAGAATGTAATAAGACGATTATACTTTCTCGATAGAATGTTAGCAGCTCAGCGTTGTATTTGTATGGTAAAGTTACGAAACCGTACTGATAAAGCTTTCAGAACCATGTCTTGTCCAGGGTAACTTCATTACTAACTTCTACCAGCTCAGGTATGGTGAAGGTAACTAGTACGCTACTGTTAGCTTTTAAAGTGGTTTTAAATCTACTATAAGTTCAAGTAAAATAATTTATTGTAATGGATGTTTGATACAACGTTGAGTTTTGTAACTATTGTTTCTCCCCATAAAGACTGGTTAACTTTTTTATACTAAATTGTATTTTTTCTATGCTGTATCTATGTATGTAAATATTTAAATTACTTTTAACAAAATCAAAATAAATATTGAAAACGATACAATAATCTAATACCTGCACTAGATATAGAATAATATTATAGCGTATAATATAATAAATTAATATTAAAAAAGAACTGAATCTTTCTTTAAATGAATAATAGCATTAATAAATAGTTACATCGTATACTTATGTGGTTAGAAACGTCTTGAACATCGAACATGAACAGAGCGAAGCAAAGAGCAATCTACGATAGGTTGAGGTGTCATTTAGTGTCTTCGGGTTTTTTTTAAATCTTAGAATGGAATAAAAATGTATTTCATAAATATCAAAGTTGTTGCATATCAGATTTATAACATATATTAAATATTCTCAGTGTTAAGTTCAGTAATATTTGTCACTACATCAAAACGAATCATAAAGATATATTTTTTACTTTATTAGGTGTTAAAATATTAACGTCAAGTGAAGCAAAATCAAACAGCAAACAGGAACTTCCCGTAATGGACTTGTATTATGCAATGAAAACTAAATTGAATTGTTGCACAAATAACTTCAAGAATACAAGAGCAACTCCGTAAACTCTTTCAGAGCTGATTAAAGTTCCACAGTCACATGCATATAGTTAAATCATCAAAAATCTTTTTGTAATTTGTAAACTTCCTTTGTATATGAAAAGTTAAATTACTCTTGCTATTCATGGCAGCTTTAAATTAATTTAGTTAAATTTGTGTAATATAATGTTCTCAACTTTTAATGTATTATAACGTTAAATTAAATTAAACTTTTAAATTATACAATATTTATAATTTTAATTCAGGCGTCATTGATGTTTTGTTGCTTCACCTACAGTGAATTTATTAAAATAGATAGTGTATTAAAATATGAAATAATTTATATTAAATATAATTATTAAATAAATTTATTGTCATTATTATTCTATGATATTTATATAGCCATTTGTATTTGATTTAAAATATCAAATGTAGTTAAATGAATAACAACAATAATACAAATGAATGAATAATGTTTTGAAATTTTATAAAGAAAGAAAGAGAACTATATTCGAGACTCACATTTACATAGCAATTAAGCAAGAACCAGTTGCTAAAAATAACAAAAAAATATATAAATATAGTTAATAAAACGAAGTATGTAAAATTAAAAATCATAAAAACATTAAAATTTGACTCTGAATTTAAATTATATTATAACATTACATAGTCTTAAAATAAAAGTAATATTAGACCAATACAAATTTATATGGCGTTTTATATATTTGTTTCGTATATTTCTGGTCAGATGTCGTTCAAATAACTATAATGCAGATGTATATCAGTGCTGTTAATAATAAATCAAGAATTCTCTGAATCAAGATATATAATATAATGATGAACTCATAATAGGTTATAGCGACTATATGTAATGTTTGATTTAACATTGAGACCTACGTGTCAGTACACCTCGGCAGTCCAAGACATGTATATTTGTTAACAATTCGATATTAATGTAAAAAAAGGGCTCCATTATTTTTATTAAATACAGAACAAAAAAATTTTAACCATAATAACTTATCGTTATTGAAATCACTTAACACATTTCCAATAGATACATTCTTCCAACTGGGTTTCAACTCCCGAGTGTAGATCGAATCGACATCAAACGAACTTACACTGTAGATAATATTAATATCATCTAGATAGTATGGACGTCTAACTATAAAAGCTTTCATTAAGTGCAGGTTCTTCTATTGTTATGTTATGTTAAAGTTGTTTTATTTTCCGCAGATGACGTTATTCTTTAATCAGTCTTGGTTATTCTACGTTTTCATTAATTTGACTTAGAAGGGAGCTTGTAAAATATATTATTCAATAATTAGTAAGAACTATCTGTGCCCACGACTTCGCTCGCGTGGAATGTGTTTTAAAATAAAGTAGCCTAGTTATATCCTTATAACAACAGTTATCCGCCAATGAAAGTCTTGCTAAAATAGGTTCAGCCGTTTTATAGATGGACAGAGAAAAAAATTAAAAATTGATTTTTTATGCAAGTAGATATCTTTTATTTACCAAATATAAAAATGTGAGGGCACAATAAATGTAATTTATATTTTATTTATCTAATGGATTCCAGCAATATTCGAATTAAATGAAGGATGGATTCATAAATGTAATATTTTTTAAATATTATGGTACTACTTAAGTATGCTTTAAACTACATCCAATTTTCTAGAATTAACTTTATGCAAATCAAATCTTCTTTTCTTCCTTTAATAAAATTTCAATGAAAGATCTTGTGCGCTTATTCTTCAGGGTATTATGTATTGAGTGAATTGTCTTTTTGATTATTGGTTAATAAGTACTGCTTTATTTTAATGAACGTTTCTCGTTTTATTACCTATATAATTTAATGAATTTTTTAAGCTCATAGGTAATGCTATTGTTAAACGAGATCAGAATAGCCTTTAATCAATAATTCCTCTTCATTCTAAACATATATTTGTAGGACGTTATGAAAACCAAGGTTCTTATATTATTACTTAGACGTACGTATATTACATTTCATATATCTTGAAGTCATAGGACTAGCTTTATTAAGACATTAGTTGATTTATTAAAATAAATATCAAAGACGTGAAATATATTTGTAGAATATTGATTATAGGTAAATTATTATTATAAATTTTTGATACACGAAATTGTTACCAGTTTGTATATTATTTTATTTTTATCTTAATGTAGTAATTCTCTTTTACAATTGGATTTTTTTGGTGGGTTGCAACGTATATCTAAATTATTGTTTTACATTAGACTAAGGATGACCGCACCACTTATCATCAAACTGACCCTAAGTTAGTTTGCCCTCCAAACCCGTAAAATAATAAGGATAACCTCAGGGATCCAGTAATGAAGACACAATTTACTTTCAAGCGAAAACACACTCAAAAACAGATATTTTATTTCGGTACATATTAAACCATGGGCTCGTTGAGTGGAGGCTTATAGTGGGATCCGTTGAGAAACAAATAAAGAATTCAGGGGTAGGTTGAGAGCATTTATCGACGCTACATTCTACTATAAATATAAAATTATTAATAAAGAATTGTTTAATAAAAATGATTAAAGTATAGTTTAATATTTTTTATAGTTCTAATAAAGATTGTACCTATTTACATGAATGAAAATATTTTATCGTAAGGTTTAAAAATTTATAACCATATTTTGTCGTTGGCTACAATTTCTTATGTTTGTTTGTAGTAACAATTTATTTGACTTTTAGAAGCGCGCTTGTAATATATTCCAACCGGTAAATGTTGGACACTGTGAACGTTATTTCCTAAAACTGAATAATTCAAACATTTTATTTCTTAAAAATGTTTTATTGAAAATTTGAAGTAAATTTTGTATGATTTTTCAAACTAAGCAATTATTAGGAGATACTTTAAAAACATTTTGATTATTATTTATTATCTTGTTAAATCTATTTTTTACACTTGTTTGTACAGAGAATTAGATTTTTTAACTTTAATTAAAAATTCGAGAATGAATGATAGTTCGGCAAGTGTTGAAATAAATATAAAATCAAAATAAACAAATAATCGTGGCAACGCATTAAGGAATTTTTAATAAATATTAAAAAGATTAAGAAGATATTAACAAGATTAATAAATTATGAATTTTATATTTACGTATACATAAATATATTTCACAAGTATTACCGAATAATACGTCCTTCTGATGTTTAAGATGGAATCATTATACATCTTAATATATAATTATACATCTTCAAATCAAAATGTTTTATTAAATAAAACCAAACAGTTGAAAAGTGAATAAATGCCCCATCTAGGGCGTTATATATTTTATAGCTATTTAATGAAATATATTAATGAAATTTAGTATACCTATATATCTGGTAGAAGGTTTTTAATTTTGAGTAAGCTTCGTGAAATCTATTTTAAAACGTAACATCTTAATAAAATTTGTATACATCTTAATTTTAAAAAAGTTTAGAAGGAGAAAATCTTTGTCTAGTAATATTTTTATTACAAATCAATCTAGTGGTTATAACTTAGTTAGTATATAAAGTAATACCTTCTCCAAGTTATTCCGAGATCTCATTGTAAGAGGTAAAAGCACTTGAACTAGAAAGAGGGTAAGACGAACCACGTTAAAGCAGATAAGTAAGACGTAAATCATTGATGAAAGGAATAAATTAGTCCCGACCTTTCCCATTCAAGTACTTTCCTGAGATTTTTCAAGCAGTCTAAAAAATCATAAATTTTTTTATATCTTATGTTTTTTAAATTAAATGTAATAGCCCGTTTTTTCTACCGCTTTTTTATTACATGTCTATTGACGTTTGTTGTTTCAAAGATTTCTTGCATCATTCGTCTTCTTAATTTAATAATGGAATTAACAATTTAAATAACATAATAGTCTTGCAAGATATTTGATTTTTATTTAGGTATGGTATAAGCAATCCAATATGATAGAATCTAGGAATATATGATATTGTTATATTTATTTACAATGCTAATATTTATACTGCAACAACACTGCTATAAAGTTTTTGTAGGGATATTAGTTTTATAATTCACAATGAAAACTTTAAACATAACTTTATCGTATTAAAATGATGATATTTTCTGGATAGAATGTTACTATCTCACAGTTGTATTTGAATGCCAACGTTACAAAAGCGTACTGATAAAGCTCTCAGAGGCGTGCTTTGTCTAATCTAGTGTAACTTCATTACTATTTCCTATGAGCTCAGGTATCGTTTAGGTATCGGATACGTAACTGTTAGCTTTCAATGTGGTTTTTAATCCACTGTAGGAGTTAGTACAATCAATTTATTGTTATTGATATTATTGTTGATAAAATTGTGTAAATTTTCTTTTAAAATAAATGTATTTTTTTCGCTGTCTGGAGCTCATTCTCAAAAATATGTGATATTAAAATGTTACAGGAAAAGCAAAAAATAAACCCCTATCCACATCTTATAAGTAGGAAATTGTTTTTAAACTGTGATGGCTATTATTCTCAAGCAGGTTTATTGCTATTTTTATATTTTTGTTATTCCTAATTTGTGTTTGATAGATGTGTTGTGTATGTTGTGTTTGATTGTTGTATTGTGTTTAGGTAGATTCCATGGATGAATCTACCTATTGCAATCGATGCGATGACGGGACCCAGACCCCAGAGTAGGGGCGCTACGCCATTTATGAACTGGAGATTGAGAATCCGTCGAAAAAAAAAAATTATATATCCCTCTATATATATATGTATATATGATCCATCAGTCCAAATTCATCGTAGGCGAAATCTGACTTCACAGGTCGATAGGATAAATTAGTAGGACAAACGTAACATCTCGTTTTTTTGGAAAAAGTGAAAGGGGGTCTGGGAGGGGGGCTGAAAGTGCAAACCTTTGGAACACGCTACAGGTCGCAAATATTGACGGAGAATTTTCAAACTCGGTATACACATTCTTAAGGACAAAACGAAGGTTAAGTTATTGAACGGGGGAAATCGGTCGGGGGGTTGGGGGGCTAGGTTGAAAGTTAAAAACCGAAAAAAGTCACAGAAGGAGGCAAAATTTTGGCGTCGGAAAAATCTTAGAAAATTAACAAATTAAAAGAGTAAACTTTTTTGTCCGAAAAGTTTTTTGATGCGACCCCCCGTTTAGGAGATAGGGGTGGGGGGTGGTTCCCCGCTCACCCAATATATGCAGTATGACCCGTCATAAGACTCGTAATGACCAGTAGAATACTGCTGGCTAGTTTTTCTTTGTCGATACGACCGACGGGAATCTACCTAACACGATCGACCCTGTCGAACGAGGTATTTTTACATAAAAACAACAATGTATTAAAGCAAAAAGTATTAAAATGAAGTCTTATAAGCTTTATTTAAAAATAACTTGTTATAAAAATTCATGAATAATTATATAATAATTTTGTATTAAGAAGCCAAAATCTATCTAACTTTCAAGTGAACTATCGCTTCAGTAAACAGATACGAGTCAAAGGGCAAGGTTATTGAATAAGGTGATGTGGATATGGTTAAATCTTCGTCTCGAGGAACCATATGTATCTATCAGAGCGTTTAAGATCAGACCCACGTCAAGCTGAGGTGTCATTTAGTAACTTCCGGCTTTTGATATGTGCTTATGTTTTAGGTTAACAAAGGTTAGGTTATTCGATAATATCTTTTTAAGATATTGTATCTATTACTACTACTATTAATTATAATAAAATTGTACCTTTAAAATATGTCCTCCTATAAATTTTAGATAAGATTGTAATTTCTAATTTGTTACCCAATATTCATATTTTTTTTTGGTACTAACTAAACAACCTTCTACAGATTTTTCTCAGAAGTAATCTGTACAAAAAAAGAATAAGGTGTCATTTATTGCGGGTGTAAAAACAATATAAATTTCAACATATTCATCAAGATACCATATTTGACTGTTTTTTACAAAAAGTCATGTTTTTAATAGTTGAATTTTTTTTTTTAATCGTACTAGTCTAAGTAATAAATAATCAGCTCTCGATTGCCATATGAAGTTTTTGGCGATTATAAATTCAAATAATTACAGTAATTTAAAACGGCCAATTATAAAGTTAAGATATATTGTAACCAACTATATAAGTACCTTGGAATTTGAAAGTCTTTAATAAACCGCAGACTGAGTTTCCAGTCAGTATATTGAAAAATAAAATTAACACATCGAGTTGTAGTCTGAATCAGCCGATCCTTACTTGAAAATGGGAGTTCCACTTTTTATTTTTACTTTACATTAATGATTTGCCACTTTCGTAAGGATCTATGTGATATTGTAATTTTGCTGATGATACCTTATTATTAATGCTTATTTTTTTAGTTAAGCGTAATGGGACTAATTATGATGAAGAAAACAGTACTTTGTTAAGTGTTCTTTTTTTGTTCGAAATCAATAATTTGGTCTTAAATGCTAAGAAAGAGTTTACACTTTCTAATGTAAAAAGTCAAAATTATAGCATACTCATTAATACTTAAATATCAGAACCGACTCATTTAGGTATAACTTTAGATAAAAAGCTTCAGTGATACCACCATCTTTCAGCAGTCGGAGGCAAATTCAGCTCGGTCTCCTTTGCAATAAAAAAAGTAAGACAATTAATTGATATGGACGTTAATACGGCTCGACTCCGTTTTTTATTATTTTCATAGTATTTTGTATTGTGATATTTTATTATGGGACAGTGCTGCCCAAGTTAATTCTACGAGTATATTTCTTTTACGAAAAAGAGCTGTGTGGGCCATTTACAACTTAAAAGATAGTGATTTCCTTAGGAAGTTTTTAAAAAATTTGGTATTTATACGTTAGCCTCTCAATATATATTTAACAATACTTCTTTTATAACATATAATTTGTACACTAAAATTTCGTCTTCAAAAAGTTAAAAAATTTTCACGGGCTTCAATGGACGCATATACAGTAAATTTCCACTAGACCTTCCTTTTCTTAATTTTAAACCTGGAATTAAAAGTATATTTTATAAAATAAAAGTTATTATAGCATTCAAGAGTTTTAGCTACTTAGGTTAGTGAAACATTTTGCATCGTTATAATTATAATGTTTTGTTAAATTTCTTTTAAAAAGAGAAATTATTGAATTTCTGGCCGGCTCTTTTCAGCAGAGCAGCATTCCCAGCCGGTGATAGCTAACTCACGGACTGACTACACTGACCTTTTTCATATAATTAATTACTGTTCAATAAAATACTTGTATATGCCTACTTGATAAAGATATTTGGAATTTAAATTTGAAAATTAACTGTATATTAAGTTTTTACACAACTAGTAATTTTAAATAGTAATATTAAAACCGGAAAAATATAACTCTGAAAGAACTTAATAGGAGAGTGGTTAAATTATAATATTTATTAATTGGTGTAGAAATGTATTTTAGAGGTAAAAAATAATGACAATAGTAGTTTTTGGCTGAACTGTTCTACTATATCAATAACTTCTTTTTTATATCTCCTTTTTAATATGAGTGTTTAAATAGTTAGACTTTAAAAACAAAATAAATTATCTCGAAGTATGTGGGTCCGTTCTATTTTATATATTAATATTTTATCTAAACTCAATGAGCCCAGCTTAGTTTATCAAAACTTTGATATTATTTACGCTTACAAAACATCAACGTGGACCAGAGTCGTGAATAACATTATTAGGAAGTATAATTAATTATTAATACCCTTAATATAAATAATAAATCTTATCTAGGGCGTTGTATTTAAACAAATATTCGTATATTATAAATAATAATTACTTTAGTAACGAGACTTTTCTTTTATATAAGAAGAAGGCAAATAAGCGTGCGGGTCATCGATGACAGATGTTCACTGCCGCCCACGACCTCCTGTAACATTTGGGGAATCGCAAGAGCGTTGCCGAGCTTGGAATATAGAGATATGTCTTTCTTGTACCCTTGCTCTTAGGTCCCCATATTCGGCTGTATATCGATCCGGAAATACCGCCAAAGGAAGTTCGTTTCACATTTTAGTGTTATGTGTAAGAAAGGTCCTTGAAAACCACACTGTCGAGGATCGCCACGCATCCAGGTGGTACGGATCGGATGGTATTGCAGGCGATGACGTGCTGTGTGGTTATTAAATTCGGCGGCGGGAACCAGACCTAATAGCTCTTCGGAACACTCTCTGTTGTAAATAAGATACAAGATGCACAAAGAGGTGACATCTCTACGCAATGCCAGAGAGCTCAACCGTTTACAAAGTCCTGGGTCCACGACAATTCGAACGACTCTCCGTTGTACGCCGTCATAAGGTATAATTGGGATGATCAGGATCCGGACCCGATTTTGTAACATTTACTTTACATATTTTTATATTTATATAGAATTATTCCTAAATATAATGTTTAAATAATTGAAATGTACATGTAACAATTGAATAGTATAATATATTGTATAATATATAAGTCGTAACGTTGCATTTTAATGTTTGAACTGACATTATTTTACGAATAAGAAAAACTGCATAACTATTAATTCTAAACTATATTTTTACACTTGCTTAATAGCTATATGCTGTTAAGAAACATGTGCAATTAAATGCCATAGCATCTGTACATTATCTATTATTTGTTTTAATTATTTATTGAAAATATGCAATAATATCGTATTTTTAAATTTAATTACAGATTTTATAAATCTAATGACGGTGTTGAGGTCAATGTGATTATGTTTCTGAGGTCTATAATTTTTATGTCTATGTTTATGTATTAAGTCTTACACAACACAACAATTAAAATGTCTTGTTATATTATAATTATAATATATTCTACCAAATAAAGAATGTATACAATAATACAAATACGTGTATATGTAAGAATTTTATGTATTAAAAAAACCTCTCATATTAGATGATTAACTTTTAATAGTGTAATTTAATATAGAAATAGGGTACATATTGAGTAAAATATTTCTTAATGCCAGCGTGTTAAGGTATAAGGTAGCTTGACCTGCATATTGTAAGTCGCATAACTTCTACTTTTCGCACACATTCAATGAAGTCCCTTATATTATTTACCGACCTTTTCTTCTTTTCTCTATGGGGTCTCATTGCCCTAGGGTGTAGTACGACGGGATCTTATGACTTCATATAGTATATGCAAATAGAATTCCGACGTTGATTTTTTTAAATGTGTGCTCTCCAGAAAGTTATTCACGCCATTCCCTATTTTAATTATAAATTAATATAACACTAAATAATGTGAAACATACTGAACTTGAACTTGAACTGCGATATAGCCGAGGGGTAGTTAAGAATCACCTGTAAAGTAATTAAGTTTTACGAGCCATTAATTCTAAGTAGCTATTTTACATGACACTAAAAGACTCCAGACCATATATAGTTCTTTGAATTGTGAATTCTTTGAAAATGTTTTAAAAATATATCTTCCTGTTCCGTCATTATGTTGAAAAATAAAATAAGAAAGTTATTCAAAATAATCTATTTATTTTATTACATCAAGTGGTATTATTTGACTGTACCGGACATTGTATATACAATTACAGGTTACATTAGAAATCTACTAATTGTGTTAATTATAAGAAATAATATATAAAGTCAAAGTTATCTACGACGTGAAAAGTATAGCTTTTACGTTTTTTTGTTTACAGAGATTAAAGAAAAAGCTTACATATCGGTTTTACTGACTTGGAAACTTTTAAATTATTCGATGCCGCGTTAGATAAATAAGTAGTAACATGATATTGAATTGATTATTTATCAGACTTCATTGTAAATTGAAAAAAAAAAGCAGAACCCTTTTTTCTTTAAAAGCTATTGCTTCAAATAATGTAAAAAATACCAAATAGACGCCATTAATACTTTGTGCTAAATTTGCTTGATTATAACTTTACTACTCAAACAAACCAATTAAAAATATTATCAAAATATGTACTTATGTGTTTAAACTAAACGCAACAGAATTCGACTGACTTCATTGTAGGTAGATTAGCACGTAGTATTAATGGCGTCTATTTGGTATTTTTTACATTATTTGAAGCAGAACCCATTAAAGAAAAAATAGTTCTGCCTTTTTTTCAGTAGCTACTATGATTATTTTGCAATGCAAAATTATTAACAATCTGCTAAACGACATCAATATTAAATGTATATAATTTTATAACAAATGTTGATCAAAAATAAAATTAACTTTATATAAAGTTATATTTATAGATTAAATTAATAAATGTAAAAAACCGTAATGTTAAATATAAGTTAGTGATATTATAATTCTTGAATGTGAAAATATAAATCATGACACATAAATTAATATAGCATTTGAATAAATTTTAGAAATTATGCCGTAATTAAAAAATAATATAAATACTGTATTGCTAATACATATTACTTATAAAGTTTTCAAAGTGCACGACTAGACCGACTGCCACCCCACGATGGCTTCACACAATCCTATTTTCACTATAGGTAGATAAAAACATATTCATTTATACATATATGGTATACATGCATTTTGTTAATTATAATATTAATAAGGTTTACCTTTAGGCTTTAGCCTGTAGACGTATCTTGGTTCTATAGTGTATCCTATATGTATATGTGATTCTTTCACTTTTTGTTACTACAACTTTTTAAAGGTTTGATCATAATGTTAATGTAGATGTGAATTTTCACAAATACAATAATAACTTTACAATATTTTTTTATCTTTTAAGCAATAAATATGTATCTCTTATGTATAAATAGAAACACTTACAATCTTGATAAACTGCAAATACGATGGTATTTGTTACTAGTTTTTAGTTCATTATAATTATAGAAAATACTAAAATAATAAATTGAGTTACAACTTCATGATTTTCTTTAGTATTTAGATCCTGTGAATTACAATAAAGTTATAAATTTAGTTAATTTATTTTAATACATAACTTTCAGGTAGATGTGGGTCTGATTTCTGCTTTACGACATTTCAATACATGTACACAATAGGTGTACCCAATCAATTAATCACTTTTCTTAACTTAGCTTAATAAAATAATAAAAAACTGATTGCAGTAAACAGCAACGAAAACTACATTTTAAAGTAATTAAGTTAACGAATGAGGTGGACTAAGAAACATATTTAATGTCTAACAGTGTCGTGAACCCAATTAAATTAAGGTTAGGATTATACTGCATAAAAACATTTTTTTTTAGGCAAATAAGTGTTTGTCTCATATAGGTGACGATAAATTATTTCAGTTATAGACTTAACTTTATATTTACAACAAAAAAATCCCTTTTTGAAACCTATCAGATTTAAGTGATCGTGTTTTAATAAACTATAAAAGTTGCTAATTAGGCTTGTTAAGGTCTTCAAATTTCATATAAATTAATGTTTATTAAAACATGTTCAAAAAAATAAAAAAATGTTCAAAAATATAAAGAGAACTGAATATTAAATTAATTCAGTTACAGAGTACAAAAAAAAAATACTTTTTTAATAACATTTATAATATTTGTGTAAATTTTAGTAAAGTTTGTCTGAATAAGTAGACATTTACAAAATTTAATTGTAACATATTTGTGTATCGCTTATGTAGTATGAGTATTTAAATTTAGTTGCTATATCTTGTTATAAACTGTAAACGAATAATCAAGGTATAGTTTAGATCAGAACGAAGCAATAGAAAACAATTAATATATTTAAAACTCACCTTAAAGGCTTTCAAAGATACGAAAGAGATATAATATTTAATAGAATCAAAGCAATAATTTTTTTGTACATTTAAGATATTTATTTAATCATACTTTCTTATCGTCTGTTTTTGTTAATAAAATATGTGTGTTTTTATTAATTTCTATAACAGAGGAAAAATTGTTCCATAAAACATATACTTTTTCTTATATTACCATAAAACAATAGAGTAAAATAAAGATATTAAAACCTCTCAATAGTCACGTGTGTGCTTAGATAATGTAAGAGCGTTATTTAAATGATAATAATTGTTCCTTTCACATTTATACTTATATCAATCGATTATACAAATTATTCTTTTTATTTAAAAGTATTAGATACTATTAGAGATTCTGAAAATAAAATATACTCTATTCGATCACCAGTAGTGCAACGAAAATATACTCCTTACAGACTAGTTTATACAAACAACATGGCCACGGTTAAAGGAAACAAATGTAAATATACTGTGGTTCAAATTGAATACATATAAACCAATTTTGAATACAATATAAAATATTTTTATTATTTATATATTATTGCTATCCCGTTGAGGAATATACTTGAAATGTATATAAATGTATTTACGTAGAACATCGGGATTATAGGCTTGACAAATACATAGGTGTAGGACCTATTTTTCTTAAAAAAATCAACCGACTAGTATTGTACATCTGATTTCGATCGATAACATTATATAATAAAACTAAATAGTTCAGAAACAATCAGGGTTCCTCTGAATGTTTTATACTCATACTGTAAGTTAAAAGATGGCCTTGTTATCAATCAATACGTGATGAGATTACAGTTAGTAATATAATGAATAGCGAAGCACTCTATCCAACGTAATCGAATAAATCACTCAAGTTGTATAGGTTATATTCTCCTGTATATGTAGTTATATAATAAGATATACGAGTATATGATGGAATTTGCGTAATATTTTTTATTTGATTGTGATATCAGAATCCATTTAGTAGGGCAAGCTATAAATTGTAATATTCATTTATTATTATTTATTATCTATTCATTTGTAAATATTAAAAGCAAATATACTGAACTATGTTTGCTTTATATTTTATTAAAACTTGAAATTAACATAAATATACATTTATTTTTATATGATCTATATCTCTTTTAAATATTTCAAAAAGAAAAAAAATATAATAAATCATTAAACAATATTGCAGTAACTTATTATAATAGAAATACGAGTATATTTAATAGATTGTTGTCGTTGTAGATATGTTCAATATTATGACAACTACCACACTAAATGGTAATTCCAAAAATAGGAAGGATACTGATTGATATATTTATATTTTTGTAAAAACCACATGGCTATAATAAGTTCCTTTGGAATAATATAGTTGTACTTATATTATACTAATGTAGTGTATCTTTTATATCAGTTAACAATGATATAAAAGAAACATAGTAGTCAATCATATGTTCAGATTTTATGTACTTTTTAATAAAATCCTAGTAAGTCATTTTTAGAAAAATTAGGCAATGCTGAAAATGTTTTTAATTAATTAATGATTTAAATAATAATATCAATTTTAAACTTGAATTATTATAAAACAAAATATTTCAAAACCCTAACAAAAGAGGATTTTACTTACTGAGTCCTTTTTAAATATTTACACAATACGACGGGTCTATCCTCAAATTTTGTATCATAATTTTGTCCTTTAACAAACTTTAGTCAAGCCTTTCTCCAGACTGCACGTGTTTTATATTTTAAAGTTAGAAATAAAATCTGCCTCTGCATTTATGCTATTACTTTTTCACTTCATCCACATTCATATTGACAACTCTCGTCAATAGATTTCAATTAAAAACTCAGCTTGTTTATCTACAAGTGTCATGGGAAATATATATAACTTTAAGAGTTAAATTTACATACATTGGAGCTTTGATAGCCTTTTTATTATTGCGATATGTTCAATGGCGCAAATAAGAAATAAGTTTTATAACTTAAACCCATCACTTATTTTTGTTTTCAATTCCAGGATAAAGCAGTGCGACCCTTTTAATCTTTTTGATCATATATTTTTTTATTTTTTTACAACTTTTCCACTTTGAATGACATCCACGTCCACATTCCACGTAACATGAAAGTGGCAGCGCGGTCTATTTTAATAACATACATATCGAAATAAGTCATTCTATAAAAACACTCACCAATTAAAATAAGTCTACGAGGGTTGAATCGCGCCTTGGTCTGAGAAAAATCACACAACAAACTCAGCTGATTTTTATTATTGTGATCACTGTTTCACAAATGAAATGCCATTTGTCAGAAATAGAACCAACAACAATTTTAATGCAATAAAACTTGTAGTAGGTTTGAAGCACTCTGAAAACTAACAGTAACATACTGGATACCTAAGCGATACCTGAGCTTGCAGTAGTTAGTAATCAAGTTATACTAAATTATAAGCAAGGCACGCCTCTGAGTGCTTTGTCAGTATTTTTGTAACTGTAGCGTAAACAGTACTCTCAGCTATTAATATGATCCTGTAGACAATATAATCATTTTATTATATATTCCATGAAGTAAAGATTTTTAAATATCTAATAACATATTAGTTAATTTTATTTCTTGGCTTGTGTTTCTCTTTAATAGTTTAATCTTTTTCGAGGTTGCTAAATGTTGTTTAAAATATAAAATTAAACGTATTAGTTCAATAAGGAAATATGTACATATACATCACAAATGTCTGAATACTACAAGTTTCATTAAAATCATTGATTTATAAACATTATATTTATAAATAATATTTATATTTATAAATTATACGTCCGTTAAATGAACTCTTTGGCGTCAAGTTTTCAAAATTTTGAAATAGAAATAAAAGTAATCAGAATAATAATATAAAATGACAATTATATACTTTAGTATAGTTAATTATGTTTTTTGTTATTAGTGTTTAAAAAAAAATATCTCATCACTTCATCATCGCTTATCCTATTTCTAGTCGCAAGTTTCCACATCCTTCACAATTAAATTTCGGTGGAACTTCGATAAGCTATATTCATTAATCTATTAAATAGTTATGAAAATATGAAGACTATTAATTTGTTTTTTATCTCAAATCCAAAAACTGAACTAACTCTTATTCAATAACCATAAAGTAAACTAGTCAAGCTTTAACTTAAACTTATCTTTAGTTTCTTTGCCTACTTATTTTATTTAATTTGATATTTTTTTAATTCTAAATAAATATAGATCAGGTGAAGCGTAATTAAGGGTGTAAGTAGGTAGGTGTAAGAAATACTAGGTTAACATTTTTCATTTAACGAAATACGAACCGAGTCTCATTTCAATGAACCTACGGTCTAATTGTAACAGTTTATAAAATCTATTAGCTGTGATATACTCGTAAAATTTACTTTTACTCGTCTCGGAGAAATATCATAAACGGATTTTAAATATTGATATTGAGAAGTTTATTGACCTAAGTATATAGACATATGTATATACATATGTCTGCATTGTGAACGTATTTCTATGATAAATAGTATTAAAAATGTAAAATATAAAGTAACAAGTACATTTGTTACAAATGTTTTTATCTTGAAGATAGAAAAGACAGTGTATATTCTCTCCGTGAGACTTCGAAACTTAAAATTTATTTAAAATCCTTTGTGAGAAAGTTATGAAGTAGTTGTGAAACTTATATAAATCTAGTCTTATAAATTTATTTTTTATAAATAAGTTGATAAAACTATAATAATAAATACGTTGGTTTGATACGACATTAATTTATATTTGTTTAACAAGTTTTGTTATAAGATTGTTTTGCTTGTGTTACAGAATGAACAAACTCACTTACACTAAGAAACAAAAGGTGGTGTTTATTAAAAATTTTATAATACTTCGTAAATTGTCTTATTTATTTATTATTTTCTAGTCTACTTCTAAGAATTAAAGTCTTGTTCCCTTATGCTTTATGTATGCGGATCGTATTTACAACTAATTACAACACTATATATATTATAGACCCTTAGGATTATCCTGATTAGATTTAGATAAATTGTATATATTAGTAACAGAACAATAAATATATTGATGTTATAACGCTGCATCTGCTGGTCTTTTCTAGTATTTTATATAATGTATTCTCTATTTCTTGTGTTGTTAATAGAAAACTGGTTTTGTATAATATATTTATGTATCATTATTGCATAATGCAATTTAAATCAAGACTTTTTAAGGAGAGAGACTTAAAGATAAATTTTAACTTTAACTGGTTTTAATCTTTTTTTTTGCTATTAAATAGTGATTGGAGATTGATGGTGTGTTTTTCTATATATATTAGAATTAATAAATAAATTATGGTAATAATAATATAGTTAAACTTTCGTGGTTTATGATTAGATTAATTTAATTAATTAATTTAACCAACTGTGCTTAATTTAGTTGGAACAGAAACAGTTAACGACGCGGTTCCCCACTCACCGAACTTATCACTAAGGACCATGTATGGCTTTTAAACTAGTTGGGCTAATTGAGATTTAACTATCGTAGATACACAGTCAGTTATGTACATTATATGTACTGTTATTAAATGTTATATAAATAGAAAATCGATATAGAACTTCAGTAATTGTCTTCAGGACTTTGATGAGTTCTTAGTTTTGTTAATACCAAACTTCCCTTATCTCCTTTGACTTTTGTTTGAATCGACAACGGTAAAGTAACAAAAGGATAATTTAGTATATATATTTTAAAGAAATTAACTATAACTTTCTGAAGCCTATTTAGTTAAGTTTTACTAAAGTATTTGTAAAACCAGTGCTGCTAAAGGTGGTAGTTCTAATGAGTTCAGCAACTTTCATTGCCTGTAAAAGCTATTGTAAATAATTATATACAATATGTCACGTTGCTGTGTTTTAGTTTGTGGAGGTTCTAATCTAATCGGTTTACTCTGTAACACTAAATATTCAAGCTATTATTATTAATTATAATAAAAGCTGATGGATAATTTCACCGTTATTATTTTATCTATTCAGTTTATTTTTTAAGCATTGTTAGTCGTTACGTCTATTCGTACAAATATTTAATTTTATACTATTATATTTTAAATAATAAAATGTTTTTCCCAAATAATATATTTGCAATATTTTTAATTGTTGTTATTATTATATTATAGAAAAACAAAAATGATTCAGAAAATATTGTTCCAGAAATAACTTTTACTGTATTTTAAAAACTTTGAGATATTAGTTCGATCTCTAGAGACGCAGCTGAGCTCCAGGTCGCTGGAACCTCAATAAACAATGTTTTATAGGTTAACATTATTGATTTTTAAGAAGGTAGACTAATAATACAAAATATGTAATGGAAATAGAAAGTAAAGAAAACTATTACAAGATTATATTATACATACATAGTATCTATTGTAAGATTCGTCTTAGCTAACTAACTACATATTAAAGAATTTGTGTATTATATATATATTTGTAATAACAATAATTTTCATTACTTGAACATTACAATATGAACAACAATGCTTCAAAGCGGAAAATTAAACTTCTTTCACACGCATTATATGTGTGATTGTGTAGTGTATTAATCCAAACAAATATTAAAGGTATTTAGGTACATTAATTGCGAGTGTGTTCATGACAATACTGTATTAGGTAAATATTTAGTAGTGTGATATTTAGTTTGGAGTTTAAGAAAATTACAAAAAATGTTCTTCCGCTGATTAGTAAGAAATATTTTATTTTATTTAAAATATCTTATTAAGGATGTGTAGAATTAAACAACTTCAGTTAAGCAGTAGTACTTTATTATTATAACATAAAATAATTAAGCTTAGAACAGATTACTAGAAATATCATTATTAATTTATAATTAATATTGTAACTTGAAAATTGATAAATCGTCTTCAAATAATTACGGATCGATACGGATTTGATAACTGTAATGTCATATTTGTCGAATTGAAAAAAGGGTCATTAATGAAATGTTATAAATGGAAGAAAAGACTTGAAATATTAACAATAAGTCGATTAACGGTTTTGGTTTTCCTTCACATTTATAATATAAGATTAAATTTTTATACGGTGCTTAAAAAGGAAACTTATAGAAACGCAAAAAAAATTGAAAGTCAATAAAATTCTATCTATTTCCCGGATGCAATTACTATTTTGAACAAATGATTACATTAAGAACAGATAACGCAGGATTTTGTTTTCCAGGCCATAGTCGAGAGGAAAGAAGGAGGAAACTACCGTGTTACTTTCTTATCATGTTACTTTACCTGACTCTAACAATTTCAAGTATTGCATTAAGATACGAAATAAAACCATTTACATTAAAGTACAGTGTTCGATTCTTCTTCAAAATTGCAAAAATCTACCCCTATGTGAACTTTAATTGTCAATTACAGTAAATTATTCTTCAGTCGCTTGGTTGACTTTCTAGCCTATAGGCTAGAAGTCCTCAGCTTAAAATGTAACATACGTTTTAAACAAAATTAAATATATTTATTATCTGAGCTCTTTAATGGTAATGTGTTCTTAAATAGAGTTCGTTCTCAACTTTCTCTGTAGTTTATTTGAGGGGTAATACAACATTAAATAACTTTTTAAATCTACTTTTAAATTTCAGTTATCATTTTTAAATAAATCAATTTTTTTAATTAGTTATATAGTTATTAAATATTTTTACATTAACATATAAGGTAAGGTTGAAGATTATTAATTAGCATTCAGTAAATTTCTCTGTTGTCTTATTTTTTTTCGTCTTATTTACCGACAAGATTTATAAATTTACAAAATATTTTATCACTTGATAATTGATTATAACAATTATTTGAGAACAGCTTCGAGGTGCCATTTATCTCCTCCACATATGTTCTGTTTCACATTTTTACTCTGAAGGAGAGAATATTCTT
Organism: Melinaea menophilus ssp. n. AW-2005; assembly: GCA_918358695.1. Classification (NCBI taxonomy): domain Eukaryota; kingdom Metazoa; phylum Arthropoda; class Insecta; order Lepidoptera; family Nymphalidae; genus Melinaea; species Melinaea menophilus. The sequence goes on along the minus strand of OU911045.1, from coordinate 18,563,156 downwards.
CAGAAACAAATGCACGTCTTAAATCGTATTTGTTACAGGATGTACGTGAATCCATTGCATTATGACATTTATTTATTATACAAATATTGTTGTTCACGAAACAAATATAAGTTTATATTCTACTTCTTATTGCTTCCTTTTATTGTTGCAGGTTTTATATTTGTTTAACCCACTTAAATAAAATCGGTTTGATTTAAAAATGATTTTTTCAAAATATTATCTGAAAAGAAAGAGTTAAAGGTTTTTATCATTTTCGGTAGATGGCATACATTTTTTAGCATAAATTAAATAGTTAATATTTCTTAGCAATGTTAGAAAAAATACTTCTAAAAAATTAAGGAAATAGTATCGTTACATCTTGAAATATCTAAAAGGTATTTATTTTAATTCAAAAATATGACTACTGTCAAACACACTTTTTATATACAAAGGTTAATGAACCTTAATATAACTTCAGAAGAATATATTTTTAACTTGAATTACACAAATATATTTTAATTGATAAACTTTCATGATAATAGGAAATTAACTATCCCTGATACAGTGTTGTGCTTTGTTAGATGTAATTGCTCCGTAACGGGTTGGTTCTTGTGAAAACATTATTATAAGATATCACTTAAATTTGTATGTACTCCTGAGGCTATCTAGTCGATTTGTTCAAACAATATTAGCATTTCTATAGTTTGTTTGATACTTTTAATTGAATATCTATATATCTAAAACTATATATAAAATATCTATAATTTCATTGCATATGTATTAATTAAATATCATCCGTAGCGCTCTCTGAGGAGTTTTAGTTATTCCCGGCCCAGATTTTTATTAAATAACTTATCAAAACCTATTTTTACCAAATTATAAGTCTGAAAGAATCAAGACACTAAAAGAAATAAGTAGAGAAAGTAGCAATATTTTAGAATGGCTGGTAGACAAATCCAATATCGTACTTTGTTATTTTTCAATAAAACGTGAAATAACTAGAAAAACTTTAAAATAACGAGAACATAAATCTCTCTTGTATAATATATAGACATTTAATATTGAACGCAAAAAGAATGTAATCATCACATGAAATATCTATTGGAGCAAAGAGGTGATGAAAACTAACAAAAGAGATTTAAAAAAAATGATGAATTCTTGTTTATTACCAAGTGCGCTATATGCAAATGACCTGGCTACTTAGCAAGACTTAAATACAATAGATGGAAATGTGAAATACTTGGGATAGTACCAGCGCAAGCGGCGTTTTGGCAGAATAAACAACATGTTGTAGGACGACATCAAAAAATCGCTGGCCCGGACTGAATAAAAGGCACAAGAGACAGATGGACAAACGAAAATCTTTAGAAGAAGTTTTAACCTAAGGGTATATTTAAAAATACACTTAACTATAATAACAGTATAAATAAAAAAAAAATAAACAATCAAATCACATGTAATTCAATTTATATTATTTTCCTGTGTAATGTAATTTCACAAGATTATATATTATAATAATTACAGTAATATCATATTGAACATGATAATAATATTAATCAAGCACGTCATTTAAAATATAATATTAAATTAATTTTAAATGACATGCTACAAATTAACAAAATCAATTAATGGAAGGTTTTTTATTTTAATTTACTCATGGAACATTTAATTGTTTTAATTATAGAAAATAAAATAGATCTATTTTATACAAAACAAAATCAACCATTTCACCTGAACGAGCCAATTAAAATTGTGTAATCGGGCGTAGGCAGTCGCGAGAGCTTCATTGATTCATACATTTTACACAACAGTTTGTATTGAGTGTGTTTAATATAAAAATAATTCATATGTTATAATTGTAATATTCTCTGCTATTTTATCAAACATAGGACTGTATAGCAACCTTTCTCATTATGAAATAACTATAAACATTATAAGACTAAACCATTCTGTAATGGACATTCTATAAATTAATTTAATGTTATATGGAGGAAAGGGCTTTAATTTTTTAAAGATTTTTAAGTAAATTTCATATTATTAGATATCAAGTTAATTAACTGTTAAAACTTAACAATTAATGTAAATTTAAAATATTTTACAGGTTTGTATTTTAAAGATTAACAAATGGTTATATCACTAAAATAAACATTTATATTAAATGTATATTATATGGGTTTTAATAATCTATTTTAGTTTTAATAGTCTATTATGATAATATCAAACTGAATATGTGTTAGATAAATTATCTTCCTTTTCTCTTTTCTTCAAACATTACTCCTATCAGCCGCTACGTTGAAAACTGATAAAGATATTATGACTAATAAGTTAGAATACAAAATGAATATAAATTTATATTATTATGCATTTCAGTACTACACATATAGTTCACATTGTAAAATAAAGTATTTTACTCAACATTTTTCAAATATATTGTGTACAAATATATTATGTACAAATATGAAAAGGCATAGATCTTGCATTCGCACTTAAGTACAATAGATGTAAAAATACTATCAAGTGAATATAATTAATTTCAAACCAAAAATAAACTTGGACTATGAATATCAGAATTAGATAGATTTTGAATTTAAATTTTAACATATAAATTTAAAATATTATATAATAGATCACATTATAATTTTATGTCTATTAAGAAAGCGTTTGATGAAACTTTTGAAGTCCTTTAAATAGAGATCTTTCCCAAAATCATTCTCAATAGTTCTTCAAGCGTTTCAAAGTTTCTCTCTAGTGTCGCTCGTTAACTCCTTATCGCAGCGAGTGAAGATTTATAACAAGTCTTAAAGTCTTTTTCCTTCAGATCTGTTTTTGCAGTACTAAAGTGAAGCTCTTTGCTTTTTTACTTATATTTATATTGATATAGTACAAAAACATTATTTGTTTGGTAAATTATTAGCGAAATTTAATTTAAGCTATCAACAGTTTTGACGATATTAAAAAATTTAGTTTATAATATATTAACTATAAAATGTGAAGGTACCTAAATGCCTTACCTTTCGTAGTGAAACATCACTATTATTATATTAGGTATAATAGACCCGTGACAATGAAATCTTTAGATTAAATAAGAATATTTAACTTTTAAGTTAAATTATTTACATTTAGTTAATTGTTACTCAATTAATGACAATATTAACATGTATACTTACTATATATATGTAATTACCGGGTGGTCAATTACTACATTATATACTGTGAAACAGGTGTTAATTGTATATACTAGCTTAAATTGAATATCTCAAGTCATCCGTATGCGATTAATTGATTGAATATTTGAAGATTATAAAACTTAATATACTATATACTATTTACTATGACTATGTAATTTATATTTTACATCTTTGAATTATATGTAAGGGATTATATATGGTTGAAAGAGATTCAACAAGAGCGAAGGTTTCATCAATCAATATCTTTAATTATATTTGGGACTATTTTAAACTAACTAAATTGAAAATAATACCAACATATTACATTTTCACTATCTTTGTCAGTGGTATAATATATATTATTGGCTTTTAACGTCAATAGTTATATCACAGGAAAAAGTGTATTTAATTATTTATTAATTGACCGTATAATTTTTTACAAATTTTTGGTGCTTTAAATAAGAAGAAGCTGCTTTAGAGCAAATAAATAATTAAAATAACTAATATATAACACTTATAGGTCTCCGTACCAAAAGTATTTGGTTTTTATTGAAATATTATTGTTTCTAAAATGTACCTACATATGAGTTATTGAATTAAGAAAGAAATTTAAATTAAGAAAGCCATAAGCAACATTATAATTAGTATTTCATGGTTAATGAACAGTACCGTGTGATATAACAGTCTTAATAAATTTACTTTATCATGTTAGTTAGTAACGTTTAGTGTGATCTCAAATACATATTCGACACTACATCATATTTTCATGTTAGGTATTATTTTAGAAACCCTGAGAAATTTGCAAATTGAACAACTTAGAATATTTAAGCACCGTGAAAAACATTTAGCGCATTTAACACTTTCTGTTGCAGCAAAAAAAATCGCATTGGTTATACTTATTTGCCATGCTTAATACTAATTTATTAAACAATGACTAAATTACAGAACTACAGCCTCGCCCATTAATATTGATAAGGTAAAGTATTATTTATTGAACATTATTCTAACAATAATTCTAAACTAAAATATATTGATTGTAAATAAATTGAGAAAGGAAGTTTTAATTATTTAACGCAACTAAATTATTAGTGTGGGAATATAAGTGGGTACGTTGAACCACAAAATCAAATGTCAAAATTGAAAGTCATTAGTATTAGCACTAACGATTGAAACAAAAAAAAATACATAAAATTTTGTAAAACTGATAAAATCAAAACATACAATACACAATTTTAATTGAAAATAAATTTTGACTATATAGCCTTGGACACTAACCTATTACTGCTATTTTATTTACAAAATTTAGTAAAATTACAAACAGCTGTCAGCGACAGACGCAACGCCACTGTATTAGTGTCAACAATTGTAAAACTACCGCGACATATTTATAAAACTGCAAACCATTAAACCGAGGATTTTTATACAGCTACAAAAGTGATTTCAATAGTTATGTATTCTGAAAATAAGGCTAATGTGTCTGTTATATAAATAATAAAATCATGTAAAAATACTTAGCTTAACATACCAAATAGTTTTGTGGTAATCTAAAAATCTAAATTTATGGTTATTTACATATGTTATATTTAAATTGCCAAATACAAGTTGAGCAATTGTTTAAAAACTATTTATTTACAGTCCAGTAGCTTAATTGAAAGCGGTTCGTTTGTATATTGAAAACGATGGTTATTACGCACTTAATTTGACCAAAAGAGTTTAAAGTGGCTGTGTTTAAAAAAAGCGTTATTTCACGTGTTCGGGGTTAGGAGAAAGAGCGGACAAAGGCTCATAGGAAGTCTCGATACAAAAAGTAACGAAACTGGTTTAAATTATTAGCAATCCGAATCTTAGGCAGTAATATTGACCATACGAAATGTTTCAATGATCAACAAAATATGAGTATAATAAATGATCATTTCAAAGATGTAAGTAAGACCTTGAACATTATGTTGGAGAGGCAACAGAAACGTGTTATGGATTTTGATTAAAACACGTCCGATGTCAACACGTACTTACATGTCCTTTTATAAAAAAGTTTGACGTCCATATTATATAATTTATTTTCAGTATCAAGAAAATATTCATTGACGTGTTATATACAAATTAGATTGCTAACATTAGCGTAATGTAATTTGAAACAAATTTCTTGACGTAAATATAAATCCATATTAAATAAATACAAATAACTTAAATTAATTTCTTAAAACTAACTAACTAACTAACTTCTTTTAACAATATGAAACTCATTTTAGTGTGTAAAATAATAATACCTATAAAAACAGTGATATAAATCAATGAAGATATGCCATAATTATATTTTTTTTAACTAAAGGATAGCTTTTTGCAATTCTAGAGACAAAGCGCACTCTGGTAAATTGATTTTTAAATTAGCGGCATCCATTTTACTCTTAATCTAATTTAGGGAGTTTTAAGATGGAAAACAAATTTCTTCATAATTTGAATTTTTTTTTATCATAATAGAAATCACAACTACATTTCATCTCACTCGAATGTCAATTTGACTTGAAAAGGAATATGGAATAAATAAACAAGGGGACTAATATTAATACATCTAGATAAATAGAGATGCCTAGTAGAGACTTGCATTTTCATGTTTCAACAGAATATTTTTTTATCAAAATATTTGTTTACTCTGTGAGAATGTACTCATTCGCACCGATAACACAATACTACTACAGTATTAGCAACCCCAGATTGAAGAGAACAACAAAAAATGAAAAAAGTGGCCGATTCTCTAAACACATATTAATGTTTGTAGTTGACATATAATGATTAAGTAATAATTTTTCACCATATTATTAAAACTACACAAATCCTAACTCGCAACTTATTTTGTTTAACTTGGTTCTAGATAATGAAAAATTTTTATCAGAGTGTCCTTAAGCTTAACAATTAAATTAGTTATTTGTAAAAAAATTTATATTTTTTATAAGAATAATTCATTCTCAAAAGTATGCGTTCATATGATATTTAGGAATTTCGATAAATATTTCATTAAATCTAATGACGGTATTGAGGTCGAGCTAGTATTATATTTCTGATACTCGCCGCTATTATGGGTCCATTATTTATTATTAGTCCAAAACAATTCAATAATTAAATTATCTGCTAATATTTTAATAAGAAAATATTTTAACAGAATAACGAATACATAAAACAATGAAATATATCGAACAATACATACTCTGATATTATAAAAATATATTACTGATAATAGTCATTATCAGATTTCAAACTTTACAATTCAATAACAAAGATCCTGACAGCGGTGTGACAAACTATTAATAAAACAAAATATTTACTAACTTCCCATATCCTTACTAAATAAAGAATTAGTATATACGTAGTGAAAAATGTTTCTTAATAGTTGCGCAATAAGGTAAAAAATGAATATTGTTAGTGAAAGTCACATAACTTCTAGTTTTCGCACACGTTCAATGAAGTCCCTTATATTATTTGCCGACCGTGTCATATTTTGTATGGAGCCCTGGGGTGCGACGACATCTTATTGTTTCGTATAGTACATGGAAATGTGATTCTTAAATTACATAAATATTCCTAAGAAAGAATAATTGTTTGTAGAACTTTATCAATTATTAGCTTTGCCTGTTACTTGTGTTTACTTTAAGGGTGTCCTATCTAAAGTAACCTACGCATCCCTACTTAATCCTGTCATAGGTGAAATCTCCAAACATCTCGAATGTTCATTCTTTATCACCTTATGCTATTAAGGTCAACAAAGAATAAATCATATCATATATAGGAGTATATTACCATAATTGTCAACAAATTTTATTTTTTTTACAGGGTGTTAATGAAGCAGTGAGATAGGAGATCTCGTTGAGTTAATTAATTAACTGTAGATAACTATAATCATTTGGTATAGTTATGGTAGTCAATCTATTGTGATTTAAATTCAGAACGAAACAGAATTATTAATAAAAAGATTATACATTGAAAAGATGAAAGATTTTAATCATACTTGTTGATGTCTGTTGGTATTAAATAATATAAATTAAGAAAAAATAACAATTCAATTTTTATAGAGACAGGTTACTGAGACTCATTCATCCTGGCTCTCATCCCACACACTTTTCAAATAAAACCAACAAAGAGAGCCTTAGTAGGGAATAAGGTTCTTTTTGTGGCTTTATTATGACATTTCCTTTTTTATATTATTCATTAAAAACAAAATGGTTCATAATATTGTTTATTTACATATAAAATTCCCAATAATTTGTAATAATTTAAATATTTATGCTCAAAACTTTACATTTCTGTAGTTCTTATTGACCTTCATATCTGAAAACATGAAGATAAGAAAAAAAGATAGCTTTATAAAACTCAGGCCCTGAAGAATAAATATTTTTTATCATTCATGTTTAGTGTTTGAATTAAGACAAAAACTATTTCTAGATGAACTCCTTCTTTTTAAAATATTTTGTAATGTTATTGTTATTTATTCTTGGCAATATTAATTTAAGGTAGAATAAGAATTATGCAAACGGCATTCGCTAATTCCTTTAATTCATTATAAAAGTAGGTTAAGACTCTTGTGGTTCAAGTTTCATAGTCAGTTTCGAATAATGACAAAATAAGTGTCATTATGACCTTAACCAAATAGATAAATGTTTAAAAATCACCGAATTTTCCTTTACTTTAATATTTTTATTATATTTTAAATGGTTGTATATGTATTTATGTATAAAATATATAGCACTGTCAGTAACATGGCATTCTCGTTTAAACTTCCGTAATTGAAAAGCGCAGTTTGAGTTCAACTCAATTTGTAATTCCAAATTGATTACCAGATGTTCGTAGTCGTATTTGAATTTGCGTTTTAATACTTTTTTCATTACTTGCGTTGTCACGAAAATGTTTATTGTTTTTATTATTAAATTTTTCGGACAACTTACAGCTAATATATGTAATAGGTAGTAGTTGCATAGTTACTAAAGACCAATTATAGGTTTCTTACACCTTGTATTATAAACCTAAAATTACTTTCCAAAATACATGCCATTTATTTATCGTTTTAGCTGTACTGATGTCCACCATGCCATTTGCTACGTTCAACATAAAACATAAATCAGCTGTTGTTCTTCGATATATTAATGGAAGAAAATGAAATTATGACGGAACTGTAAACATCGCAAAAACTTTTTTTTAATGGCTTTTTAAGCGCGCAATATAGACATTACAACACGGATTCATTTCTGAAAGACATATGCACAGACTGCAAACATATGTTCAGTACAATATTTATGTATGTAAAGTTGCAGATATTCATATACCAAACCCTAATGCTTTAGATGCTCTGCCCCCATTATTGTTCCCATATTGTTTATGTTCATCAGATAATAATTTAGAGTAGAGTAGGGTTTAGGGATAGGTCGGTAGCTTTCAACCATGTTTTTGACACCTTTTTTATGTATGTGTGTTATAAATATATTGTGTACCTATATATTGGGTACCTCACCTTTAGTAAATCATCGATTAAATAAAATTGAGTGGCAATGTTCATAATTGAATTTTGTTTATATAGTCAAGGAAGTACATAATATGATATTTTATTTGGTTAAATTACGTCACAATTAATGTAAAGAAACAAAAAGAAAAAAAAGGGACATAGCATAGAAATTAAGGATATATTCTTCGTTTTACGTAGTTCAAAATAACATTAAAAATGTATTACTTTATTTTTCCGTCTTCTACTTTAATAATATAAGGAAGAAAGATTTGTATTTTGTATATTATCCTGTCCCAAATAAAAGGCATTTCATAAAGAAAAATAAAAAATAACGGTCCTAACGCACTCTCACTTATGTAAGCAATGTCTGATATATATACATATACATAGTATGAAAATCATCAAAATTTATAATGTTTTTAATCCGATCTCTATTTTATTACTTAAAATCAATTATACTTAGGCATTATATAAAATTATAAGATGATACATGTAATGTGGCTACAAGTCGATTTATTTAAATAAGTTAATCTTTACTATAGTACAGTTTAAAACGAATCGTCAGAGTCTCATTTCTGAGTTTGTTAACAGTACATTTAGTATTTATCTCATAACAATATATGGCACCGATATGTTTTCAATGGTTGTCAGTTTACAAGTGAGTAGTGAATCTGTCGTTGCGATCTTCACTGTATAGAGACGGCCGTTCACTAAGGTCTATGATTAATATCTTTAGGTAAATGTTGAATGCTCTAAATTTCATGTTTAAATTAAAGATAGGTTAATAAATAGAATAGACATGATTATTGTTATAACATAATTGATTCTTAAAAGTTTATTAGATTGTTACATTTTAAGAATTAATTTACTTACACTTATTCGTAATCGCAAAGGATTAAAGTATTTTCATAAGATTGAATGAATGAATGAATCTACTTAAGACAATATCATTATAAAGCAATTTTTTTCAGACTATTAAATCGTTTACAAATAATGTTAAATTTATTATTGTTATTGTTTATTTTGTATTAATTAATAAGATCTTTAAAACGTTGTGGACTACATTCGTTAATTTTGTCAATTCATTATAAAATGGGGTTAAGATTATTTTAGCCCAAGTCTCATCGTCATTTGTTTAATAATGAGAAAATAATTTTCATTGCGATCTTTCCCAAATAGATAAATAATAAAGAAAAGAAAATTTATCTGTCCTTTAAGAATTATATTGACTATGTTACAATAGACATTTTGTATAGAGTATATAATGTATATAAAAAATAATGGTAAGTTGTCAGTTACATGGTATTTCTCGTTTAAACTTCGTTTAAACACACCCGAACCAATTTGAAGTTCCAGATTGATTGCTAGATGTGTGTACTTAACTTTGCGTTTTAATATTATTCATTACTTGTAATATCGTGAGATTGAACGTGATATACGAGTACAATAATGTATTTTATTTATTACAACATTCTTAGTAACCTAAACTTTATTAGTACCAATTGTGTTTGTCCATACTTTATAATACTATTATGTTATATTGTAATTCTTTAAGGATTTACATTTCTTCGTATATAATAAATATATGAGTAAAATAAATTATTTAAGATACCAAAGCAACATAATTCAAATCGTATTCGTGGGTCAGAAAATATTGGTCAGAAATAGTGGTTCAGATAAATATTATATATAACAACTTTTAAATTAGGTATAAGCTCTGTATGAGAGTCTGAACTTAAGCATCCAACCTCAACATATCGACTTTTAATGATATGTTGGATATTTCCAACAAGTCATTAAAAGTCTCTATTTAAAAATATGATTTATATTTATTAACCTTAATAAGATTAATATTTGGGTAATTCCACGTAATTATAACCCTTAAACCCATTTTATAAATTTTTTTTTCAAGATTTTCATCTTATTTTAGGGCAAGTACAATAACCAAACATTAAGAATTTCATATTATCAAACATTATGTAATAATGTGGTGGCAACACTCGGCTTCCAAAGTTTGTAATTCATCCAGGTTGCTTGGAACTGTGATTAAGCCTAGTTTTGGAACAAGTTTTTAAAGGTAAATACACTTTTCTTATATTCTGTTTATGTTATATTTTAAAGTAACAAACATATTTTCTCAAAATAACTTTATTAAAACTTTATATATTTTGATACTATTATTTTTTTTTAAATTTAAATCAACAAATTCTGTGGTAGTGTCTGTCACAGAAAAAAGGTATTTTTCTTTTTATCTTCAATTTAATAATGATTTTCAAATTAAATTACATCTTGTTTCTGACTTTAAGGCATAATATATCTGATAATATAAATAGAATAAGCATGTATAGGGAATTTAATACATTTTTGAAAGAGTTTAAAAAGTAGTGTCAGTCACATTTTAAAATGTAGTGCTAGTCACACACATAACAGTCTTAAAATCTATTTTCTTAGTCATAGAACATAATTATATATTAATGAAATATTTTATTTTAGATGGGAAAAACAACTGCTGAAAGAAAAAGGAACAAATGGAAAGATTAAAGGCTAGTGGCAAATATGAAAAATTTAAAGAAAGAGAGAAGAACAAATTAAAAGAACGACGTCTTCAGAAGAAAAAACAAATGACTATAGAAGAAAAAGAAGCATCAAAAGCAAAAAAAAGAGAGGAAATTAGGAAATATAGAGCAAATAAATCTTTAAAATTATTAAAAACCAATGATGTATTGTGTTCTGAGAAAAGTTCTCCATCAAAAGTCTTTAAGAGCCCACAGGCATTTGGTAAAGCTATTTCCAAAGTAAAAAAAAAATTACCTAAGAGTCCAAACAAATCCAAAGCAGTCATTATAAAGTTAGCCCAGCAAATTGAACCAAATATTGTGCAGGCATCTTTGCCCAAGTCCAGAATTTATATTAACTTTTAACATATAGCTAACATAACTTTTAACATAGCTCGTCTTTATAGTAGTGAATTACATTACTAGTTTACTATTATAAAGACGAGCGTAAATATATTTTGGAAATATGACTAATAATGTACATAATATGGACCATCATATTCATATTCAAATATTCACAATTGAACTACTCAGTTTATTAGTGTATAACTCAACTTGTCTTAAAATTTTAGAAACAGATTACTAAGATTACTACAGATTAAAAAAATTTGAAAGTGAAACTCACAATTGTACTAGTAATACCACGTTCTTCTAGCTTCTAGTAGTTATTATTATTATTTATTTAGAAATCTTTATACCATTTCACATAAAAGTGTTACAAAATGTTATTTTAAGTCATAAACAAAACAGTACAACAATACAAATAAATACAAAGTATAATAAAGCTATTGTTTTGTTTCAAAAATTCGATATAATTTGCTTTAAACTTACATATACAACTCACATTTGAATGATTTGATATTTTTTTTGGTCTTGTTTGAGCAAAGACTTTTTATTTATTTGAATTAAAGTATTTGACCATTGTGGTAGAAAGAACCCCTAAGTAGTAGATACACCAGTTCTTCCAAAAAAATTTAATAAAATAACAAAAATAGGTATAGTAACTGAAGTTACACAATGTTGTTTACTTAATTGTGATATTACTCAAAACATATAGCGTCCGTCTTTGTAATAAACAACGTATTAGGCGCTTCTTTTATAATTTAATTTTTTTAATTTGTTTGATTAAAAGTTGTTTTTTTTTTCGATAATATTATAGTGTCACAAAATGTGATTTAAAAAAAATACATTTTTCAGCCTTATAACTAAGGCAAAGTATCCTTATTGACCCATTCATAGCTTTAATGTTCTTTTTTTCTGTAATGTTTTTTTTTGGTGTGCAATGAAGTATATATTTTTTATCAGTCTATGAAGGGAGTCCTAATTGTAAAGAGATTGTAGTCGAGCCCACATTAATGATCTGGTGCTATTCAAATACAATTAGGTGTTAACAACACTGAAACTCGTCGAAGCGTATTATAGCATAGAGGTATATTTAAATCTATTATTGTATTTTAAACTATACTCTATACATAATAAAGTCTATTTTCAATTATATTAACATATGTTGGTGTACTGAGTTAAGCAGATACTAATTGACAACAAGGTTTAGATAAATTCTCGTTTTTACTTATTACATTTTTATAACATTAATAAGTGTCAAGTGTTCATTTAAGGTTGAAGAGTTATATATATGTCGCGTCAGAGGTGGCCGGGCGCGACATCGTATGATCTTCTTTATTATTCATAATTATTATTTTTCTTAGTTCGTGGGTAGAAAATAATACACTTTCGCAATATGAATATGGTTACAGACAAGTCCTCGATGAACGTCCGATCACCACGAAACTCAGTAATTTTCTGATCATCCTCGTTACCAACTCCATCGAGGAAATGTGTAATGAATTTTTATTTAAAGAGTCAAATCACAAACCAATTGGTCAAATAAAATACTAATTAAGTATTAACAGTCAAATGACATACCAACTAGACAATAAAATAGACAAACATTGAATTGGATTCAAATAATAACTATTCGAATCATTATAAATAAAGTAAATTGAAATAAATAAAAAAAAGTAACAATAATCGAAATAACAATTAGAATAAATGACGACATTCTTCATTGAATTCACCACAGCAGCGCCATCTATTTCCGACACGGCCATTCTGATGTTCAGCCGTCCTCAGGTGTGGGATCTATTAAATAAAGAAAAGAAAAAAAAAAAAGGATAAGTTAACGGTTTTGCACTCCGGCCTAGCGAATTCAAAGACAAATGCCTTTAAATAAACTCTTAACAATAATTTTAACGGACATAATATTAAAAAGAACAATCTTCAAGTACCCAGAGATTACATTAATTTAATTAAATTATTTACAGAATATTATCACATAGCCACGACAACCAAGACTTAAGTCAAAGATCATAGCTGTTCAGTCCATCGAACAGAGTATCTAGTCCATCAGATACTATATGGCACAGTCCATCGGCCATTGATCACTATCACAACGTATCTAGTCCATCAGATACTACATGGCACAGTCCATCGGCCATCAGTGCAACTCGGTCCATCGGAAGCACTTTTAAAAGTCATGGTTGGTGTTGGCGTCACTATCATCATTATCATCATCGGATTGCAAACTTTTTAGGTCTAACTCTTTGGGAACTTGATGATTGGGTACACTTCTTAGACGATCGTGAGGGTACTTGTAAGTTCTATTCGAATTCAAAGCCTTTAAGAGATACCTATCACCCTCTAAGACTTCCATTACTTTAAAAGGACCTCGAAATTTAGCATCTAATTTAGTTTGATTTCGTTCCTCATTTTCAATCAATACAAAGTCTCCTTTAATGAATTTTTTAATTTTAGCCTTTTTAGAGTCGAAGCGTTTCTTATCATAAACTGCGTTTGCCTCAATTCCACGGGTCGCCTGCTCTCGCACAAAAGATAGATCAATTTCTGCCTCTTCATTAACTGCCATTAAGCCAAAGGGACGCGCTACTCGACCAATCATTAGTTCCAAAGGACTAGCCTTTGTCACACGATTTAAAGTCGAATTCATGGCCAACTGAATATCTGAGAGTGCGTCTTGCCAGGAACGATTTTTACTTACTTCAACAGAAGTGAGCATAGACTTAATTGTGCTCATGACTCGCTCAACCTGCCCGTTGGCTCGACATCCACCCGTAGCAATCAAGTGTAACTTTATGTTTTGGCTAGTACAAAAATTTGAAAAATCCTTACTTGCAAAACAGCGCCCTTGATCTGCAATGATGCGAACCGGATTTCCGAATAAGGATATACTATGCTTAAGAGCTCGTATACTGCTGTTGCTGTCAATGTTTTTGGAGTGTACCAGTAAGATGTATTTAGTAAAAGAGTCTATTAAAACGTACACTTACTCTTTCATATCGTTCTTGCCACTCAACTTACCCGAGGCATCGATGTGGATGGTATGCCATGGGATTGCGCTTTTTGGAATAGGATGAAGTTCTGCTTGAATACGACCCGTACTCGGCTTAGCGATCTTACATGTGATACAATTGTCAATAAATTTTCTTACATACTTGACCATGTTTGGAAACCAGTAGTATTCGTAGACTTTCCCCAATGTCTTCTCCCAACCTAGATGCATGACAGACTCATGAATGTTATTGATTACTGACCATCTTAAAGCTCGCGGAACTATGGGCAAACATCTCGTACGTCCATTTCGCTGAATCACGCGATGTAACACGTCCTTGCGGATTTCATAGGTCTTTCTAAGATCTTCGATCATTACCTCATTACGGAAATCAGACACGATCTTGGAAATCTCTTCGTCCTTTTCTTGTTCAGCTTTCAGCCAACCATCAGAGAGCTCAGCAATGTCTACTCGCTTTTCTACGATTCGAGCTATGTTAATATTAGAATGACCTGATACAGGATTTCTCGATAAGAAGTCCACATGATTCATACGCGCACCCGGTCGGTGAATAATGTAAAAATCAAATGACTGTAAATAAGCCCACCATCTATGCACTCGTGGTGATAAGTCAGGTTTGTCCTTTGAAGCCTTGACCGCTGCACAATCTGTTACAACAGTGAACTTCCGTCCGTGCAAGTATTGGCGAAAATGCTTAACTGCATTAACAATGGCCAATGTTTCCAGTTCAAAAGAGTGGTATCTGGATTCTGGCCCTGAGGTACGTCGACTGAAATATGCAATGACATGCTGCTTACCTTCCAACTTTTGGATGAGCATAGCACCATAACCTTCCGAGCTAGCGTCCGTATGGAGCTCCACGGGTTGGGTAGGGTTGAAAATCATTAGTACTGGTTCGCTCGTCAACTTCAGTATGATGTTACGTCGAATTGTTTCGTGCTCTGGTTGCCAATCAAGGTATTTACCTTTACTGGATGTAAGTCTAAAGAGTGGAGTCATTATTTTGGAGAACTGGGGAACAAACTGCCGGAAGTAGGATGCTAATCCAATAAATTGCCTAAGTTGAGTAATTGTCTGTGGTGGAGGTAGTTTTGTAAGAGCTTCTATCTTACCTGGATTAGGCTGGATCTGACTATTTTCCACCATGAATCCAAGAAACTCGATGCGGT
Source organism: Melinaea menophilus ssp. n. AW-2005 (assembly GCA_918358695.1). NCBI lineage: Eukaryota > Metazoa > Arthropoda > Insecta > Lepidoptera > Nymphalidae > Melinaea > Melinaea menophilus. The sequence goes on along the minus strand of OU911045.1, from coordinate 18,547,431 downwards.
TCATGAGAAATGAACATTTAGACAAATTCAGGGAAAATCCTGCACGAGTCAATACGTCGAGAACATGACGTAACCTCTCTAGACCCTGCTCAACCGTGGAAGAGAGTACCAGGAGGTCATCGACATAGCATACGACATAATCATGCGCCAACTCACCAAGAGCCTTAATAATAGCTCGCTGGTACACGGAACTTGCATTTTTAAGGCCGAATGGCATTGTGAGATATTCCCACTGCCCATCGGGTGTAACAAACGATGTCTTCTCAATGGAGTCCTCCTGAACAGGGATTTGGTGATAGCCACTTAACATATCTAAACATGTGAACCATTTGGCGCCTCCAAGTCGGTCAATTTGATCCGAAATCAATGGAAGGGGATACCTGTCTGCTATGGTGTTATCATTCAGTTCTCTGAAGTCCACGCACATTCGGTCCGAACCATCCTTCTTCTTTACCAAAAGCACTGGACTTGAGAATGGAGAACAACTCGGCCGAACCACACCTGCACTTTCTAGTTCTCTTACCTTCCGTCTTATGATCTCCCTTTCTTCTGCACTCATCCTGTAGGGGCGGCGTTGAACCCTCCGATTTGGATCCACCAGACGTATTTCAAGCTGACCCGTTGACACCCTTGACTTAGATATGTTTTTAGGAAAAGAACTTGAAAACTCACTCAAGATTTCAATCAGCCTTGTAAGAAATTCATTCGGAATGTTAGTTTTAATGTCGCTGAAATCGTTAAATTCTTTGCAACCATGGTCGACGTCGCATACATCGACCTCATGTCTACGAGAGAATATTATTTCCGAAGCAGACATGGTCACAGTTAAGTTATGCCGTAAAACTTCCCTACCGATCATGATATTATGTTGCAACTGATTGTTTTGAATAACATGAAAAAGGACTTCCAAAGGTAAATTATTAATTGTTACTTTAGATAAAATTTGCTTTTTACTATAGACTGATCCCGAACCTATACCAGTTAAAGCAACTGTATTGCTGTACACTTTTCCCGAAAACTTAGAGGCAAGATCTTCCTTCATGAGAGAACATTCGGCTCCGGAATCGTAACAAAAAGGAAACGACTCACCATCATGCAACAGTTTTCCTTGAGGATTGCCAACAAAGCAGACATTGACTCGCTTCTCACTTGCTGCTGTACCAACAGCCGTTGATGCTGCAGCTCCGCTGCCGAAAACACTTCACTCGTTGCTGGTTGCCGCGTTGCGTGGACACCTTACAGCGTAGTGACCTTTGACCCCGCACTTGAAGCAAGTCACGTCGATGTTCCTTTCTCGTACAGATTCAGTAGCGGTAGTTGGTTTCGGAAAGTTCCTCGATGTCCAATTCAGTTCATGACGCTTGCGACAGTTGGCCGTTTGATGTCCAATCCTTCCGCAGTTCTGGCAACGGATCGAATAATATGGCACATGTGGCTTGAGTCGCTTGCTGTCACTTGGTTCAACAAAAGCCGGAGTATTCATCTTCCTCTTCAAATATGAGAATGCTTGCAGTTCGCGTTGCATTTGGTCACGCGTCGAGATGTCCGTCATAAAAGCCAGGCGTTGCAGTCTACTATCGAACTGTGCCATGTGAGAAAGCACCATGGCTATGGCAATCTGTTCCATAGTCAATCCTTGCCAGCGCGAGGTTAGCATAGTCATGAAGCGAGACGCATAAGCCGCTAAACATTCGCCTTCCTTTGGTCGGCCATTGCAAAAATTAAGCAACGTAGCTGCCGGAGTTTCCACACAATCATATCGTGCTTTAAAGAGAAGCTTGAGTTCTTGCCACGTAATACCTCCATACGATATTTGCGATAGCCAACGCGACGCACTCCCTTTCAATGCTTCACTGATTACCATTATTAATCTACTGCCGCTGAGGTTACGTTCCGATAAGCAAAGGTCAACCGTATCACACCAAGCACGTGGATCGCTATCAGACTTGTCTGGATTAAATTCAGGAAGAGAGATCTTCTCATTACTAGTCGGTATCTTCAATGCATCGATCAAGCACGCAAAATTACGATTTTGCGATTCCAACAAAGCATGGAGAAATGTTTCATCTAACCTTGATTGTTCCTGGGGCGTATCATAGGGTAATCCCACTTCTGATGTCGCGTCAGAGGTGGTCGGGCGCGACATCGTATGATCTTCTTTATTATTCATAATTATTATTTTTCTTAGTTCGTGGGTAGAAAATAATACACTTTCGCAATATGAATATGGTTACAGACAAGTCCTCGATGAACGTCCGATCACCACGAAACTCAGTAATTTTCTGATCATCCTCGTTACCAACTCCATCGAGGAAATGTGTAATGAATTTTTATTTAAAGAGTCAAATCACAAACCAATTGGTCAAATAAAATACTAATTAAGTATTAACAGTCAAATGACATACCAACTAGACAATAAAATAGACAAACATTGAATTGGATTCAAATAATAACTATTCGAATCATTATAAATAAAGTAAATTGAAATAAATAAAAAAAAGTAACAATAATCGAAATAACAATTAGAATAAATGACGACATTCTTCATTGAATTCACCACAGCAGCGCCATCTATTTCCGACATATATTTTTGTTAATAATGTGGAATCATACAATTTGTCATTTTTTAAACTCTGAATGCCTTATATGATATTTCTTGGTAAAGTTAAGTTTAAATTTGTGATGGACAGTTTTACGAGCACATGACTATTAAGGGATACGAATAATTTCAACCCTGAGAGCAGTTTCCAGGAAGTTTGGTTCTTAGATGGGTAATGGGGGACAAATTGAATTCCTTTCTTGAAGTATGAGAAGTTTTGTTAATTCTTATTTAATGAATTTGGTACTCATTTTTTGACATTTTAGCATTTTTTTCCGATTACTTCTGTTGTATAATACTGATTGATGAACAGATTTTAATATGCTTTTTACAATGAAGTAGAAAGTATTTTTATCAAAAAAGTTTAATATAAAATTGATGTTTAAACCCTCATATAAAAAATAAAGTTATTATTTGAATTGAAATTTTAGACTCTTATACAGTTAATGCTCTATTAACATTCTAAGAAATATCAAAGAATAAAACAACAAAGAAACGGTAAATTTAATTACAACTAAGAACCGGTCAGCTACTGATACTTTATAGAATCTATTATTTTATGTATAACAGAAGATTCTGGTAGATATCTAGAATGTATAGTTTGTTGTTTTTAATTGATATATCAATTTTATAAGACGAATCTATAAAATTGGTTATATTATTCAAAGTATATTTTATTATTACGTAGTAAAATAATAGTATTTTAAACGTCGCAACATAACAAATATCAATTCATGATATATTAAGTATTTATTTATTTATTTATTTATTTATTTACCTTCACGCCATATCCCTTGCGGGGTAGCCAGAGACGACGGAGCGCCAAACGCTACGGTCTCTGCATACCTCTTTCGCCTCGGCCACAGACATCAACTTCTTCATACATGCCCTCCGGAGGGTCCTCATGCTTTTTACGTGACCTTCCTCCAGTATCGTAGCTACTGTGTTTTCGAAGGTCACTCGAGGCCTCCCCCTGTCTCTCTTACCGCTCACTTTTCCCATATAAATCTTTTTTACCATTCTTTCATCACTCATTCGTTCAACGTGCCCAAACCACCTGAGCACGTTCTTCTTCATTCTCACCGTGACATCTTCGCTAGTACCTGCCATTCTGTGGATCTCTTCATTGCGGATTCGATCAGCTAGACTGACCGCATATTCTGCGAAGAGATCGCATCTCCACAGCATTCATCTTTCTTACATTCTTCTTCTGTGTTACCCACGTTTGGCTGCCGTATAACAGTGTCGGTAGCAAAACTGCATTGTGTACAGCCAAACGTGCAGCTATACTGACGTTTTGCCGTCTCAACAATGCAGTCAAAGCACCATTGACTCTGTTACCAGCAGCAATACGCCTTTCCACATCCATTTCGTATCTTCTGTCTCTGCTAAACATACTTCCCAAATATACCACTTCATTCACTTGTTCTATTATCTTATCATTCACGTTGATCTTACATTCTGTTCTTTCTTCATTTCTTTCAAATATCAGAACCTTCGTCTTATCTACATTCAGGTTAAGACCATTAATTTCACACCCATCTTTCAGAGTGGTGACCAATGCCTGCAAATTGCATTCTGATGATGCAATGAGCACTGCATCATCTGCATATAGTAAGCAATTGACCTTAAGGTCACCTACTTTCACTCCCATGTCACTATCTTTCACTCCTTGGAGACAACTATCCAAATACAAATTGAACAACCAAGCTGACATAGCGCAACCTTGCTTAACACCTGATTGGATGTCAAACCAGGGCGACATGCCAGCTCCTACTCGCACACAGGCTGAGTGATCTCGGTAAAGAGACCTTACAGCCTGTAGCAAGGGTCCGTTCACATTGTATCGGGGCAGTATCTCCCATAACTTCTTTCTCACAACCCTGTCAAACGCCTTTTCCAAATCCACAAAAGCACAGAAAACCTTTTGGTTTAGGGCCAAAAACTTTTCCGTGATCATGCGGAGGGAAAAAATCTGATCTATACACCCTCTTCCAGGTCTAAAACCTCCTTGTGCCTCCCACAACAGCCTTTCAGATCTCTCTTGCATTCTTCTCGCTAAAATTTTAGCATAAACTTTACCGCCCAAGCTAATCAAACTGATGGCCCTATAGCTTGCACAGTCTATCTGTGAACCTTTGCCTTTATACAAAGGTACGATGACTGCACTTCGCCAATCGTCTGGGACCTCCCCAGATTTCCAGCATAAATTGCATAAAAACCAGAAAAAGTCCCAGACGCGTGGCCCACCATATTTGATCATCTCGGCAGTAACTTCATCTGCTCCCGCAGCCTTACCACATTTCAGACTTCGAATCACGTTCTCTACTTCTTCTAAACTGATTTCACCATCGGCTACATCTTGACTCAGCATTACGCTGGTAGTCAAGACCGAGGCGTCCTCACGTTCATACATCTCCTTATAGAATTCCGCCCACCGCTGCAAAACGTGTGCTTGCTCAGTTAAAATTTCACCGCTTTTCGAAAGCACCCCTTTCATTCTACAGGTTACCGAACAACCCCGGGAACCACTAACTTCTCGCCAGAAAAGCTTCGTGTTTTCCCGGAAGTTGTTCGTCAACCTTTCATCCCTTTCTCTCTCAAAATTTTCACGCTTCATCTTTATAAGTGCTTTCGTTTTGTGCTTTTGCAGCTTGTACGCTCTTTTTCTTATCTCTCTCATACTTTTATCCTTACCAGAGGCTTTATAATCCAGCCATGCTTTCTTCTTTAACTCTACAGCGTCTTTCACTTCATCATCCCACCATTCATCGCGCTTTTTACTAAAACCTCTTTTCCTTTTACCACATACTTCTGTCGCTACTTTCACCATACCATTCCTAAGGTTCTGCCAGCATAGTTCAACACTTTCATTTCCAGAATCATAGCTTTCAAGCTTTTTGGAAACCCTCTCTTGATATTCCTCTCTGATCGGTGGATCCTGAAGCTTCCAGCTTCTTATGCGATAATTCGACGCCAAGCTTGGACAACCTCTTATTCTACCAACGACTAGATAGTGGTCCGTTCCCAGATCAGCACCTCCGAACACTCGCGTGTCCATAACTTGACTTCGAATACGCTGGTCCACTAGGAATAAATCAATCATACTTCTTTCTTCCGCTCGCTCCCATGTGTACATGTGAATTTGTTTGTGATCAAACATCGTGTTTGCCACAAACAAATTTTTCTCCTTACAAAATTCCAAAATAAGCTTTCCAGCCTCATTTACCCTCTTATCACCATATTTGCCTAGCACGCTTTCGTAACCGCTTCGCGCGGTTCCAACCCATCCATTCATATCTCCACATACTATCAACTTTTCATTATCTCTGACACTACTTAAAACATCCCTGACATTCTCCCAAAACTCCTCGAGCTCGCTCATTTGAGCTGAGGATACTGGCGCATACATGGCTAACAAGAATACTCTTGTTATCCCCAGCTTAAATCGAACCCAAAGAAGCCTCGGGTTAATCGCCTTGTATTCTACCATTGCATTAACCATTCGAGAGGACAATAATACGCCTACACCTTGGCAACCTCGCTCACCCTCTGGAACCCCAGCCCAGAAAGCGACTTGGTTGCCAGGCAAATCGGTCGTATCATTGCTTTTTCGCTTGGTCTCAGACACACAAATAACATCCAGATCTTTGTCATCCATCACATCTAATAATTCATTCATCTTCTGTTCCATTCCTCCTCTTACATTCCACGTAGCTATTTGTAGCACCGTCCTCCACCTTCCGCCGTTCGGAACATGGCGTGTTGGTTGGCGGTTCCCAAGTATTTATATCTCTTTATTATATTATATTTACATTGTATGTTTTATCTGTCAAAGATTACGTATGTATGTTGAAAGTATTGTCTCAAATTGGAAATAAATATATATATATTTTTTTATAATCAACACTAGAATTTTATATAAAAATTTAATTGAGCTCATTACTATATTTTGTAAATAAAAAATATGCAGATGTTGATTGTTGATTATGCGTTGAACTAATTCAGGAATTTCGAATACATTTTTGTTAAATCTTATTACTGGAACGCATACAATTTTATGAATAAAATAAGATAAATTGTATATTTATCTTTATTTTATTCATAAAATTGTTCTTTTTTATAAAGAAGATAAGTATTTCATTTTAATTTATAGAATAACATAGAAAACGATTTAAAGGCAGTCTTAAAAAGATTTACCTCAATTTCGCATAAATATAAAAAATACGATTATCTTCAATATTAAATATGATGTCATCCTTATCTGTCCCATGTTTTTTCTTTGGCAATAAAATCCCTGATATTATTTATTAATAATTTTACCGCCAATTTCTTATCTAATAAATCGATTTATAATTATGAATATTTTGTCAAGTCTATTTGAAATAAAAATTTTACTTATATGGATTTTTCTTTATGGCCCTACCTTTTGCAATCCTGTGAGAAAAGAATAACGTTTAAAAAATGTATTTCTATTCAAAATAAAAAACTAATTTGAGCTTAATGTCATTGAAACTACACAATTCGAGGTATTGTGTATCTGTTTGTTTGTTTCATATCATGATAATTGTTAATACATAATAACATTTATTATTGTTATAAAAAATGTATTAATATTATAGTGAAAATTAAATTTACAAAAAATATATTAATACTTATTTACATTTCCTATTTGTAGATAAATCTAATACAAATATTAATTATACATAGTATTAAATGTAAGATAGAAATACTTTAGCTTACTAAACCATATGTATATATATATATATATATATGTCTACTCCGCAAATGTTAATTGAAGTTATATTAAATAACTTATCACTATAAGGAAGGTATTTATTCAATTGTTGCGACGCAATCACTGGTATTGTCACCTCTTGTAATGTAATATATTATTAATAACAATGAACTGTACATAGATATTAATGAGGCTTTTCCGTTGTTTGATATAATATCTGTTTCTCATTTTCTATTGATTTAAATCGTTTAAACTGCGACATAAAAAGTTATAGTTGTGTCAGAATCATCGGTACTGTACCATTTTTTTGTTTTTGAACTCAATTGTTTTATGTTGCTAATTAATTGTTATATATTGGAATTTAAAACACATAAGCTGTATGTTAATATTGAGTTGAAAGTTTTTATATTTATATTTATATTTACTAAAGATAGGTAAGCGTAAACCTAACTTTAATCTCGCGACATTAAACGCGCAATCGTTAAACACAGGAAGAGATGAATTAATAAATACAATAGCCACATTTTTGCCGGATGTAGTCACCGTAACTGAAACTTGGCTAAGTAACGAATCGAACGCTACTTCGTTTGACATAAATGATTACAGATTTATTCATATGCCGCGTTCCGAATTTCTTAGGACAACTCGTGGGGGAGGAGTTGGAGCGTATATTAGGCGGGGAATACATGTTCGTCAGCTCCTAATGCCAACAACACAGCTCGAACAAATGTGGTTAGAGATTAAGTTATGTCGTTTCAAAATAGTAGTTGGTGTTCTCTATCGATCACCTAGGCTTAATTGTAAAATATTTTTGGATCTGTTGGATGAAACATTGTCAACTTTAACCTCAACATACGATTTTACATTTTTAACAGGCGATGTAAACATCGATCTCTTAAGTAATGACTCTCAGCAACGTGATTTCTTGTCCCTTTTAGAAGGACATGGCTTACATCAAATTGTACGCGAACCGACCCGTATATCCGTATCCTGCAGTTCTCTTTTAGATGTTATTTGCTGCAACAAAGAGTTAAGTTCACACTGCACCAGCGTTAAGCATAATGATGACCTGAGTGATCACGCTTATATCCAGGCTAGTTTTCCAATTGCAGCTCCAAAAAAAATACCAAGAATTATTAGTTATAGACCATTTAATCAGTTTGATCGGAATACATATGAATTTGCTTCGAGTATTACTCCTTGGGATTGGATATTACAACTTCAAAATATTGATGAAATGGTTAATTGTTTTAATTATCTTTTGCTTGGTCTATTTGATCACTTTGTGCCAGTGCGGACAAAAATATTTAGAACTTCTCCCACTCCCTGGATTACGGATACTGTGAAGGCTATTATGGCAGATAGAGATAGGGCATGTGATATTGCGAAGAAAACTAAAAGTGATGACGATGTGAGCTCCTACCGATCACTACGGAATTCAGTGCTATCTGTCTCTCGAAATGAAAGGGAATATTATTTTACTCAAAATATTAATAATAATATAAATAATCCCATAAAGATGTGGAGTGAGTTTAACAAAATTCTGGGCAATCATAGGTTTATTGATTTTCCACAACATTTACGTGATCCAGAAATTATTAACCAAGAGTTTCTGAAATCAATTCCCTTTTGCAACCCTATCAGTAATGCCTGTTTGGAACAATACTCTAAAAGTCAATACAAATGTCAATTTTCATTTTCAGAAATATCATCCGGCGAATTACTAAAAGTAATTAACTCAATTAAATCTAATTCGCAAGGGTTAGATGGCATATCAATAAAGATGATAAAATTGACGTTGCCTTATTCCTTACCAGCCATGACCCACATAGTTAACACATGCATTCTAAAAGGACACTTTCCTGATTTGTGGAAAATAGCAGTAATTAAACCCTTACCCAAAAAAGGTAGTGTTAATACTATAAAAGATTTACGCCCAATAGGCATGTTACCAATTTTATCCAAAGTTGTTGAGAAAATTGTAAATTCTCAACTAACAAGTTATTTTGAAAATAATAATATTTTACCCACTCAGCAATCTGGTTTTCGGAAACGACATAGCACAACCACAGCACTTTTACATATCGTAGATGAGATTCTAGCAGCTTCAAATGAAAATGTTCCTACAATTCTTGTTTTATTAGATTATAGCCGTGCATTCGATTGCCTTAATCATAAATTACTGATTACAAAACTGAGTTACTATGGTTGTGATGAATTAGTATGCACTTGGTTTGAGAGCTACTTCCACAATCGGCAACAAATTGTAGAATATATAAATAATAAAGGTAAGACACTGAGATCTTGCCCGCTTGATGTAAGCAATGGAGTTGTACAAGGATCCATCTTAGGGCCACTGCTTTACTCTATATATACGGCTGATCTGGTAAAATGCATAAAGTCTACTTTGCTGCACATGTACGCTGATGATACCCAAATTTTATTAAAATTTCATACCAAATCAACGCTCGAATCGAAAAATTGTATAAATAATTTAAATCAAGATCTAGAACTAATCAATAATTGGTCTAAAAATAATAATTTATCTTTGAACCCATTAAAATGTACATACATTGTTTTGGGAACTAAAACACAAATTAAGGCAGTCCAACTTAGAGCGCCTGAAGTTGCCATCGGTAATACTATAATTACAGAATCATTTAAAGTTCGTAATTTAGGTTTAATACTTGATAATACGTTGCGTTTTAATGAACACATCGATCAAAAGATCAGCAAATCATACTCAGTGCTTAAAATGCTGTATAAATTTAGATCACATTTAAATCCTGCAATCAGACAAAAACTCGCTGATTCATTAGTTCTTTCACATCTTGATTATTGTGACATTGTATATGGCCCCTGTTTAAGCAAAGAATTAGAAAAAAAAATTCAAAGGGTGCAAAATTCTTGTATCAGATTTTGTTACAACGTGCCCCCTCGCTCCAATATAACACCCTTTTTAAATTCATATAATATTTTAAACATGAAAAACCGCCGAAAGTACAAATTCAGTTCTCTAATTTACAAGTTACACAAAAATATCGGCCCTCGTTACTTAATTTCCAAGCTCGACTGGCAGAAGAACAGAAATGAAAATGTTACATATCGTACATCGCGGATTATTAATCTTATCGTACCTAGACCAAAGCTCTCTCACTTCAGGGGTAGTTTTCGTTTTGCAGCTTCAAAATGTTGGAATGACATTCCTCCTCCTATAAGAATGTCAAAGTTTACAAGATTTAGATTGTTATGTAAAGACTGGTTACTGAATCTTCAAAAACAAAAACATAATTGGACTGCACTACCTTAAAGTTTGTTTAATATTGTCGCTTTCTGTGCTTACATTTTTTTTTTTTTTTTTTTTTTTTTACTATTATTATTTTTTTCGTTTTCAATTTTATATTAAAAATTTTCGACTCATTTGTACTATTTCTTTTAAAAAAAATTAACTCAATGATAGGAATTTTTATACCTTATTCTGTACAACGACAGCTTATGTGTTCACCTTAATTAACTAACACTAACAACTCGATAACTTTACACCATATTCAGATTGATAACAATCCATTGTATTTTTTTTTTTTGTGAATCCCTTTATTTATTTTGTCTAGTTGCAATTTTTGTCTGCATGCTGTGGCAGCATTGGCACAAGGCTTGAACTGAAAAGCAGCTCTAAGCTGAGTTCATTTCCTTTTCAGTTGCATACATTTACCTAATTATTTAAGTTATTTATTGTTAATCTTAATTAATTTGTGTGTGCTTCTTGAATAAAGTTCTTATTATTATTATTATTATTATTATTATTATATCTTAAGTATTTGGACCCGTTCTGTTGTGTATTAATATTTTATCTAAATTCAGACGAGCTTAATTTAGCAAAACTTTGGTGAAGTTCTAGTTTGGGAAATATCAACGACAACCGAAGGTTATAATTAACATTGTTAGGTTATTAATTACAGTTCATGTTTAATAAGAGTAATTTTAATTACTATACCTATAATAAATTAATAATATCTTATAATGTCATGCTTATTTATATATTTTTTTTATAACTACAGAGTTTCCTGAATTAGAACATTAGAAAAGTATTATTCAATTGCAATACATAATACATACATTATGAAATAAATAGGCATTTTTTATATTTAGTGTAATATCAAGATTAGTTTATTTTTGTCACACTAAGAAAAATTAATATGTGACGATGGCATTATGACGTAGTAACTAAACTGCAAATGCAAGACTATTACTTTTACTATGTAAAGTATTATTAATACTTTGGCTTCATATTTAAAATTTATGAAAGAAAAAAAAGATATATTTGTAGAGAAAAAGATATATTCCTAAATATAAATAAATGTTATTCATATTTCGATGAGTTTGAACTATTTCTATGGTAGTAAGAAATCCAAATGCATGAAAAATTATATGGAAAAAGTTCACAGACTTCGGTAGTGTTATCATTTTTTTGCTGGAAATATTCCATATAAGCTATGTGAATTCTAAAAGGTACGATGTTGCAAACTGGAGCTACAAGACCTTACTGTATAAGTTGAAGTTGAAGTAAACACTAGTTGAAGCTGACTGCAGGTGGAACTCTAAACTCCCAAATTTCCTTCAAAAGGATGGCAATTAGTGTTTGAGGTGGTAATTAATGAAGGAAACTCTCAAACTGTACATATGTATACTTGGACATGTAGTCTCCGTAATTCTACGTAAATATGAGGCTACTTACTAGTTTTCCTTGAAATTTAAGAAATATTTTTTTCAACTAGGATTTGAATTATTTTTTTCTTTGATAAATGTTAAAAAATTAAATTAAAAATTTTCTAGCAATAAGCATATAGGAAACGATTAGAAGCTATTACTATATAACTATTGTTAATTATATTATATAAATAATTAAAGGGGAATATAATTTTTAGAATAATTTAAATAAAGTTCTTTAAAATAAAAATACATACTTAAGTGGCGTTCACACGACATGTATGTATTTTTTATTACGAATTCGTTCTTGAGTATAAGCATTAATATAACATTTAGTGAGTTAATAAATGATTTTATTTAATCTCATGCCGGTATCGAGGTCGAAGGATTATTATTTTATGAATCTCTTACATATTATTAGTTTTTGACAACGCAAAAATTAAAATGTTTATCTTCAATTTAAGATATAAAATTTTATATTGACTAAGAAATAAAGAAATACTAGAAATATATTTTAAACTACTTAAATATTATTAAATATTATATATATATATATTCTTTTTTTTTTTAAGATTGCTTTGCAAAATAGTTTTTAAGATTGACGTTTGTGAAACAGTGATCACAATATAAAAAATATATATCCGGCTGAGTTTGTTGTATGGTTCTTCTCAGACTAGGACGCGTTTGGATCCCTCATAGCTTTAACATTAAGTTGGAAAGTGCTTTTACAAAAGGGCTTATTACGATAATTCTGGTATAATAATAGGCCCTCCTGACACTTCCATTTTGACGTACACAAGTGATCACTGATAATGATTCAAAGTGAAAAAGATATAAATAAAAAATAAAAATAAAATAAAGTACTTCTCATGTGAGATGAATAAAATAGTTACTTGTTTCTCAGAATTGAACACAAATCTTTTGTTCTCTAATAAAGACACTGACAGTCAGGTGAGATACTATTAATAAAATAAAATATAATATGCCTACACATAGCCTTACAGAATAAAGAAAAAGTAAAGCTACACATATTAAAAAACATCTCTTAATACTAACTCAATAAGATAAAAAATAGCTTGAACTGAATATTGCTAGTGAATGTCACATAACTTCTACTTTTCGCATCCATTCAATGAAGTCCCTTATATTATTTACAGACCTTATATTATGAATAGAGCCCTGGGGTGTAGTGCGACGAGATCTTATGACTTCATATAGTATATGGAAACAGAATTCTTAAATTGTGAATATAAGTATTATTCTGAAAACGATAGTTTTTTTTTAAACTTTACCATCTTTTACTTCTGGTCTCAGTTTAAATGGCGGTTTCTCATTTTTTCTATCTAACTAATAATATTTCTAATTTCAGTAAATTATTTTGGTATAATTTTATTATCGATGTGCAATTCCTGATGAATGCTCTACTCGTGTTTCGGATGTTTGTAATATTTGCTTTAGGGTGAAGTTCAAACTGCTGAGTTCACTTCAAACATACCGCTAGTTGTTACTGCAGCCTTGGTATATCGCTCTTACAGTAGCTAATGTATGTAGTGTTCTGTATATACTATAGTATATAGTTTTATTATAGTAAATCATACATCATTCTTACACATAAAATATTTTCACCAAAACAGTAACAGCGCATTTCCTTCGACATTTTAGAGCTTTAACACAATAAAAAAAAAATATCTTGTTACTTACACTTACAAATTCAACAATGGTTAAAGTTGTTTTTTTTTATTACTTATACCAAAATCATAATAAATAACTGAAATACGTAGCATATAAAGAAACACCTCGCAATGTTATGTAAGATTTATATTTGTTTATATACAAGAAGACACGTCAGCAGTTTAGCCCGCGCTTAATCCGTCACATTTCTTTATAATACTCTTTTTAAAATTAAAGATACGCCATGTCATTATTTTTTGTATCCCTGACAATGTGTGTTGAAAATGTCATGATCATCGGTTGAATGATTATGGCATGAAACAGTAACAAATAAATAAAAAAAAACACATTCCTATATATAATATTATGATAGTATAAATATGTATTTTTTTATTATATAAAAATCTCTTCAATTGAGGTGCGGTGAGTGGAAGAGGTGAAAGCCTAACGACTCATCATTTTCATCTACCTGCCTTCATCCCCTGTATTTCTCAACTATCACACCACCACTAATCAAAAGTTCCAATAAGTTATTTTGCCAATAATGATTATTGGAATAAAATATTTTAAATTTGATTACATTAAACATTTTATATATTGATATAAGTGTAAATAATTAGCAGCGTCTGTAACCAGAGTAAGCTTTTGAGAGCGTACACGAGTAACTCGACAAAGTTAAATTAACTTCTTTGTTCATATTTAACTGCTATCTTGTTAGTTAGGTGTGGGAAAATTTTAGTGTTTAGGGATGGTAATAAATTTATTAAAATTTTAAATTTAACTTTTTGCTGTATTACACGCAAATGACTGCTTCGCGTGATAACTGTGTATTTCCTATCACGATGAATTTATTTAATGTATTCCGTTATTTACCATTAACTAAATGTACATGCAAATATGTTATAAAATGGTTGATATTATTAATTATAAGTGAATATAACATTTGATATATCTAGAGGAAATATTAACTAACTAACTGACAGACACCTACATTTTGGCTTACTATAAACACAATTACTGCAAATTATCTGGAAATGTGTTAAAATTAAAATGTAATCAAATACAGGTGATCAGACTATAAAATATTATTATGTAAATGTGTATTGGTTATTAGTAATAACTAAGAAAACATAATGCAATCTTTTTCTAAAGCTTTTACTGCTAACTTTAATATAACACCATCATAATTATTATGTTTGCCTGCTTGTTGTAACCTTTAACTATTATTCAAACAATGTTATATAATATTCTGAATCTTATGATATGAAAACTATTTTAAATCAGCCTGTAATACAGCCTAATTTTAATATACCGATATTACCACGGAAAAGAAATAATATTTCTTTATGGTTGTTAACTTACAATTTCTCATTTAAAAGGTACAATGCAATGTTTGAACGAATTAATTTTGTTTAAATTGTAGGATGGTAAATGGGTATTACTTAAAGAGCAGGGGAGGGAGAGAGAAATAGCATTGACAAAAAATATTTTCAGGCCTTATATAATTTCATATATATATACGTATATAAATATATTTGTACGCCCCAAAAAGACAAAGAAATAAATAACAATACCAAAGCATTTTCTACAAGAAAAATGTTTATAAATCCATCTCAACGCACTTCAACTCTAAAACAAACAGATTCTCAGACCATTTTTATTCCAGAGTGTAATTTCTTCTCCTATCCATCATCATCAAAAGATAAATGAAATATATAAGTAAGATAAGTAAGAAAGATAACAAATTGTTTTTAGGTGATTATTTAATTTGTATCAATAAGAAAACGGGCTGAATTTGTAATCATGTTCTTATTTAGACTTTAAGTGTTGATTTCTTATAGCTATATAACTTATATACGTAGACTGATAATATATATGCTACATTAGCCTTAAAAGTTGAATGTAATCTTTTACTGATGTTACAGAAAAGTTAATTTGCACATGTTATTTCTGTTAGAAATTATTAATCATAAATATTAATGTGTTATAACATTTAACTTTAATTTAATTTATGACTTCATAGTTTTGTAGACATTAACTTAATATCAGTCCATATTGATCAATCAAAAATTTTGAATGTCTTACAGAAAATTTTCGTCAATCGTATAAAACGCGTATAATTATAAAATTAAAAGTTAAATTAAATTTGCCCGAATTGTAGATACGCTAATTAAACGCAGGTGCATTGTATTATATTAAAATCTCAGAATGTAATATCTGAAATTTTTACTTGTTATACTTATTTTTCTGTATCCCTTTAATTATAATTTCATTTATTTATATTCATTCTTATCTCCAACCAAAGAAAGAACACCCACGTTGTAAATTAACATAAGTATTAAATTTTAATTAAGTTATATAAATAATTAAGTTAAAGTACAAATACTACTTTTAATTGCAATGGGGTCCTCATATATTTGATTTATCAAGTAGACTTAGTTCTGCTATATACGCGGTTAAAAAAATACGTCGATTAACAAATATGGAAACTGCTCGATTAGTTTACTTTAGTTACTTTCATAGTATAATGTCATACGGTATACTCTTATGGGGTAATGCAGCCGACATCGATACCATATTCACACTACAGAAGAGGGCCGTTCGAGCAATATATAATATGAGACCTAGAGAATCCTTAAGAAACAAATTTAAAGAATTTAAAATAATGACGGTTTATAATCAATATATTTATGAAAATTTAATTTACGTTCATAAAAATATTTCTTAATTCAAAAAAAATTGTGATTTTCATAAAATTAATACGAGAAATAAAAATAAACTCGCTATGCCCAACACTAGGCTCCATAAAATAGGTAAATCCTTTAAGGTTAATTGTATACGTTTTTATAATAAGCTCCCAAATGAAGCCTTAAGTTTATCATTAAATAAATTTAAATTATATATAAAAATAAATTTGATAAAAAAATCCTACTATAGTGTACAGGATTACATTAACGACGGTATGGCCTGGGAATGAATTGTATTATATTGCGAATAACTAGTAATCTGCGCAATTTGTTTTTTGTTGTAGATTAATTTCGTTTTATCGACTTGTTGCATCACACCGATTCCTTAGAAGTCATTACTTGCGGTAGCGTCGGGAGTCGGGTTGCGCTCCTCCCTCAAATATGTGCGAAGAGGGTGATGGCTGGCTCTTGCGTTATGCTCGTGAACGGGTGCTGCTTGCGGTGACTGGTTGTGTAGCAGGCCTAATTTTATTTTTTATTATTATTATCATTATTATTATTTTTTTCATTATATTGCGACGGTTCTAGTTGTTCCAAAATAGCTTTTAAGATTGACATTTGTGAAACAGTGATCACAATATAAAAAAATATATATCCGGCTGAGTTTGTTGTGTGGTTCTTCTCAGACCAGGACGCGTTTGGAACCCTCATAGCTTTAACATTAAGTTGGACAGTGCTTTTACAGAAGGGCTTATTACGATAAATCTGGTATCGAAATAGGCCCTCCTGACACTTCCATTTTGACGTACACAAGTGATCACTGATAATGATTCAAAGTGGAAAAGATATAAATAAATAAATACGCCAACTATGAAACAATCACATAAGATATTTATAATTATCGTTATTATTATTATATATATATATGTATATTTATATTACGTATAACAATAGACTTCCTTTTATTTAATTGAATGGCACAAAGCTGACAAAGTCAGTGAAAATTTCTTCATAATTGCAACAGACGACAGCGAAGTTGGAAGCGAATATTGAGGCTTTGAAGAGCTTAGAGTAAAGGCTTTTGAATTTGGGTTTCCTTTTACATTATTCAAATCCGTGAATAAGTCTTATATTTTATTTTCAGTATGTATTTATTTGAATAAAAAATATTATATATATCTATCCTATTAGTTTTTATAAAATATTTTTTTAACACTAGAAGGTATCGTTCAATTATGTAAATATAAATCAATAAAACTCATCTGACAAAAAAAAACCTTTTAACTTATGAAGACTCGAAATATCTAGTATAAGAATATTGTGACAGTAAATGAAATACCCTCATTTACATTGACCAGTGGATGATAGTAATGTTGTTTGATTCCGGATCACTGAAGTAGTAAATCCTTTATCACACTGCTCTGTTTAATACAGTGCCCAGCGTGTCTCATTGCTGATGTAATCAATACTGAAGTTTAAAGCGCGCTAGTATAAAATATATTACTGTTGCTTTATTAAAGTAAGTATAATTATTAAATGGCTCAGGACATTAGAGATCGTTATCACAATGTCCGTAATAAAGAGGAAGTACGTATCTCAATATAATACCTTGCACAATGTTTTTAAGACGTATGTACTCGTACCTTACTTGTATTAGTATTTCTTATTATTTTCATGTATTAAAAGTGCTGTAAATGCTGTAAAAGACCAATAAAATAATTATATTAAAACAAACAGTATTGTTTTCGAAATAAAATAATAATAATAATATACAATGTGTATGATAATTAACATTACACATTTAATAGTCATATCCACATTATACAAAACTATACTTTAGTATAACACTTCTTTACAATTAAATTTTCGTGTTAAGATTATGTGCACCTACGTGTCTGTTTATCATATTAGAACAATAACAGCCGCTTAAATATTTGTATAATAACAGTTATTTGTTACGCAATTGTAACTCTATATGTACCTACTCTAAGAAAGTACATAATATTATGTTTTGCATATTATTTTAGTTTTAAACAAATAAGTCATAATATTTATTAGCAAAAAAAGTAGTGTTAAATATATTAGACTAACATATATAAAATTATATTTCAAGTAAAATAAGGCAGTCGAATGAATATTTATATTTCAGAGAAACACTAATACTAATCACTTTTTGTATGGTAAAATATAAATCATATGATATCGTTATATTGACTTTGATATTTTTTATTTATTTGTGCTGGATTGTTTAAGCAGCGTTTATTTAATTAATTACCAGTAAAGTATCAGTAAGTACCAGTAATATATCAACTTTTGTACAATTTTTACAAGAAACTTGATTTGATAAACCGGTTTAAATAACTTAATCTTTACTGTACTATATTTTTAAATCTTGTTAATGAGTTTGTTAACAGTATATTTAGTATTTATCTCACAACAATATATGACACCGATATGTTTTGAATGGTTGTCACTTTATAAGTGAGTTGTGAATCTGTCGTTGCGATATTCGCTGTATACAGACATCCATTTACTAAGGTCTATGATACATATCTATAGGTAAATGTTGAATGCTCTAAATTTAATGCTTAATATTATAAATGATAATTTCAATAATATTAAATAATTTTAATAATTTAACAATTTATCAATATATTTTTAAAAAATTGACTGAATACTATTACTTAAACAATATAATTAAGTTTTTCCTTTTTTCCACACTGTTAAAGCATAAGCGAACGCACGCTGTCCAACTGCTGAATTCGGTAAAACTCTTGGTGAAATTTACATTCAACTTAATTATAATAACACTTTACTATCGACTGGGTGTCACCAGCTTCAACAGCCAGTGTAAGATAAAAAAAACTAATTTATCTGAAACATAAAGATATACGTTATTTAAATATTAAATTGAAAATGGATATAATGTTTAACAGTTTATTTCAGAGACAAATAAGGTTAGATAATTAAAACTCAACGCGTTTTAAACCAAATAAAGTTATATATATTAAAGTATTTCTACTTTCACGTAGTAACGTTAGTAGTTGTAAGATTTAACATTTCAAATAACCTCCATTTTATGAAAAAAAAGTAGTTTATGTAAAGGTCATTACGGTACTTATAGTAGGAAATAATCCTCTACAACTTCGTATATAACGATGCATTCTACGTATTTATCGTTGATGGAATGGAGATTATGATGATGATTATTATCAGCTCGCTTGATAACTGCAACTAAAGACTAGTGTATAAGAAAACAATTCTTTAAACATTTCATATACTATAAATAGGACACAATAAGGTCAGATTAGTTTATACACATTGGTATTCAAATATATTCAAAATAAAAAAAATTATCCTGATTGACATATTCATAATAATAATAATAATATATAATGATATACTCACTAGTCAATAACCACCACTATCTCTTTGAATACTAAGGAAAAGAACTGAAAATTAAGACTATAAGAAAAAAACAGGAATTATATCGATAAGCATAATCCTACTAGAATAATTTAGAACGAAGTTAAAAGGTTAAACTTCTTTCACGGTAACCAACTTTCGCATAACTTAATGTTAGGTTATTCTAGAAAGTTCAGATTTTGACTCACCCAGCTTTAAACTAGTATGAACTTGTATTTTGACATTTTAATAGTTGTCTCCTACACGTGGTAGGGTATTCACAACTATTAATATATAAATTCAAAGGTCACAAAAATCGATTTATTTCCCATTTATATAGAAATAAATAAATAAATTACGCGGTGTGCTAGGGGCCGAGTGTGTTTTAGGCCGAGCTTAAATTTAGACCTTAGATTCCTTTTATGACTTAAGCCCCTACTAAGCTCGAAATACCGAAATAATCTCCTTATATGGGATATACGACTAAGTTTAGGTACCGCCACTTACTATGATGGAAACAAGAATTTTACTTGTTTGGTTAGAAAGGAATTAATTGCAACGAGAAAAGGTAGAAGGTTAAAACATAATTAAATAATAATAAAATCCTTATCTGTAATACATATATTTTTTACTAAATAACATTGTCTCTAAATAAGTCTAGTCACTAAATAACTTTAGGAAATGATAGTCTTACATCGACGCGTACCACCTTTCAAGAATATTTTATGGCAAAGTTAAAAGATTAATCTTGTTTCACGTCAACTAACTTTCGTATAATGTGAATCTCAAATTATTTTACATTCTCATCCCGGTTAAGGCAAATACTTAATATGAAAACTTACAATGTCGGAAGATTACGGACACAGTATATCTTTTATAATAAAAATATTTCAAATGTTTATTGTGCTGTGTTATATAAGTGCAGTATAAATACTGTTATGTTTTCTCACAAGAAAACGTTATAACAGTGTTTATACGTGTGTTTTTATAAGTTAAGGCCTTATCATTAAATTCTTATACACAAATATTGATTTCACACGTGAAGGATAAATGTCAGCATTGAACATCTTTAGAATTTAAGATTCAGGATTCATCACTCGTAACCGAATGAAGCAGGGCTACAGTGATAGTGCTGCTATGTGAATTTCACTCCCTGTTCATTTTGTAGTAGGCAGTAAAGCGCCTGAGTTTGTATCGAGTGACCTTTCTTTTACTTCACGCGGTAATGAATGCTATATTATGATAATAAGTGGATAGAATATTGATTATATAAGCGTGATACATACGAGTACGAAGTTACCAACATTTCTGTGATGACCTTAAAATAATTTATAATAAAATAGTTATGTGGTTGTTATATGTTATTCTAACATATATTTTGTCCATATTTTTTTAAACATTTATGAAAGTGTATATATTAAGATGTAATCCTTAATAATCATCACCATTTTCCAGCATTTGTCCTACCACATGTAGGATCGCAACATCATGTTCTTTACTTTCACAAACTTCTTACATATGTCGGCGCAACCAAATCTTTTTATCCTCATGTCATCATTTACAAAATCCTTCAGAACAACTTTTGTAACTCTTGTATACACACTGTGTTATCTACGTGATCCTAATATAATAATTTTATATTCGGTGAAAAATAACTAAATTGTAACGTCTATAATTATCAAGGATAAAAACTTTAACTAATATAACATATATATAAATATTGCTTAAACAAATTCTTATAAATATAAACATAATTTATTATTATGAAACAATATCAGACATATCAGGGGTGACCCTTGGGGGTTAATGTCATTCAATTATCATAGAAGAAAGTAATCGTCATTCATATCCAATAAAAAAGGTTAGAAGTTTCCTTTTAATATTAGGATCGAAATCTGAACCTTTTTCTGAACCTTTTTAACCTTTAACTCTGAGGCTTAATGTTTTATTTAACCTATTTATTGCAATGGGTTTCAATCAAATGTTATTGTAAAACATTCCTTTATTATGCTGATTTTTTTCAAACACAATGGGTATTGTCTGGACTGTTTCCTTTAGACTGGGAAGCGTTTCCTGGGTAGGGTTTTAGATTATTTCAAACTATTATTCATCTTAAAGAAAATTTTTTTTTCTTATTTAGTTTAAAGATATGATTTTTTGTAATTGTTTGGCTTGTTCATCCATAGCTCTGACAATGTTTATTGTTTCCCAAAAACTTTTCCGTAATTTATCTTGAAAATATATCACCATTTTCTTTAGTTTGTGCTGAGCTAAAAATAAAATAATTAAATACGTTAATTTGAACTTGTAATTACATTGAACATTAGAAAAGCAGAAACAGAGCTGAGAGAAAGGCTTTTATATCTGAGTCTTATTTCCATTATATTTAATTTTCTCCTTTTGACTTACTTTTTTAATTAGAATTTTTAAATTTTGTTAAACGAATCCTTTTAGTCCAATATTGAAAAACTGCCTGAACCATGCAAATTGAACTCTTTTATTCTTTATAATATTACAGGTGTCACTTATTTTAAGTAACTAAATTCAAAGTGAAAGGCAAACGCATTGACAGTATTAAATCGTTCACAACATTTTAGACTTATGAATCGATTATCTCATTTATCATTACAGACAGTCAGGTAATGCAATACATCTAAATAAACTAAGGTAATAGAAATAAGAAATTATTAGTGAAAAATAATTATATATAAATCTATTCATTGCGAGCCGTCCATCCCGTTTATCCCACGCACTTGTCAACAATAAATCAAAGAAGTACATCTCTATCCCAGTTCTATTCAGACATTTACTTTTCCTATAGTTTAATCAAAACTAAAACATATAATTGAGTAATAATTTAAAGTTACGTTTGACGCTTTATTAAACATACATACTGTTAAATGTATGTGACATAAGTTGGATTTTTTAAAATAATGCGTTATTTGAAATACATGAATGAAATACATTTATACACAAAAGCACAACCAAGCTACTATGACAAGTAGAGCACGTGTTGCTTCTCACACATTATAAGCAATTGTTATTAACACAAAGCACGCAAAGCAAAGTCACGGTCTATTCATTAAAGTAGTAATTATAGTCTGTTTTTCGGGTATCATGATTCCTTTTTCTTAATATTTGATATATATTGAGATAATAATATTTATTTTTAAACTATCTATTTATTACATTTAGGAAAACAACACTAAAGTGGATTTTACCACTATGATAGAAAAATAAAGAACTATGAGTTTAAAATAATTTAATACAATTATATTATTATACAAAATTTTACATTTTTATCGACTAACTCATTTCACTACACTATTACTGTTTTATCGCTCGCTTAAAAGAAATCGATTATTAAACTGAAACTACTTCTTAACTTAAATTACTTTTGCGATGCAATTTCGTGATAAATAAGGTTAAAACAACTTTGTGTCAACTCTTGTGGTGCCTTGAATGTTGATGTGGTTGACTTTTGTGTATGCATTTATGCATGTTTGTTTTCATCACTCGCTAATTGAATATCATTTAGTAATGTGATTGAGAATAATTAAATAGTAAAGAGAATTATAAAATCATGTTCATTTCTGTCAACATTTTGTTCTCTTATACGTTATTATCGAAATATCCAAACTTTCTTTATCTGAGGACCGCATCATAGAATTAATTTATTCCCTTCAGTAAGTTGGGAAAAGCATTTTTTGTAGCAAATATAACATTGCTTTTCATTGTATTGCTATAAGGGTATAAATGTTTATATTGTATTATTGCAATGAGTGTTAAAATGTTATAAAATGTACTAAATTTAATACTATCAGTGTACAGCACATTTATATATGAGTTTAATAAACATCATACGTATTAAAAATGTAAAACATTTACATAAGGTAGTTCAATGTATTGGAGAGACAACAACAGCGTGTTATAGACTTGTATTAAAACACGTCCGATCTCAACACACACATACCACCGCGTCCGCACATAAAAAGTTTACGTCTATATTATATTGGATAATATATTCTCAATCGTAAGAAAGTATTTATATAAAAAGTCTATTCGCATATGAGATAAAAATAGCTATATATATAGTTAACTATAGCATATATTTTAAATCAGCTTGTATAATAATCCTCCTGGATTGAATAATCAACCATTATCATGTAATTTTTATTTTCTATAAAAGTTTTTGAGCTTTCAATTTTAGTCCATATTTTTATACCAAGCGAGCTAAATTAGCAAGAAACAAACTACTTGAATTGTATTTTTTTTGCTTTCGTATAGCTTTTTTACAATTTTGAAGAAAAGGTTACAGTGTCCTGAAAATTGGCTTATTTCGCTTAAAGATATAACTTAAAATACATAAGAGCTATTTTTTAAAATATACGAAAGTGAGAAAGTGCGACTTTGCTTATCTTCTTAATAACTAATAAATTATCTGTATCCCCTTGCTTTTATTCAAATTCGAATGTGCGAGGCTCTGCAAAGCCAGCCTACATTTGAGCATTCACAACCTGACTCATTAAGTCACGTATCTTATATAAGAATATTATTTCACAAACAGTCCTTTCATCTTTTTCTTGGTATATTAATTTCTTATAATCCTCCATAAAATATATTACTTTAATTTATAATATATTTTTGTAGGTATTCCATTTTTAATTTGAAAATTATATATATATAGGAATTATATTATAATATCGGTAAAATTATATAAATTTAAAGAAAAAAGAAAGAAGTTATATAACTATATAAAATATAACTATTTTCTTACATACATTTTCTGTGGTAAGTCATTTTAGTTTTTTTTTATCTAATTAACGTTTAGTTTGTCATATATATATGTTATACTTTATTGCGTATGTCAATAATATAGAAGGTACAGAATAAATAAAGAAAATAACAGTCCACCCTATCACTAAAGTGATATTTTCCAAGTGTTTTAATGAAACGAAAATAATATTGAAGGACAACTATTTACTTTCATGAATCAATTACAAGAGACTGCTCTCCAACTATGGTAGAATTTTTTTAACTGACTACTTACTAACTACTACTAAACTACCTTACAAAATATTGTCACAAAAAATATCTTGTTTGTAAATTCAATTTGATGTGTGTGTATTTACAGATTTAGATTTTATAACTGCTATAAATTATTATAAATATATTGTTATTTTTCTATGGAGTAGCAAACTTATATTTATTTATTATATTTGTTTGCAAGAGATTGTCGTATATAATGTCGATAAACGGTAATTGAAAAACATTTAAAAAAATTTATTCTGATTATAACCATTGTGATATACAAATTAAGTTTTTTATTTATTTTTATTTTGGACAATTTTGTTTCATGGAAACAGTATTCGTACAGAATACGTAAGTACGAAAATTATTATTTCGATATTAAGTATAAAAACTAGTGACTTAAGTATAAAAACAAGGGGCTGCAGTTTTTTTTGCGAGTATAGTACAATTATATAATAATATTTAAAGTTTTAAAATCTTCAAATTTTGCATATTAATGAGTTCGGAAAGTTTAATAGTTTTAATATTTTTTTTTAATTTTTGTAAATAACTAAGTCACTTTCACACTTAATGTTCTTCACACTTTGTGTTGATTGTTTTTTGTTAAATATTTGTATTTTTAAAAGTTTCATGTATTTAACTAAAACTAACACAGTGCTACTTTTAGTTTAACCTTCGTATAACTGATATTTTAAAGGCTACCCACTTAGAAAACCAACGGTTGCCCTCATAAAAATAACGTAAAATACTACGCAGGCCAGTGATACCGTAATTACTGTAAGTTAGAATAATGTAGAGCCTACTATTTATAAAAAAAAGTTTGAGAACATATCAGTTATTAAGGTACATATTTAACCTTTGGCATGGTAAGTTGAGACTTATAGAGCGAATCATTTAGGACCTTATAAAAAATGCAACAGACAGTACCTTTTTGGTACGTTTATTCTATTTATCGATGCTTCACTCTATGCAAAAAAAAAGATAAAATTATCAATAGAAAATGGTTTAAGAAATGTTATAGTTCAATATTTCTCTGTAACTCTAATGTACATTACATTTCTGTTTAAGATTTTATTGCAAATCAATGTAACAGTTACAATTTATGTAGTTGGTATATAAAGTAATACCTTCTTCCCGGAGATCCCTTTGTGAGAGCTAAAAGATCCCAAATTTGAAAGAGGATAAGACAAATCACGTTAAAGCAGATAAGTGAGTCGTAAATCACCGATGAAATAAATAACTTACTGCCGACCTTCCATTCATGTACTTCCTCAAGATTTTTCTAGTACTGTTCAATAATTTATCATAACACATTCTATATATTTTATTATTTTCTGAGTTAAGGTTTACATTAAATGTAATCATAAATAATATATTACCTTTTTTTATATAATTACGTCGCTATAACTATTTTAAACTTAACAATTATAATAGTTTTTAATTCGCGGTCCAATAATAAAATCAGATGTTTTTTTTTAGAGGAGGACAAGCGAGCTTGCGGGTCACCGTTCATATGTGATCACCACCGCCCATGAACTCTTGCAATATCCGAGGAGTCACAAGAGCGTCGCTGGCCTTGCAAATAGGAATATATGCCTTTTTTGAAGGTGCCCATGTCGTATTGTTCTGGAAATACCGCCGAAGGAAGTTCGTTCCATATTCGAGTGGAACGTGGGAAAAAAGTCCTTGAACACCGCATAGTGGAAGATTGCTACGCATCCAGGTGGTATGGATGTTAAAGGAGGCGATAGCGAGATGTGGCCTTGGGGTACACCAGCATTCACGGGCTTGGGGTCCGAGCAAAAACCGTCGAAAACGACCTGTATGCTCCGCCCAGTGAGGAAGCTAGTGATCCACTTCCATAAACTCTCGGGAAGCCCATAGGAAGGTATCTTCGAAAGAAGCTCCTTAAACCATACACGATCGAAGGCTTTCGCCATATCCAGACTAACTGCCACTAACCCTCTCCCTTGCTTTCAATAACAGCTGCCCAACGGTGTGTAAGATATAACAGAAGATCACCAGCCGATCAACCATGGCGAAAGCCATATTGTCGGTCATTGACCAACTGGTGATCCTCGAGGTGGGTTAGGAGCTGTTTATTGATGATGCTCTCCATTACTTTGGAGAGAAGAGAGGTAATGGCGATAGATCTGTAGTTAGCTGGGTCCGAGCTATCACCTTTTTTAGGGATCGGATGGACAAGAGCACGCTTCCATGAGACCGGGACTACGCCTTTAAGGTAGAAATACCGAAATAGACGCAGTAGCACTGGTGTCAACTCAGGGGCACATGTTCGTAGCACAACTGTAGAGATACTATCTGGCCCACTCTACTTATGAACTTCCAAGGAAAGGAGGGCTTTTCGGATGAGTTTTTGCCGAATAACTATTTCCGGTATTAAGCTTGGACAGCTTGGTACAAATAGTTCCATGCCCTTGGGTATCATATCACAGCTACAGCCGCAGCTCAGTCACTAGGATCATTGGAAGAGAAACAAATCGGCCCCCATCGGTAGGATGCAAAAAAGGACCGCATTTCATCCCAATCCGCTGACTTGTAGTGCCAAACGCGTCGAGTCGCAGGTCTTGTGCGAGCTGGGTGTTCAATGGGCACGACACTAAGCAATGATCAGAGGACCCTAAAGGACCCTAAGGGTACCTTCTGGGATGTGTAGTCAGCAGAAGATCCAACAAAGAGGGTATATGGCTGTCCACGTCCGGTAGATGAGTGTGCGTCTTGACCAATTGGGACAGACCATTTGCCAGAGCAAAGTCAAACACAGATCTCACCGCGTAGTCGGTGGCACGTGACCCTAGCCAATCGGCATTGTCATTGTCGAAGTCCCCGAGGACTACGACTTCGGCAGAGAGAGTCTGTGAAAGCAGATCGTTAATCTTCGCCTAAACATGGCGCAAGAGTTGATCCATTTCTGCATTACCACTATGGGACCTGTAGAGGCACGCGTAGACTCTGACATGGTTGTCCATGTCCACGCGCAGCCAGAGTACAGACAGGTCCCGACCTTCAAAAACCTGAAGGCTACGGTAGCAGATATGCTCCCTTACGAACACAGATACCCCGGCGTGTGGTATAAAATGCTGTTCTAGTTTAAACTCGGTTTATAAATACACTGTGTCGCTAGGTTGAGATATCTGAGTCTCTGTCAGAAACAACAAGGCTGGCTGCGCCGTTTCTAGATGATAGTGGACGGCGTTCAAGTTGAAATGCAGTCCCCGGATGTTGCAAAAGTCCACCTTTAGAGTGGGTCGGTGTGCCGCTGCTTTGACTCGTTCGTTAGCCCTCAAAAAACACAAAAGGCAAAATTTCGACTTTGCCCGCCCCAGATACGACGGGCAGCCCGAGCAAAATCCGAGAATCATTTTCCCGATTTTGCTCGGGGAGGGGGTCCCCTGCTTCATCAAAATCGGTACCCTCCTGGGGTATATTTCTTTTAGGCATCGCTTTCATGTTTGGCGGGGGGGAGGAGCGTTGGGCTTCCGTATTCTCTCACTCACCGACGGAACATAACCAAATGAATTTAGTTACTACACTTCTGTCTGCTGTGAGAGGGTGGTCCTTCCCCGGTCGAGCCAGCCCAATACGAGCTGCAGTCAGATAACAGCAGCTAGGCGCTGCTACCTAAAAATCCATCCAATCAAATCCAATCCATACCATCAGATCGAATAGTTCTTCGGAACAATCCCCGTTGTAAATGCGGTAGAAGACGCACAAAAAAACCACGTCTCTATGCAATGCCCAAGAGTCCAGCCGTTTGCAGAGCACCGGATCCCCAACAATCTGAACGGCTCTCCGTTGTACGCGGTCAAACGGTAGAAGCTGATATTGGGGTAATCCGGACCAGAGATGAGAACAGTACTATATGTGTGGCGGAACCTGCGCCTTATAGAGCGCAAGTCTTTGGCTAGGTTTGAAATACTGCCTCGCCGTATTGATCACTCCCAATTTCATCGAGGCCAACTTGGCCTTGCTCTCCGGATGACCACGAAACTGACAATCGCTCGAAATGTCGAGACCCAGTATTGTGATACTTGACGATAACGCAACGGTTGGCAAAGTTTGTGATATTAATAAAGTTAATTATGTAGCTATATTAAAATACTAGCTTTTCCCGCGGCTTCGCTTGCATTTGAGTCATTAAATAAGTATTAGAGATCATTGCGATAGAAATGATTCAATATGATAACTTTATTTTATTGCTTGGTTGGTGGGATTATCAATTTTTAAAAATTACTACACATAATGAAGTTTCAAAATCTAAAAAATATGCTTTATTGAATTACAACAATAATTAAAAATATATTTTAATGTGACAAAAACAAATAATATACAATTCTTACAATTTAAGAGATAACATGCAGAGTACTAATCTACGATATTTTATAGACTATATTATAAGTTTTTCCATCGGGTGCAAATATGTGTAAATTCCGGATATTAGATACTCGCAAACAGGCTACATATAGTTGACATATGAGAGAAGCATGGCGTTTCTAAATGCACTCCCGCTACCTGTACTGTTTGCCCTTGTGCTTTGTTTATAATAATAGCAAAGCTGAGCTTGATAGAAAACGGAAAATTAAATATATATATATATTTTAATAAGAAGTATTCTGTTTTACCTACTTCCAATACCTCCAAAATGATGTGTACAATGTTTCACAATGATCGGTTGAGTAGTTTTCACACATTTATAATATTAGTAGGGATAGGCATATACATAATTTATTTTACGAAGACCAAGCATTCGCACAGATCTCATGATAATGAGAACAAAAACATGCGCCAAAAGTCATGGAGACAGGTCAGCGGCAGTCCAAAGCTCAATTTGAATAGACTAGTAATATAAGCTGGAACATTTAGACGGGTGCTATAAAATTA
Organism: Melinaea menophilus ssp. n. AW-2005; assembly: GCA_918358695.1. NCBI lineage: Eukaryota > Metazoa > Arthropoda > Insecta > Lepidoptera > Nymphalidae > Melinaea > Melinaea menophilus. Next base: position 18,517,691 of record OU911045.1, on the reverse strand, counting down.
GTGAATAAGACAGTCGAATGGTTTATCTATATTTCTTCGGAACTGCTGAATACTTCATGACCAATATGTTTATTGACATGGTGATAGCACTTCATATTCAGGTTGATTGATTAGAATTTTGATTGATTGATTGAACCTTAGTACAATGAAATCATTATTAATGTGTCGCTTTATTGTTAGCAAAGCAGTGTTTGATATTTAAAAATATAATAATAGTGAAAGCTTTGTATGTATCTGTGTACCTTAATGATAAGATTTTATTGATTTTGTATCCTCTATATCTCTTTGGAAGTCGTTAGTTCATATTCCTTAATTCTGTTGTATGTTTAGAGTTTATAAAGTTAAAAAGGGACCAAAATTGTTATTTTCTTTAAGGGCATCGCCATATTATGTTACTATGCAAAAATAAATGTTTATTTTTTATTGATATTGTAATAATATGTTACTTCTATGTAAAAGTGTATAAATAAATATAAGTGTATAAAAGTGTATAAAAAAATATAAGTGTATAATAAATAGTGAGAATTTCCATAACGTATCAATATATAGTCTCGTTTGTATTATGATGTAAGTAATCTACTGTACTTTGTGATCTTTACCTTCTTGTCTTTAAGGTTAAATACAAATATGGTTTTTAAATTGTTTTTATTTATTAAAAGTAGTGCTAACTACAACACGTGATTTATATGGTATATAATTTTTACAGATATAAATTATAAAAGGATAAATAATTTAAGTAAGAAATAAGTGTTCTAAATGTAGACTTCATAAGTTCAATTCCGTTACTTATAAATGTAGGTACAGGATTCTTAGCTGAAACAAAACAGCGGTTTTGTATTCAAAACCGCCGTTTTTTATTATTATTATTATTATTATTATTATATAATAAAATGATATTCAGGACGTCCCATTAAATTAATAAAAAATGTGTTTCTCTAAATTTTATGTGTATTCTAAATTGAACTATATTTTTGTATAAAAAAGTACACTAATTATTAAATTTACATAACATTTTATTATTTCAATGAAAGATGGATTTTTTTTAAGGTAGTACAATTTTTAAGGGACATTAGTCGTCTTTATGCAGCCTTTGTAGTATCAATAGCTCTGTGTACAGGTATTGCGGTAGCCAAACGTGGGTAACACAGAAGAAGAATGTAAGAAAGATGAATGCTGTGGAGATGCGATCTCTTCGCAGAATATGCGGAGTCAGTCTAGCTGATCGAATCCGCAATGAAGAGGTCCACAGAATGGCAGGTACTAGCGAAAATGTCACGGTGAGAATGAAGAAGAACGTGCTCAGGTGGTTTGGGCACGTCGAACGAATGAGTGATGAAAGAATGGTAAAAAAGATTTATATAGGAAAAGTGAGCGGTAAGAGAGACAGGGGAAGGCCTCGAGTGACCTTCGAAAACACAGTATCAATGTTACTGGAGGAAGGTCACGTAAAAAGCATGAGGACCCCCCGGAGGACATGTATGAAGAGGTTGATGTCTGTGGCCGAGGCGAAAGAGGTATGCAGAGACCGTAGCGTTTGGCGCTCCGTCGTCTCTGGCTACCCCGCAAGAGATATGGCGTGAAGGTAAATAAATAAATAAATAAGCTGACACTAGTAATGGTAATAATAGTGGGGTAACGACGCCAGACAGTAAAAGCTATATTACACTGGTTGGTACTGGTTGGTTGGACGTAAACTGACGTGCAGCCAAATTTAATATTGTTTAAACTCTTTCAGTCATTTGACATGCTACTTATAAATTTATAATAAACTCATACTGAAAGTTGTTTTTAGTTTGCCTTTTCCGGGGTAAAACGTTTCCAATATGTTGACTGGGACATCACACTATTTTATTACAATCCGTTCTAACACTAACACGTAGAAGGTTTAATTGCCTTAATAAAAGCATTGTGTATGTGTGTGTAGCGTGAGGTAAGCTGGCATTCATTATCTAAAACATATATAACTGAAATTCACGAGGGCATAATTCATATGGAGTTCATTTTCTCAAACTATTTGTAATTCAAAGCAGCATTATTACTAAAATGAAGTACTATGAATTATCTTTGTTTCGGTTTAGTTAGAAATATAAGTAACAGTCATTAGAGATTTTTAGTTGAGATGTGTATTAATTCAATTAAGTATATTCTGTTTCTAATATTAAAAATTCTAATAATTTAAAATTGTTTTTAATGTTTAGGATTTTTGATAAAATATTACATTACACAAAAACTATTGCCAATTGGTATTGCACTAAATGAATATCAACGAGTACTTGAAAAAGCTAAATAACAATACTTACGTATATAAAATGTACAATACAACTTTGACGAGCTGTTAGTTAGTTTTTGTTTATTTATCTCTGTAAGAATTTTATTTATTCTTTTAAGAAACATGGTATATGAATCATTCTTTTTCTGACCCAATATGTTATTTTTTCTTATTAAGTCTAACAATGATGTCGCTGATATAATTGTATGTAATGTAATGTAGTATCTATTTAACGAAAAAATTTCATTTGTGAGAGATTGGTGTAAGGTTTGACACTCAAGGCATATCAATAGCAATATCAGCTTCTACCATTTGACTGAGTACATCGGAGAACCGTTCGGATTGTCGGGAACCCAGTGCTCTGTGAACGGCTCGACTCTTTGGCATTGCGTAAAGACGTTGCTTCTCTGTGCGTCTTCTACCGCATTTACCACAGGGAGTGTTCCGATGAGCTAATAGATCTGATGCCTATCGCCGAATATCATCACCAACACACACACACATCAATCACAGCTCGCCATCGACTTCTCTACCATCCCTACCACCTGGATGCGTTCCGATCCTACACTGTGCGGTTCTCAAGGACCTTTTTTCCACGTTTCACCTGCTTATGGATCGAACTCCCTTCGGCGCTATTTCCAGATCGGTACGACATGGGTACCTTCAAAAAAGGCGTTTACCTTCAAGGCCGGTAACACTCTTGTGAATACGGATGTTACAGGAGGGCGGCGGTGATCACGTCCATCTTTTACCCGCCACCTTGTTTGCCCTCCTCTTAAATAAAAAAAAATAACATGTTTAGGTTAAATTAAATAACATTAATTAACATATTTAGATTAGTTACCCTGTGGTCGAGTTACTCCATATGAGCTGGAGAAGAATGACAACTAATAGGCTCTGCCACCTAATTTCTAAGGCCTTTATGGTCTATGATAAGTATAATCGCACCGATACCATCACCAATTTTTCGTATTAGTAGAGGACGTTTAGAAATAATTGCCTGTGTAGTTCACTCATTCATGCATAAATCAGTGGCACTGCATCACGCCGGTTTTAATATATACACGGAAATAAATTTGTGTTTTTAAAGTACAATTAGCATAAAATACATTTGAGAAAGCAATTTTCTTAGATGTGCATTGGGGCAAGAAAATATTATTTCCGCTACACCGTATTTTGAAGGAACTTGAAAGCTCACATAACATGCACCTGGAGTTCCTTCGACATTGAAAAAAAAAACATTTTCTTGATAATTATTTACTTAGGTCTCGTACATAAAATATGTCACAGACCTTCAAAACCATCCTATATACCTTTGAAATATTGAATTATGTAAATTATAATATTTAAATTTGTTTTATTTTGATACTTAATTCATTTATTAATTAAATTCAGTTTAATATAATAAGGCACTATTTATAAAGCTTTTGATTAAAGCCTTTTGCAACAAAACCGGGTAATAACCTATAACCTTAATAAAGATAGGTAAAGCAGGATCCTCAAATTAAAAGGGAAATTTTAAAGCATTTCCAGATAGCGGCAATTTTAAGTTCTGCATAAAACAGTTTAAACACTCCTAATTAAATGTGTTGGGTTCGGATTGAATTAATTAAGCATTAACCTGAGTTGCAACGATTTGTTAATCTTTACTTAGTATAATCACCAAATAATAATAGGATTTACTTAATAATTAAATTCTACAACGAGACGTATGAATGTGAGGACGCCGCAGCCTTGAGTACCAGCGAAATGCTGAGTCCGGATGTAGCCGATGGTGAAATCAGTTTGGATGAAGTGGAGAGCGCGATTCGAAGTCTGAAATGTGGTAAGGCTGCGGGAGCAGATGAAGTTACTGCCGAGATGATCAAATATGGTGGGCCACGCGCCTTGGACTTGTTCTGGCTTTTGTGAAATTTATGCTGGAAATCAGGAGAGGACCCAGACGATTGGCGAGGTGCAATCATCGTACCTTTGTATAAAGGCAAAGGTTCACAGATAGACTGTGCAAGCTATAGGGCCATCAGTTTGATTATCATGGGCGGTAAAGTTTATGCAAAAATATTAGTGAGAAGAATGCAAGAGAGATCTGAAAGGCTGTTGTGGGAGGCCCAAGGAGGTTTTAAACCTGGAAGGGGGTGTATAGATCAGATTTTTTCCCTCCACATGATCACGAAAAAGTTTTTAACCCTAAACCAAAAGGTTTTCTGTGCTTTTGTGGATTTGGAAAAGGCGTTTGACAGGGTTGAGAGGAAGAAATTATGGGAGATACTGCCTCAATACAATGTGAGCAGACCCTTACTACAGGCTGTAAAGTCTCTTTACAGAGATCACTCAACCTGTGTGCGAGTAGGAGCTGACATGTCGCCCAGATTTGACATCCAATCGGGTGTTAAGCAACATTGCGCTATGTCAGCTTGGTTGTTCAATTTGTATTTGGATAGTTGTCTCCAAGGCGTGAAAGACAGTGACATGGGAGTGAAAATAGGTGACCTTAAGGTCATTTGCTTGCTTTATGCAGATGATGCAATGCTCATTGCATCATCAGAATGCGATTTGCAGGCATTGGTCACCACTCTGAAAGATGGGTGTGAAAACAATGGTCTAAACCTGAATGCAAATAAGACGAAGGTTCTGATATTTGAAAGAAATGAAGAAAGAACAGAATGTAAGATCAACGTGAATGGTAAGATAATAGAACAAGTGAATGAAGTGGTATATTTGGGAAGTATGTTTAGCAGAGACGGAAGATACGAAATGGATGTGGAAAGACGTATTGCTGCCGGTAACAGAGTTAACGGTGCTTTGGCTGCATTTTTGAGACGCCGAAACGTCAGCATAGCTGCACGTTTGGCTGTACACAATGCAGTTTTGCTCCCGACGCTGTTATACGGCAGCCAAACGTGGGTAACACAGAAGAAGAATATAAGAAAGATGAATGTTGTGGAGATGCGATCTCTTCGCAGAATATGCGGAGTCAGTTTAGCTGACCGAATCCGCAATTAAGAGATCCACAGAATTCCAGGTATTAGCGAAGATGTTATGGTGAAAATGAAGAAGAACGTGCTCAGGTGGTTTGGGCACGTCGAAGGAATGAGTGATGAAAGAATGGTAAAAAAGATTTATACAGGCAAAGTGAGCGGTAAGAGAGACAGGGGGAGGCCTCGAGTGACCTTCGAAAACACAGTTTCTATGATACTGGAGGAAGGTCACGTAAAAAGCAGGAGGACCCCCCGGAGAGCATGTACGAAGAGGTTGATGTCTGTGGCCGAGGCGAAAGAGGTATGCAGGGACCATAGCGTTTGACGCTCAGTCGTCTCTGGCTACCCCGCAAGGGATATGGCGTGAAGGTAAGTAAGTAAGTAAGTAATAATTAAACGCCTTTTTAAATATTATTGATGTTTAATTTTTCACATGTATGTAGCAGATTGGATAAATATGACCCTGTAATGAATTATAATCATAATTGGTGTTGATAAATCGTAATAACTTGTGAATATTCACAATTAAAATTGTTACGATATTCTTTATTCTATTACAATAATAAGTTAATATTAATTAGTTAAAAATAATAAAAATCATAGATATATGCAATGTTTTATTACGATCCTATGATACTATGTAAGAATGCTTTTAAAATACATATTACAATTCAAGATAAAATGAAACATATTTCCAACTGTTTAAAATGTATCCATTACATATAGCTTGACAGATCTATGAATATGTCAGTTTGGTGATTGGTTTTGAAATGCTTAAATAATTTTGTTTAATCTTTAAAAATCAATCCTAATAATAAGTTGTTGATTCATCTCATATGGATAAGTTAAAGGTAATAATACTTTTACATTTACATCAATAATAATTAATTTGATATAGTTTAAAATAATACTGAAATAAATCGATCAGACTGTGGGTAATGTATTTTTCTATATATGAGATGCCAACATCGCTGAAAGCCGAGCCGCAAATCATTAATCTCCTGTAAGCCACATCGAGATCGTCTATGATGTATCAAACTATGGTGACTAATACAGAAATATAACCACTTCACATACATATGTACAATATAGTTGCTTACATGCTGACTACAACAATGCTCACGACATCACGTTACACGTATTAATTAAGCGACGAATTGTCTAAATTAATAAACGAAGTATTTAGTATTCATTTAGTTTTTATAACCATAACATCTGAATCGGTAACATAAGTATTTTCCTAAATGCAATGTAAGGAAATGTTAAAAATGTATAGAGAATAAAAGACAACTATTTATTTTTTCTTTACTGCTCTTTAACAAGATATGTGTTTTTGTCTATTAGAAGATATATTTTATTTGAAAGTTTCGAAGCTGAAACTGCGAGTACATTATAATTATGAATTAAATGAGTACAGATGTGGTTTGCACTATTTAACTTATTAAGCCTTCTATAACAAGGAATTTATCTCAATGACTAAATATAATTATTATAATGTTTACTTTATATGTGAAGTTATATTATAATAACACTATTCATTGTTTTTAATATTTTAGACTAAATTAATCAAATTATACTTATCCCTTTTTAATGAGATATTTATTATTTGTTACAAATAGAATTATTACAACTTTTATTATTATTCTTTATTGCACCAACGTAAATAGTAGAAGTCATTGTATAGCAGTCAGACAGAAATATAATTTTTTTTTTTTTGATAAGACGATTAGCGTTAAATATGAAACTAAGATATTGTAATGATTAGGTATTTGGATTCTACAAAAGAAACTTTGAATATAAGACACTTATATACCCATCTTTTTTACCTCAATAATAATAATATGATTCTAAACTTTAAAGACTTTTTAATAACACACTTTAAGAAAATCCAATTTTTTTTTACTATTTCATTAATGCCATTAAAAAATGTTAAAAACTAGAAATACTTTACTCTGTTTACATTGCCTTTATTTAGAAGCAGGGAAAATTCCGTGTACTCCCTTAGCTGACCATCGAAGATCGAATGCGATAAAATAGATGATTGGACCTTAATGGCAGGTCAATGAACTCACTGGGTAGTCAATAAGCAGTCGTTTCGATTTGTCGATGCCGAACGTAAGCCGAAAACACACGAGCGACACTTACCGAGATCGTGTTAGAATGAACGGAGCCGACGTAAAGTCGGCGCGGGGTGCACGCGGGTCGGTGAGGGGCCGGTGCGGGGAGGGCGCGGCGCTCCAGCGGCGCAGTCAATAGTCTACCTGCCCGTTGTGTGTTTTACGCGTGCTTTAACCACGTTGTCTTTCTGTATAAATATGTCGTCTGAAATACGCCTCGTGCAGGAAATAGAAAAATTTGAATGCCTTTATAATAACTTTCTACCGGAATATAATCGTAAAGATTTAGCTGAAGAGGCCTGGGCACAAGTTTCGAGCAGCACTGAATTGTCTGGTGAGTAAATGGTTATATACTCGTAACCTCGGCATACTGAAGTATACATTCAAAGGTGTTATAAAAGCCCAAGTACAAGTTTAAAACTATTATATAAGTACATACTCATTTAGGTTTTATTTTTATTTTCGTTTTATTTCAAATTACACTGGATTTTTATAAGATTATATGGTGTCTGTTTTTGTCTACCATTTTGTTATTAATATCTATTGTTGTTAATATACGCATAAAAGGTTAACAAACTTGGTTTTACTAAACCTAAAAGAAAACTTTTTATTACCTTTAGGAAAATTCTTTATGGGTACTCTTACGGACAAAAAGATAAAGGCCAGGGGGAGGAAGGATTATATGGCAACATAGACGACACTGCCATATTTAAAACTGTTAGGCAAACACCCAAATGTGGCCAACCTATTATCATTAAAATTGTAATCATTTTTATTGTCAGTACAATCCCAATGTAACATATTAAATTAACTGTCTGCATTTTTAAAAATATTCGTATACTTTTTTAAGGCTTGCCAAAACTATGGTATAGGTAATATATTTATTTTACATATTTTATTATTTGCTTCTAACAAATTTTGCTTCTTACTTTGTTACAGTTACTGATTGTAAAGAGAAATGGAGAAATATTAGAAGTTCACTTCTCAGAAATCTTAAACCCACTGAAAAGCCTAGAAAACCATATTACTTAATACCATATTTACAGTTTTTAATACCATTTTTAAAACCAATAAACAATATTGAAAGCAAAGAGGACACTTCTACAGATAGAAGTATTACCAAAGATCCAGATATATTTATATGTGCAGTGAAATCAGAAGAGGAATGTCAGTTAATATGTAACACTCAATTTATTAATTCAGATATAATATCAGATGAAGATACGTACAAAGATCCTTTAGTATCTCAATCGAGCTCCTTACCTCAAAAGAGAAAAAGAAACGACTGTAGCACATCTAATGTAAATAAACGACATGACCAAAAAGAGTCAAACTATGAATCCATCAGTCCCATTACAACCATTGATCCTCCTCGTACAATCAGTGATTCTATGAGATACTTCCTCCTGAGCCTCTTGCCTGAATTGGAAACAATGACGGAAGATCAAATAAGACTATTTAAAATAAAAGTAATGTTGGCCATTGATGATATCAAATCGAAAGTGGACAAAACAAAAACAAATGTTCCTACAAACGCTATGGAACGTCTGCAGAAGAGGCTCATCAACTTGCTTTTAAGGAATCTTGAAAAAACTAATTTTTGAACTATTAAGGAATAATAATATTTGTATTTTATAACGAAAACTATAAACTGTCTCTTTTATTTTTTTTTCCCTTTTAGCATTGTATTTTTTCTACATTATATCGGATACATTTTAATACAGATTAATGCAAATGATGTAAAGTGTATTTTATTAATACAATATAATATTAGTCGAAAAACACTTCAATAATTTTCTAATGAAATAATTGAATTAAATGTAGGAAGGAAAGTACTTGTAAAGTACATATTAAACTTATAACATGCGCCATAGAAAGAAAATACTACTTTTTTCTCTAAAATGCATAAACAATTTAGTAGTTTTAAAACCTATAAATATAAACAAAAATACAGTTAACAAATCCTTGTTATTCTGTCTTAAGTATGTTTAATATTCTTTTCTAAGCTTATGGTGAACAATTAATTTTTTTTCTATTGGACTATCGTTCATTTTATTTGTGAAGTTCTCAACCTAAAAGTTGAGATTATGATATTAAATCTTAAATTGTCTGTGATAATTTCATTTATTCTTATTATGAAAGTAATATCTAATAATATTAAATTCATTCATGTTATTTATGCATACATTCTTTCATTCATCACGATAAAATATATAATTCGAAGTATAAATTAAACTGAGTTGTCACGTCTTTCATTCTTTGTAACATTTGTTCATCATTGTAGAAAGGAGCACCGTCGAGGATTACATCGCAAATGCTACGTAATGTCAAAGATATTACGTAAAAAGCATCGTAATTCCGTCTTTGTCTTTCTGTTTTTAGTTGCCTTCATATTCGTTATCTATATCTATTATAGTTTTGTCCTTTCTAGCTAAGCTAAGACTTTCTAATGTTTTTATAGTTTAGGGTAATGTGATGATTGAGTTTTGTTTTGCTGTTTTCTTTTATTTAATGTAATATAAATGTTTATATTCCATATGTTGGAAAACTACTTAGAGTTTTATGCTACGCATTCATTTCTTCGCACCAGCTACTATCCTGTACTTATAAATGAATCTTTTAACCTGGATGTTGTCTGTCAGAGATTGCTTCTAGCAAGAATGATTGCATTTCTTTATAATAGTTTTATGTGCAATAAAGCGCTTATCTGTGTCACTATGAACAAAAATCCATTTGTCGAAATTCTATTTAGATAAATTTTGAATTCATTTTGTATTTTTTATTAAAGAGGTGGACAATTTCTGAGTCAGAAGATGTAGTTAACATTTCCTGACTCAGGAATTATGTATCAAGTTTGATCAAGGTACAAAATATCTACCTATGTGTCAGTCTACTTTACCCACATTTTGATATGTACTTAATTTACATGGTGCTTTATATTTACCAAGTTACATGAACATCGGGACAATAGGTGATATGGTTCGTGACTGGATGATTGATGAAAAAGAAGTTATAGTTGTATATTTGTAAAGATAATAAAAGATACATTTATTATTTTGTTACAAATAAAATTTATTAATTACATAAATTTTATTTCTAACAAAATAATTAAACTTTTAATAAAATAGGTATATATTTTTTTTTCTGCTGACTAATATGACAAATTTAAAAGAGATAAAAATCATAAAGAAGTAGCAAACATGTGTAACGACTTGTAATATATATTTTTTCTTACTTTAACAGTTTTAAAAATTATACTGAAACTAAAAATTAATGTCCTAAATCCTTTTATGCTTCTGTACCATACATTATTCAGTGGAAGACCGAATTCTTCGCGATAACATTTTAAAAAACTAATATCCATATCTTCTTCGATCACTCGCTTTTTTTATACCATCCACTTTCATTTTCTCTCGCAAAAGGCATTTATTTTCTATTTCTTTATAATATAAATATAAAGAAGTTTTATGGTTTTCTTCAATTTCATTTCTTTACATTTCTTATATAGATGTACGCATTAACTTATAATATTATACAATCAATAAAACGTTATATAATAAACCTTGATAATACATTAATTTGTATTAAATTTCATCTTGATCACAAAGTAACTAATGAATTATCTGTTATTGGTCAGACAAAAACATAATGTTTTTATTGCAATTAAGTGTTAATATACCTATCTAATTCATTTTATTTTTATAGACCTTTACATCTTTGCCGTTATTCTGCTAAAAGTGACGACAAATCTGTCAAGTTGGCAATAGAAACTGATTGATGAAGGAACGTCACCCTATTTGGTACTAACGAAATTTATTCTGTAAGCCTATAATGTTGGGAACGTTTTATTTTGTATTTTAAGCATGGAATTTATTTAGTATATTCATTACATGCTACAAATAGCATGTAATTCATTTATTGCGATGCATTCCGTGAATGGTTAATTGCAAGTAGGTTGCAGTTGACTCTAAATTGATGATCTCGTGTCATATACAAATACGTGCTTGTACCGAAACTAGGTGAAGCGTAATATTGCCTACAGAGGTGTATCTAAGCCTATTGTTGTATTTTAAACTTTAAAATTTACGGAATAAGGTTTATTTTCATTTATTTATTAAAATCATCATTGTTGTACGGTAAAAATAAATGTAATATAAGCAGCTCAAAACGAGAAACAAAATATTTAAACTCATCTAAATACTAAATAAAATAATAATAATAAATATGTCAAAAAAAGTATAAACAAAAGAAAAAATATTCGAATAACAATAAATACCTTCACTTTCTTTTAATGAGTGGGCGACCAGGAATTCATAAGAGTAGACAAAAACTGTTTGGTAGAGGTGAATGGAAAAAGATCGACTGGGGCTCCGATTGATATGGGGGTCCCTCAAGGTTCAATCTTAGGTCCATTTCTCTTCCTTGTTTATATAAATGACCTGCCTACTTTTGTAGACAAACTTAATGAGATAGTATTGTTTGCTGATGACACTTCTTTAATATTTAAAGTAAAACGGCATCAGGTAATGTATGACGATGTAAACAAGGCTCTCTCTAGAATAGTGCATTGGTTTAGTGTTAACAACCTGTTGCTTAATAGTAAGAAGACTAAACTTCTTAGATTTTCTACTTCTAACATTAAATAGGTGCAAAACTAATGTACTTTTAAATGAGGAAGCGATGGAAGTGGTAGAATCCACAGTTTTTCTAGGAATCACTGTTGATGCTAAGCTACAATGGATAACCTAACCTCATATAGCTGGATTGGCTAGTAAACTTAGATATGCCGCGTACGCTGTTAAAAAAATTAGATCGCTAACTGACGAGACTACTGCTAAGTTAGTGTATTATAGTTATTTTCATAGCATAATGTCTTATGGTATCCTACTGTGGGGTAGTGCTACTGATATAAATACCATTTTCGTTATACAAAAAAGAGCTGTCCGTGCAATATACAACCTGGGCCCTAGAGATTCTTTAAGAGATAAGTTTAAGCAAATTAATGTACTTACGGTCGCCAGTCAGTATATTTTTGAAAATCTTAAATATGTACATAAAAATACTGGCAATTTTATTAAACACAGTGATATACACACTATAATTACCAGGAACAAACACAAGCTCGCGCTACCTGTTACTCGACTTAAAAAGTGAGTAAATCTTTCATGGGGGAAATGTATACAGTTTTACAACAAAGTCCCAGCAAACGTTCAAGTATTACCATTTAACAAATTTAAGAGAATAACTAAGGAACGTTTGTGTGCAAAAGAATACTACAATGTATCTGAATACTTAGAGGATAATGCACCGTGGGTATGAAAGGATCCCTGCCAGGCTGCTTCAAGATTATTTACTTAGTATTGTGTAATGTATTTATGGAATATAGAATTTAAGAAGAAATTAAAAAAAAAAAACAAATAATGACAATCCCGCGAGTTTCTGTCGCCAGCTCTTCTCAGCTCTGTGGAAATAATTTTCCGAGCTGGTGGTAGCTTTGAATGAAAAAATGTTTTGTATGAAACTTATTTTCAATAAAGATTTTTGATTTTGATTTTTTGATTTGATTTTTTTTTATTTTGATCACAGACGCACTTCGCGTTGTACTGCACACAAACATCTGGAATCACGTAGTCGTAAGTAGCTGCAGCGGCATTAGCCGTCGTATAAGTTAAGGGAAAGTAGGTGAAAAATTAGGGAGTTAGGAAAATTATAGAGTTAGATAGCTAAAATCTAAAAGAAAGGTAATAAATTAATGCCTGATCAGAATGCTCGAGCTCCAATAATTGTACTTTGTTAGACTAGTAAAGGTGATATAAATGTCATTAAATTATTATCGTAGTTTATTGTTATTTCTATGTTACATATATATATATATATATATATATATATATTTTAAATAAATATATATACTTATAAAAGTGCTCAAGTGTGTTATAAGTAGAATAACATTTGTCCATTCAAAATCTAACTTCCTTGAAAATTTTTACTTTGTTTAAAGCATTATATTTTACATATAAATGCACTGGTCACTAATAACAGGTTGGGCACCCATGTCGTATTGATCCGGAAATACCTACCCCTATAACTAAAATTGAATATTTCATAAATGAAATGTATTCGTAATTATAACAATGATGATATAGAATTTTAATTAATTTTGTTTATAAATTTATATGTTTTTTAGGATTTCTGTACGCCGATATTAAGTAAGTGAGCATCATTATTGTATAGTAAGGCGTTATATATATGATATAATACTAATAATAATATATACTTCGCCATTGTTGATATTGCCAAATGTCATATTAGGCAATTACTTGACATTTAGTGGCAAAGTTTCGGGAAAATTTATTATGGATAGTTATAAGTTATAAGGGCATATGATTATTAATGGATTCGGATAATGCCAAGCCTGAAGACAGATTTGGGGAAGCTTAACTCTGCGAATGAGTAATGCGGGACAAATTAAATTCTTTTCTTGAGGTATGCGAAGTTTCGTGAACTCTTATTTAAAGAACTTGGTAATCATATATTGGCTTTATGCTGGTGGGCGTAATAGATTTTTTATTGTTTTCTTCTGTAATATATTTCATCTAAAGAGTGTTATGCCAATATAACTGTTATATCTTTTTAATAAATTAATATTGATTAGATATCCTTACTTCAAAACCCGCACGATTAAAATAGAAAACTTTCACAGGTATAGTTAGTCAGTCACATGGAAAACATTTTCTAGTATAATATATTAAGTCTCTCTTTGTATTTATGTATGTAAGGTCATGATTAAACAAAGCTACATTTATTGGAGTGTGAGTCCGTTCAAACCGTTATCATACTCGGTTGGATTGTTGGATTGCTTGCAAATTTAATTTAAATTGTTCTTTATGTTACATGTGTTTATTTACAAACTAAACAGTTTATATTTCCTTTGCTATTTAAAATTGTATTGAAAAATATTGTATTTTTTATAACATTGTGATTATACTCGTTTTTTAAGAACTAGGATACGAGTTATAAAAATGTATGTTTTAACAAGAGATGTGTTCTGAATATCTAGCTAGATGTGAAGAGGCGAAATAGTGCATTGCCTCCTGAATTTCCTAAAGGTCCTGTGTTTAGAATATCAAAGAGGCTGAATAAGAATGGAATTTTACATCATCATATCTTCATCTAATAACATAAGAGTCCCTAAAACAAATAATGTAATCTAAAAAAATAAAAAATAATAATTATGTATATTTTCCGACAACACCAGAGAGAAAGTAATATAAAATGTACAAATAAACCACAGATCAAATAAATATATCCATTTTTCATTTATTTGTGTGTGAATTTTTTTTCTAAACCCTAGAAACTATTTTAAGACCTGTGTGAGTTTATTTTATTATGAAAGCTCTACCTAGATGTATTTTTTATATGAAGACCAAATGCAAAATTCATTAGAATGAAAACTAATTGATTCTGATCTAATTTGAAAAAATAAAATATTAAAAGTATGCATAAGATTTATTTTTGGAATAAATAAGTTTGACCACATTACAACAGACCGTCTTCAGCATATATCTTATTTCAACATATCGTCTATAACTTTTATTGTCTTATGCTTCTTTACAGTTATTTTTTCCTCCCTAATACTCCTCCATATCATGAGGAACGTTAAATTATAACTTGCTGGAAATTCCCCTTTGTCATACGCATAAATAGTGACCCTTTGACTGTTGGTCTCAGTAATTTCATTTAAAAGTCGTCTTAAAAACCACTTATATGCTTTTAGTATTTATAATATTAAAATATTTTTGTATTATATACCATATAGAATTAGTATATGTGAAGTTAGTAAGTACTATTGGATAGCATAAACAGTATGTAGGTATATTATGTATTACTGTACTCGGACTTTAATGAAATATAGTATATATAGTTAAAGTAACTATATGTTGCCAGTAAGCTAATTTAAATAACTTCAAAATCAACTATCATAATGGATATTATTTTACAGTTTTAATCAATTTTTGATCAGAATAGTTAATAAATAGTACATAGGAGAAGTTCATTATTTACTTACAAAACAATGTTATACATGCAGTTTAAATTCAAATACCATAGTACTTAAACACACACATACACATACTCACATATACTATAACAGAGTTCAGGAATTTCGAATGAATGTATTCGGCTTCGTTACTGAGGTCAATTATTGATGTTATCGCTATAATTGTAGTGAGACATATCAAACTATTATGTTTGTGAGAACAAAATAACAAAATATTAACTTATAACAAACAAGTATATAAAAAAGGTAAAATAAATATGATAATACTGCACATAATTATTCTTAATCAAGTGTTATATAATATAATGATCAATTCATCAAAGGTCGACCCGACACGGTGTAATTAGTTGTCATGAACCAGGTGACGTCAAATATAGGTGTATGTAATTAAAGCAATAAATTCTTCAATTTTAATTGGTTATAAAAAAGTTTAAGTATTGTAGAACCAATATGACTTTTACAGTCATTTTGTAAAGGTTTAGTTCATATATGTTAATAGTTATGTAAATTGACTAGTAATATTTAGCGGTTAGTTATTGTATGAGCATCGGATTTTGTTATAGAGTTTGTAATGTAATAGTTAATTGAAATAATAGTCAAAATTTAAAAATAATACGAATAAACTCGCAGGCATTCATTTAACTCCTCCAAAATCAAAGTAAAGTGCCGTTATATACTGGGTTCTAATATTTTAGGAATTTAGATACGGAATATAGATGAATTTTAGTTTAATACCTGCACATTTTTAAGTATCATACCTGTACGACGTAGCCTTTAACTACGCCGTAGTAACGCAATTACGTAGTGCAGTGTACAGTGTGACCCCTTTACACCGTTAATTACAAATAGACTGCTGATAGCGTCTACATTAAGGGTCTCGAGTCTATATGCAATTATATGATGCTCAAGTTTTTTGGAGACTATTACTTCGTAGAGGCGTAGAAGATTTCAAATATAAAAATACTATTTTTATTTCGATTGAATTTGGTATTTTTTTAAATAAATTAAGAAACAATTTAGCATTTCTATAAGCTATTAAAATAAACCAACATCCAGCGAATAATCCATGTTAAGAAACTATTGAAATAATTTAAAACGTTTCATTTTTCAATAGAGTGTACAGCTTATTGTTGTATTAAATAAATAAAATTGTCATTCTATTGGATTAGTCCAATATACATTAATGTCACCTATCCCGGCCTTCCGTCTAAGAGGTGAGAGTCACGGACTGTCTGTCTTAGACAAAATAATAGAATGTCTGATATCGCAGCATTTCATTCAATGTCATTTATCTAAGTCTTATTCAGCGTATTTTCTTTTATTTTAGTTCATTTTATTCATTAATATTAATAAAAGAAATAATTTAAATTAATTATAAATCGTATTCTGTGTTTTATATTTATACTCAGTTTTATAAAAGATGCACAGTATAGGACTATTCAGTTGTAGGCTTTCATATTCTGTGTTAAGAAAACCTGATATTCACTATAGTTCACCAATCGATTGTATCTGGAAGACTTTACAAAAAAGCTTCAAGAAGTATCTCATACTTTATATAATTTTAAATTTAGAGTTGTATTGAATGATGAGAGATTGGTTGTAATTTATATTACATTTTTTATATTTTGCATACTATGAATAATATTATACTAAACTAACCTAACCTAACTTTGACTACTAGCCGTAATTTACGACGACAAGACTAAATCTATAACAATTAGACCTAATCTGTAACTATTAGACTTTACTTTGAGTTAAAAACCTAATCATGTAACTACAAGATCTAGTCATAGACTCTAGAAACAACGTTGTTATCGCACCTAATTTTAGTCAGTAACACCTAATCTTTGGCTACTTGCCGTAATCTACGACAATAAGACTTAATCTTTAACAATCATTATCACTCATCCAAAATTAATAAAGTAATTTTTGTATATTATTAATTAAAATGATTATTAGCCAGGAATTATGTATGAAAGTTAACCAAGGTGCAAATTATCTATCTAAATGTAAATCTAATTCACCTCAGTTTCGGTATTACTTGTAATTATATAGTGCTTTATATTTATACGAGGGAACTTCCCGGCCCGAAGGGCCGAGAAGGGTCAAATGTCACATATGAGTTTGGCTCCCACCCTATTTTGTAGCCTGATTCATTAGCTTTTTTTTATGTATTACACATTATTGTGTGATTTGTGGGTGATAAGTGATGCGCGTGCATACAGAGTCAATTAGCTCGTTATTATATAGTAAGGATTATATAGTAAGGATAACACGAACATCGGGACAGTGAGTGATATTACAATCATAGTAATGTTCGTGACTGAATGATTGATGAAAAAGAAGTTATAAATTTGTAAAGATAATAAAAGATAAAGATATTTTGTTACAATTTTTTTACTTAAAATATACGCTAATGTATTAAACTTTTAACGGAAAAATTCAATGAAGTAAAGCAATTTTTTCCTGCATGAACAACAACATGGGTAATGGCTCTTAAAAATGGTCATAAAAACTTTGCACATTCTTATACTTTTATGGTTTTTATGTTTAATGCGTGAATTAAGAGTTATGTATTGTCCAATCTTCGGTTTTACAAGTTTGAGAGGTTAATATGAATTATATTTATCATTTCAATTGACATCATACTCGTACATGTGACGTTTCACTTTGCACGTCACCCAAATGTGATCTAATCTTGGATTACAAACGTGTTCTACAATCAATTAGTAATAATCCAACTATTATATATTTATAGATGTTTACTAGATGTGTTACTCATTACACAATATTATATAATATCTAAATATATTGCCGATTATAATGTATTTGTATTTTAAAGAAAATTATGAATGCCATTATTGAATATATCACTTTTTTTTTTAATCCATAAGGATATTTACAAAGCTGTTTACTAATCTCAACCTTAATATATCAGAGATAAACTTCTCTGAACAGGAATGTTTTAAAATAAATTTAATATAAAAAAAAATTTAATATAATATAATATAAAATAAATAAAACTGGCGTGATTGTAGTCTTTCCTATTTATATTTATTCTTATCGATGTGATTCTTATCTGTCTGTTACACATACAGATTTTTCCACTCTAGTTTAAGACAGTTCCATTACAATAAAGACACAGAATAAGATAGACTTTCCAAAATATATATGATATTTATTTATATGTGTACGAAAAACTACTTTATCTTTTAAAATAAAACACTATTTATAAATTATTTTGTTATAAATTTACAATGAAGTCTAATTCGGTTGTGACATTTAATAAATCACTTTTTCTTATTAATCCAACTACTTAGATACTTATATTATATTAATTATTATTATTACAAATGTGGGAATGGCATAATAAATCCTGGGCCTTGATATAAGCAAATTATATGACAGTGTGTGCGGCGTCGTCACTGTTGCAAACAGAGCGTTGAGCTGACTGATGACCCGAGAGCGGTCATTACTCTTGGGAATTCGGAGACGAACATCGTTTTCTGCCTAATTATTTATGCCTTGTTGCACTTAATTTACTTATTTATATTTAAAGTTACTTCTAATCAATTATTAATTAGTCACTAAACCGGAATAATAGACCAGATGATAAACTTTCCTAGCAATTATATCTCACAATCCACAGTGAATCGTAAGATGACACTATCGATAACATGACATTTTATAATTTATTGTCCATCTTTCAATGGATCGTTAACGATGAGCCGGGAAATATGGAATCCATTCATTTTTTGCTCGCAAAGTTCCAGAATTATCATCGAACTTACTGAGAAAATATTAGTATTTCATAGTAATCCATCATCCTGCCCTTATCCCAATTATTACTTGGCGTCGGCGCAATATTTCAATTCTTTTCACGCCCTTCTATCATATAACATCGCAGTGGAGAAAAATCGTTTCAGTATTATAAGTATATATCAATTATCTAATACCTATAGTAAACAATTTTCTTAATTAGTGGCTAGATTGTGTTGTATGGATATGTCCGAATATTTATTGATATTATTTTTCATACATTCCATTTATATTCTTATCGATATTCCATTGCCGCCAGTAGTTAATTTAATAAAAAAAATTAGACACCTGAACAAACCTGAAAGTATTTGTAGAAATCAAAGTGTGGAATACAAGAAAAGACAATACAAACAGTATAGTTTTTAGTCATGATATTGATAAAAATATTGGTGTGATTATAAAACTATAGACATATCCATTATTTGTAACATTATACATTTAAAAAAAAACAGTTTGAAGTATGATCCAAGTCCTTGGATGTTCCTTGGAATCCAAGTCCTTGGATAGAGTATTACAAAAAAATTTTAACGAAATCTAACGTGATTTATTTGAGAATGAGAGAAAATCGTGATCATTGGGTGAACCATTATTGTATCTCAACCTATCTATAAAGTATTGTTCAAATTAAAATTATTAAAATATTCATAGTGCTTTTTACTTTCTTTGGTAATAGTTAATAGTGATGTTTCTATTATACTTTATTAATATAATCTTTAGTGAATAATATTTCCGAATACATTGAACAATTACGTAAAATAAATGTTTTGTTACATAATTAATATTAAAATTAATATAAGAAGTTAAAACTTCTTACATTAATTTTAATTTATAGGCAGGAATAACTACAATACAAGCAGATGCCTTATAATCTTAATAATTAGATATTAATTGTAGGAAAGGAATTTAAAACAAAATTTCTAGTACATAACTTTTTTCCGTAGAAATGTAAGTATTTCGTATTTATGTTTATTTTCTACTTTTAGAATAATATATAAACAAGTTTTCGCCTTTTATTAGGAATGCAGGTATTCCTTTAACAGTAGTCATCAGATAAAAATTGTACAAAAATATTAATTTAAGGAGATATATTAGTTACGGTACATTTATTTCTCTGTATTTCTTCTGTAGTCATTAATTTGTAGTATTATGTACCAAATACAATACATATAATGTAAAACAATTTATTAAATTCAATCGTGACTACGAAATAAATACTGAATTTCCTATTGCATTTATCCTGCTAAAGTGACGTGCCAATCTGTCATTTGATTGATGAATTATTTGTTACCCAATTTGTCAATATCTAAAATATGCTACGAATTGTGGTCACCCTATTAAAAATAATCTAACAAAAACATTAATACTGTTTAAATTGTAACTAATCTATACTTAGTTTTTTAAAATTGAAATATTTGAACGACAAAAATTATCTGTGATAAGTTACTTCTTTGGTCACATTGGTATGTATGTGTAGAGTACACACCCACTTATCGTAATATGTTTTGTTTTGTCTTTTATTTTAATCCTTATCCTTGTGCTACTTAGCCATAGTCTCGTGTTTAGTGATTATTCTATTTGTAGTATATATAATATATTTAAATTAAAAATCGACTAAAATATCAGGCGAGCTGATGAAAAAACGCAGCAGATATAGACGTTTGTAGATTCTTTAATAATAACGCATATTACTAAGAGTACTATAGAACTTAAAAATATAAAAGCAACTGTGACTATCGTGATAAATTATTTATTAAGAAATGTTTATATAAGTTCACATAAAAGGTTTGGAAATATTATTTTTGTTTATGCTGTTAAGAACACATATTGAAGTTTGAAATTACAAAATTGTAAAAGTATAATTTATTAAAGGTTTAATTTATTATGTTTGCTGCTCGTATAAGCTCACATCTTCAAACACAAACATTTGAACGAGTTGAAATACTTTTTTGGTTTCTGCGAGCTAATTGTAACCACTTATTTCGACATTTTGTTAAAGCAGACTATTTATTTATTTTTAATAAATTATTTGACCACTGAGGTAATACATACCACTTATATTCAGTTTCATTAAAAAAACTTGAATAAAATAACAAAAAAGGTTCGTCAGTACAAAGAAAGTTTCAGGTGTCTTTCACAGTGTATTTTTTTTTATAAAAAAAAAACAGTTTTTCTTTTTTAATATTAATTTTATTTTCTTTAAAATATCACAAAAAAAGCCAAATAGCTAATTACCAATGTAAAGTAATCTGTACTCTGTAGCGGGTGGACGACCCTAAATTGATGATCTTATGCTCTCCATATACAATTAGATGTTTAGAAACACTGAAACTCGTCCAAGCGTATTATTGCCTGGAGGTATCTAAATCTATTATTGTATTTTAAACTTTACTCTTTACGTAATAAGGTTTATTTTCCCTGCTATATTTTAATAACATATGTTGACGTATTGAGAGTTAAAGAGACTAATTGATAACAAGCGAAGGTTTAGACAAATTCTTGTTTATACTTGTTAAAAAAGCACAAATATGTGTTTTAGTAAAATAACAGATAATACTCCTATCTGTCTCTCTTAAAAAGATCTCTAAGAAACGTCTGCCAATAAACAATAGTTATCTACAAAACATTATCTACACCATTACTACAACCTACATTTTTGACATTATTGTGTCATATTCCCAATTAAAAACTGAAATTCGGAATAACAATTTTATATATTTTTTTAACTTTAATAAAGATTTTTTCTCTGCCCAAGACGAAAATTATAGCAATGATATTTTTAATAAAGTGGAATCAAACACTTCGTCGTTCTTGGAACTTTGTATTGTTGCCTTACATAATATGTAGTTGTAAAGTTTAGTGGAAGTTTGTGATGGACAGTTTACGGGCACATGACTATTAATGGATTCGGATAATTTCAAGACTGAGGGCAGATTCAAAGAAGTTTGGTTCTTAGAATGAGTTATACGGGGCAAATTGAATTCCTTCCTCGAAGTATTATAAGTTTCGTCCATTCTGTTTTAATGAATTTGATAATATTTTTTTTTATTGAGTAAATGTTTTTTTTCCGATTACTTCTCTTGTATAATATAATGCTTTTCTAATCTAAATATAATGCTTTTTACTATCAAATAGAAAGTATTTTAGCAGAAAAGTTTAAAAAGTAAACTTATTCGTTAAGATAAAAATTTCAGATTCCAACACTCGTAGTAAATTCTATCTTAACCTTTTAAGGAACATCTAGGAAACATGAAAAAAAAAAACTCTAAATCCAAGTATAAGTAAGAACCAGTCAACTATAGGTATGGTTTATTGTTTTCAATTGGTATATAATTTTTTTAACATATATTTTATGATTGGTTAAATTATTAAAAGGTAACTTTAATACACATTTTGCCACTAAGAATTAAAAATAGATTGATATGGTTATTACAAAGAGAAAAATATTATAACATATATTATATTTTAAACGTACCAATATAACACATATTAATTCATGTTATGTTACTATTTATATGTTGATTATAGTTGAATGTATGTTGATTATAGTTGAATGTATGGCTTCAAACTATAAACAAAAAAGTATTGTTCTTATAATCAACATTTTCTAGAATCTATGTCTGTTTAATTATCTTAAGCAGATTAAATTTCAATTATGCTCATTTATATCTTATGATATATAACGCAATGTAGGACCTAATTCTCATTAATTCCAATAGAATTTTTTCACACATATATTTTGGTGGAGTTCAAACTTTATTTGATGTAACTTTCAAACCCTATGCGTTATGGTTTGATGGTATCGTTAATTTACCTTCTACCGTTATGTATGTTATCTCACATTTTTGTTACGAATTCAAATAAATTTGAACAATTACTGCTATCCTTTAAGAAGCTTTATGCCATCAAAATTTAACCACAGAATTTAATCTAAATCACTATGATCTCGAATATTTTGAAAAACCTAGAAGTTTAATTGAAATAATCTTTTATGTCGATTTTTATTTATGGTCCTACTTTTTGCAACCTTGTTATTAGAGTGTGACGTTTCAAAAGTGCAATGCATTTCTATTTCAAATAAAAACTTTCACTTTTGTATCTCTGTTTATTTCATATCATGACGGTTGTTAATGATAATAATAAAGTTATAAACATTATAATGATGATTAAAATAATAAAAAGTATCAATTAATTAACTTATGTAAAAACGTACCGAAAACTTATTTTTAAATCTATATCTATATCTATTATAATTAAAATTTCTTAAAGATATAAAATCCACTACTTATTTGTAGTACAATCTAAGACTAATATACATAACTTTTTCACATGAAATAAATTGACAATATACGTTAGTAAACTCAACTTTATATGATATCATAATAATACGTTTGATCCGCAATATTAATTAAAGATGTAATAAATAATTTATCAAAGAGAAACAAGACAGATAATTAATTCTTATTGTGTAGAGTAATAATATATTTATAACATTTGTCTGTACGTACTTTATAACATTAGTAAGTCCTTTTGTTAAAGTACAGAGTGATGAGGCTGCTCCTTTGTTTGATGTACATATGTAACATCTCATTAATTCCTTTTAATTTAGCTCATTTAAACTGCGACATAAAATTTTAAATTTTAGAAGTATAGATGTGAAGGTAAGTATTCGGTCCTGTTCCATTGTGTTTTAATAATTTTCTAAACACAGTAAGCAGAACACAATTTTATAAAACTTTGGTAATATTATAGTGTCAAAAATAAAAACGTTGACCGAAAGTTGTGATTTACATTATGAGGTAATTAAAATTATAAATAAGCTCAATATAAATTTCGGTCAGAGAGACAGGGGGAGGCCTCGAGTGACCTTCGAAAACACAATATCTATGATACTGGAGGAAGGTCACGTAAAAAGCATGAGGATCCCCCGGAGGGCATGTATGAAGAGGTTGATGTCTGTGGCCGAGGCGAAAGAAGTATGCAGGGACCGTAGAGTTTGGCGCTCCGTTGTCTCTGGCTACCCCGCAAGGGATATGGCGTGAAGCTAAATAAATATATCAATTTCAGTGAGTTCAATGAGCGTGCGTTATATCTCATCTTTTTGCAATTAGAAAAGTTAGACAATAAAAGGACGTTAATACGACTCGACTTGTTTATTTTAGTTACTTTCATAGTATTTTGTATTACCAGCCATCTATACTATAGCCATCTGAAAAGCAAGGACAAATCGGCCTCGATGGAATAGGGAGTGGTCCATGTACACAGCACTCCATACCTAGCTGTTACATTAGATAAAACATCCCAGGTTGTCTTTATTTTATCTTCTGAATTAAAAATTTTATTTGTAATATAAATGTTTCTGAATATTTTAGAGAAATTCCTAATTTTCCAAAAACACCGGATTATAATCCCATTGCCTAAGAGGCCACATAAATCATATAACTTTTCTTCACTTCTATGTATTCCCATAGTTGCCAATTGACTAAATTTAAATAGTATTTTGTTATCGCTTTAGGTTCAAAAATATTGTTAAATTCATATAACAAAAAGTCTTAAACTTTATAATAATTAAAATTATCTAAATAGGATTAATTAAATAATTTAAAAGTTTAAGTATCATGCTTAGAAAAGAGGCGATTTGCTCTAATATTCAGATGTCTCACAAATGGTGCTCTACCGGTTTCTGATTCTTAAGGATTAAAAATTTTTTCACTTTACATATTTCGGTAAAAACAAGACATTCATTGACTTTTTGTAAATCGTAATTTATAATGAATATAAAAACGCATAATTTTAAATTTAAATAACATATTTTTAATGTGAGAATAGTATGTTGACATCAACATTGAACATAACATTTTAAAACTGTGTTGTTTAAACTAATAAAGTATATAATTAGTATTAGTAATAAAAAATAAAACTACTGCCATTATTAAGTTAAATTACATGCAGTTAATATGTTATTTCGCGCTATTGAAATACTATATATACTATGTAAAATAAGATACAGTCACATATTACATAAGATATTTATAATTAATGTTACTTAAATGTATAAATATACATATATACGAATAATAAGAATAGATTGCGGTTCTATTTTGCTTTTTATTTAATGGAATGGCACTGAACTGACATAAATTCAGTGGAAAAGTCTTTGTTCCTAATTGCAGCGGATGGCAGCAAAAGTCGAAAGCGAATATTAAGGCTTCGAAGAGCTTAGAATAAAGGCTTTTGAATATTTTTACATTCGAATCGGTGAATAAGTTTTATGTACATTATAAATAAAAATTATATATATTTTTTTAAATATTAGGAGGCATCAATTGTGTAAATCAGTTAACATAAGTTAATGATGAAATCCATTTAAACTTATAAAAATAAAATAAATCATAACATAATCTAAAAATTAAGACTTCATAAGAAACACCATATATTTTTAACTACATATACCATAAATACAATGTATTTTCTTATAAAGACATCAAGAAATTTGTGAACGTCATATATATGTACAAAATCAATCTTAAATATAAGTCAAGAAAACTCATATGCCGAAGAATTTAGTTATGTAGACCTAAAATGTCTTTTATATTTAGTGATTACTATGAAATATATTTATTAAGAATAATTAAGCATAACATGCCTACTTTATAACAGTACATTTAACATATTTAATAAATTGTAACATTTACAATTGTACTCTCAAAATCATATTTAGATGAACATACCCTTATTTACAATGTTATATAAATGACCAGGCGATGATTGTAATGTCGTTTGATTCCGGGTAGACTGAAGTAGTAAATCGTTCATCAAAATGCTCTATTAATACAATAGACAGCGTGTCTTATATATAGAAGATTACATTGAGATAGCATAAAATAAGCTACAGTGGCTTTATCAAAGTAACTATAATAATTATATGGTTTAGGATATTCGGCGGAATTGTTATCATTGTGTTAGTAATAGCATGGAAGAACGTATTTCAATATAATAAAGTCACAAACTGTTTTTAATCTACATATGTAAATACCATACTTGTATTAGTATTTCATATTAAGGACATCTTTTGTTATTAAAAAAAGGTGTAAATTCTAATTATATTAATGATGATAAGTATATCAGTATAAACAAGTATAGTTGTAAAATAATAATAATGACGTATAATTTATATGAGAACTAACATTACAAATTTAATAGTTTTATGCACGTTATATAAAACTATATGAATATACATTTTTTTGTCATTATAGTTCCTTTTTTCTTTTTTTTTAATTAGGCGCTACACTTATGTTTGTTGATAATCATTTTAGTCAAATTATAGCCACATAAATAAATGTACGTATTATTGTATATCATTTAGTAGTAGCTGATAATCTCGTTGGTCTAATTGCCATTTATAATCAACAGGGTTTGAATTCCAGGTGCAGTGATGTATGATGTAGGTTTATGTATAGGTTATTTGTCACGTTAAGAAACAATTATTTATTATACAGTAATAACTCTATCTGTATACCTGAAAGTATTTTGTTTTGCGTTTTTTTTATGTGAACAATAAAATAAACAAATAAGAAGACAGAAAGAGACAAAAAAAATATTATTAATAAAAGTAACTAAGAAGTAATTTTAGTGTTACAAAAATCAAAATAATATTTAAAATGATCATTCAACAAAAACGAGGCTGTTGGTATAATATTATGACTTTACTTTACTTTACTTTACTTTACTTTACTTTACTTTACTTTACTTTAGCTTCATATCCTTTGCGGGGTAGCCAGAGGCGACGAAGCGCCAAACGCTACGGTCCCTGCATACCTCTTTCGCCTCGGCCACAGACATCAACCTCTTCATATATGCCCTCCGGAGGGTCCTCATGCTTTTTACGTTACCTTCCTGGTGGATCTCTTCATTGCGGATTCGGTCAACTAGGTTGGCTCCTCATATTCTGCGAAGAGATCGCAACTCCACAGCATTCATCTTCCTTACATTCTTCTTCTGTGTTACCCACGTTTGGCTGCCGTAGAACAGCGTCGGTATCAAAACCGCATTGTGTACAGTCAAACGTACAGCTATGCTGACGTTTTGCCGTCTCAAAAATGCAGCCAGAGCACCGTTGATCTGTTACCGGCAGCAATACGCCTTTCCACATCCATTTCGTATCTTCCGTCTCTGCTAAACATACTTCCCAAATATACCACTTCATTCACTTGTTCTATTATCTTTTATAATATTATGAAATTCGTTATATTGACTTCGAC
The DNA here is from genome assembly GCA_918358695.1 of Melinaea menophilus ssp. n. AW-2005. Taxonomy (NCBI): domain Eukaryota; kingdom Metazoa; phylum Arthropoda; class Insecta; order Lepidoptera; family Nymphalidae; genus Melinaea; species Melinaea menophilus. Next base: position 18,490,194 of record OU911045.1, on the reverse strand, counting down.
CACGTCGCATAATCTGAAATTTATTTTTACTGGGTTGTTTATCTGGTGTTCCTTTTATAAATTATTAGTAAAGAAATAAATCAACTTACGCCTTATATGAAAATGTATTGTGATACATTTCTTACACGTCCCTTTACAAACAGATTAAAATAAATAACTCTTTATCATCGTATATTATATTTTTAAGAATATCAGTCTCATTATAAAGTTTTTAAACAATATACTTAGTATTTATCTCACAGCAATATCTGGCACCGATATTTTTTTGAATGGTTGTCAGTTTATATGCGAGTGATGAATCTGTTGTTGCTTTCTTTACTGTTTTCCATTCACTTAGGTGTATCACTTAGGTGTATGACACAAGAAAAACATGATTATTTAAATTAAGTACTATTTTTTCAAAGGATTAAATGAATACGACAATATAAAGAATATAAAGCTTTATATAAAAGAATATTATTATTATAGATAATTTCAGATTAAAGACAAAAAAATGATCTTGTAACACCATAATCCTTATTGCTCCACAATTACCCTTATCTGCAAATTTATTCCCAGATGTGATGAAAATAAGTAAAATAGTTCCTTTGTTTAAAAGTGTCAATAGACCGAAATCCGGAAATAAGCCTATTTCTGTTTTACTGTTCTTATTTTCGAAAAAAAAATTCTAAACTAAATTACAAAATTTGTTTATAGCAATAAAATTATGCAGGTGTGGTTTCACCAAAGGTAAATCAACAACAGTTTTAACAAAGGTAAAGCCGGTACCACGCTTCTTAAACACACTTCTGACGCATGGTAGAAGTCACAGAATGCAATTTGAGTATTTTGCGATTTATCCAAAGCCGTTGAATGCGTAGACCATCATACATTACTATGCAAACTTCATATTGCTTAAGTTTAAATTTAAGCAGCATAGCCCTTGATCTTATTGCCCCTTACATAAATCAAAGAGTTCAGACAGTCGATATATGTTATTCTAAATCGAATGTTTCTGACCTAAAGATGGATGGTCCACAAGGATCTATGCTCGGCCCTTATTATTTTTACCATTCCGAACTGGTAGCTTACTCATGGACTAACTACACTGAGCTTTTTAATGTAATGATTGACAATACAAAAGTGAGTGTTAATGCCTACTTGAATAAAGATATTTTGAATTTGAAATTAATGTTAAATATTTGTTATTAATAAATATTGGATTCACATATTTACCTATTTTTCGACTTGAAGTAAATATTATTTTTAAATAAGACGGGAGACATAATGCTGTTTTTTGTTACTTTACAAAACGATTAAAGAAATTTACTGCAAAATGTTAAAATATTATTATTGATTTGGGTGGTTTAAGTTTATAAACCTCATGTAATCCATTTTAAATTGCTTTTCAAACAATGAATCATCATTTTACTAAATAGTTTAAAAAATATGTTAAAAGCCTATTATAAATTTTAAGAAATATATTAAACGTATATAATATATGTGTTTGATGAAGATTGTTTTTGTAAAGTTTCTTACATGACAAAACCGGTAACATAACCATAACGATAGAAAAGGTTTGTAAAAAAACCTTTTCTATCCTTGGACATACCTATGTCCACTCGGACAATTTCACAAACTTGAAAAAATTATCTTTTTATAAGATTGGTCACACTATATGTATCTTAAATATTTATAATTTTAAATTATACTACGACACTTTTATAAGTAGATAACATGTAACGTACATACATGTAATATACATACTATAGGAAAATGATCTTACCGAGGGAGCGTCGTCGCACTCTCTCCGCAACGTTGACTCGCCGATCCCGCGTTGGCCTCGTGTCGTTTCCGCTCCACCCCAGTATCTTTATATCATAGATAGAAAATAAATGATTCAAACTGCGCTATGCACTTTGGTGCATTGATGTTTATTATATTAATAATTGTAAATTAATATGAATCTGTTTGAGGTGCTTAGTTATGTCTTAAATAATTTCTGATTCATTATTTTTAATATGAAAAAGCACTTTATTTTATTTTCCCTCATACGAATCTAAAAAATCTAAGACTGTATATTAACCTAACCAAGCTACATAAAACCTTTTGAGAGGCAGAATAAAAGTAAGATATTTTAAATTATGCGACTACGTTCGCCGATTCCCTCGATTCGTTATAAAAGTGGGTTAAGACTCTTTTAGTTTCATCGTTGGTCTCGAGTAATGACTAAATAAATTTAATTTGTGATTTTACCCAAATAGATAAATAGTATAGAAAGATTAATTTAAAAAAACGTAGCTGTCCCTTAGCAAGTTGTATTTTTTAAATTTTTACTTGACTTGATTAAATTTATTGGAAGTTTGTCAGTAACTTGGCACTTCTCGATTAAACTTCTGTAATTGAAAAGCACGGTATGCATACTCCAGTCAATTTGAAATTCCAGATTGATTGTCGTGCATCTGAACTTGTATTTTAATATTTGATATATGAATTACTCACTACAGAATTTTTAACTAAATGACTTTTGTTAGGGCCAATTATTATAATTATAAGATGAAATAAGAACGAAGCAAGTTATGATGAAAATGTTTTTTTTTAACTATTAGGTTGTACACATTGGGTATATATACAAAGACTATTTATAAAATATAAAAATGTGATTTATATCACAATTGTAATATAATGACGAAAAATATTTTTAGTAAAAATAAATAAACACCTGAGCCGAGGTTGTATTGATCCGCGGGAAATTTTGATATTAGATTCCTTTTGACGGAAACACCTATTAAGCGAGAATTTAGGAAGAAAACCTATTAAATGGTACCGCAACTTTCGAGGTTAGAATGAAAATGAACTTTACGAGTTTGTAAAAAAGAAATTAATACCGCAATGTCTGAAGACGACGACTTAATGCTCTTAGATGTGGTCGTTTACGATGAAGTTTAGTCTTGCAAGAAGGCTCAAGGTCACCCATAGCGTAATAGAAAGGGCTATCCTGGGAGTTTCACTACGAGATCGAATAAGAAACGAGAAGATTCGTAGGAGAATCAACATAACCGACCCAGCTCGAAGAACAGTTAAGAATATCAAGGCCACTCAAATTAAATTAAAAATATTACAAAAAAAAAGAAAAAGAAAGTATTACATGACGAATATTACAAAACTGGAAAACTTTAGAGCGGAGTTAATAGATTAAACTTTCACGACAACTAACTTTCGCATCACATGAATCTTAAATTATTTTACATTCTCATCTTGTTAAGGCGTGATTTAATGCAAAAAGGAAGAATGTTGGTAGTTTACGGACACAATGTGGAACTTTTAAAATAAAAATAATTTTGTTATTGTAATTATTAATAAGATAGTTGACGGACATAAATTAATACCCTTTAGTTTATGGTGGTTTTAATAAGAGTAAATCTATATAAAAAAAAATATATAAAAAACAATTACCTAAGAATTTTTAATCAAACAAACAACATGTTTCTTCATATTCATCAACATTCTACCTCAACATAAAGTCGTGCTTGTTAAAATACTCAGGTACTTTGTAATAATTTCGTTAATATTTGCATGAAAAAGTGCTTTCCATCGTGTAGAAATAAACAGTGAATAATTCATTCAGCGAATAATACAGATTTGTTTTACCAATAATACTGAAAGTTTATATTGTGCCGTTTTATAAAAGTGCAGTCTTCTTTTACTTACAATGTTTTCCTGTGATATGTGTCTTTATAAGTTAATTTAACAACTTTAGAATTTAACATTGATTGCTCATCACTCGGATCCGAGTGGGGCAGAGCTATAGTAGCAGTGTACCAACGGCTAATTCGACATAATTAGTGGTTGAATTAAACCGCGTTTGTTGGATGAAACTAAATCATTATAACATTATAACAGAGCTCTCTATATGGTTGTAAAAACATAACAGAAAGTAGAACTATATGACTCTTCTAAAAACAAGCTTAACAATTCAGTTTCTATTCAACCGTGTATAATGTACTATGTTTATATGTACATTGACTCTACTACCAATAAGCACCATACATCAGTTTTTGGTCGAGATCTTGGTATCGAGTTATATGTAGGTATATTATATTGGAAAAAATAATAAAAATAATTATATATTAAAAGATTAATGTCACCAGTATTGCCTTAATTCCTAAAAAATCATTAAAAATCGCATAATGTCAATATTCACTGGTTTCATCTCACAAAATAAACTTGTAGATTTCCTATGGGGTCCAACGCGACCTTATAATAAATTTTATACCTTTACTATGTAGCTTTTAATTACGCTGTAGCAACGCAATTATATATTGCAGTGTACAGTGTGAAGGGGGCGTTAATTACAAATAGATTGCCACTAGAGCCTCAGTTTAGTATCAGGCAGCTATATGTAGTTATATGATGCTCTAGCTATTGGGAGACAATGTAACTTCGTAACGCTTCATGCCTCGTGAGGCGTAGGTAAATGTATATGTTGTATTTTGAACTTCAGACACCACGAAACAAGCTTCATAATTACTAACAATATTCTTTTAAACTTCGTGTTAAGGTAATACAGTGTTAAAAAGGTAAGCGTAAATGAATTCTATAATTATAATTTGTAATAAACATAATATGTAATACAATATTATATTTAAAATTAGTAATATTTGTTAAAAACGCCAAGTTGTAACACAAACTACTTTATAATTATTGTAAACAAATAGAATATAAATTTAAGATTCCTTATGTGGAAATACAGTTATAAAATAATACAATCAGCAATTTTAATTAGTACAACTTACAAGAGGATAACACTAACGTAATAACAAATTTAATGTGTATGACTAAAAATGATAAAAAAAGTAAGTTAAGTATATGTATGCCATATACACATAAACAAGTATATACTCGTATAAGTTTTTTGTTAAACATAGATAATTCAAAACATTAGATTTTTAGGATGCAACGGAAAAAAATATATAATTATTATTATTAATCAAACTTCTACTCAAAAATGTAGGCAGTTTGCTTTGTGATTTCACGGCAATGATAGTAAACTAATGAACAGATAATGTTACATACGATAAGTTTCACTATTTATTAATGAGTATAGACGATTTGCATACTTACAGTCCACTTACTACAAAATAATAAAAAGTAGGATCAATATTGTGAAAAAAGTTTCCAATAAAAGAGCTTTTTGTTTTTCTAGGAACGTAATATTCATCACAACTCGCTCATAATCTTAATCACTGACATATTTGAAATTGTATATTTTAAACTATCTCATAATAAATATTTGCATACAAGTGGTTTTTGATTGATTGATGACAGTATTAATGAAAAAAAATTTTTACTTATTAAATTTCCTTATAAAAGTTCAGTTATTTGATTCTTTATAATATTTGTATGAACTTTTTAACGTTTTAGCCAGAATAGATTTAGGACGTTTATTTCCTTCTAATCTAAAAAATAATTACTTGTTTATAAAATACTAAAAGACAAGTTTATTTAATTGTTAATTGAGTATAGTAAACGTTAGTATGTATGTGTATGTAGTTACAATGTATTTTTTTTGGCATCAATTCATTTTGTTCCATATTAATATTACCTAAATAAGCCTCGTTGAAATTGAGATTAGAGCTCTATAAATTTATAAAAATTTAATGTTGAAAAATTTGTTAACCTGCAATTTAGAATAAAAATAAACTTCAAAATACATGAAACTTGAAGTGCAGAACTTGGGATTGTCCATATGAGTTTAATGATTTCTTTTAAGATAAGTTTTTGTGTAAAATTACAGTTTTGTTGATGATTGTATTTTTTTTCCACACCTTAATATGTCTACACAATTAATAATAAACATATGTATATTTTTTAAATAATTTATAAAAAAATGTAAGACCGCTCTTCTAAAAGGGAATTCAATATATTGTAGATGCAACAAAAACGTGTTATGGATTTTGAATAAACACGTCCGATCTCATCACGTACTTACCACATGCCCGAACATAAAAAAGTTTTACGTTCATGTTATATTGTTAAATGTGTTTTACCCAGTCATCAGATACAGAAAAAAAGTACCGAAACTGATTTTATGACAATACGCATGCGCTTGCGCAGTGCAAGTGTTAGTGTTTGGGTGAGTTTTGCACAAAGTCCAAATTATAAACAATTCACTTTTGTGACAAGACATAAACATACAAAATAAAAACTTGACTCCAAAGAACGCGTTTGGAAACTCCTGTCCTTAATTTTATGTTGGTAAGGGCTTACACATATGGTACCAAAATACGCACTCCTTATCAGGAGGTACACTTCACGTACATAAGTGATCACTGGTATTAATTTATAATGGAAAAGATATAAATAAATAAAGCCAAAGCTTGACACTTGGACTTAAAAATGTATCTTAAGGATTTTCAGTGGAGGATGAACAAAATGTCTGCCATCACTTCACTTAAGTTGGGACTCATTACGACTATGACTACGAAATAATTTGAATTATATCACCATATCGAGATAGTGATATTTTTATAACTTATATTGTAAAAATTGCATATTTTCTGTAAAACATGAGTCGTAGTATTTTTTTACTATATTATTATCATTATATACTTTAATAATATTTGCTAATTATAATTATAATAATTATTAAATGGACATAATATTTAAAATCTATGTGCTGTATTTGCATGTTGTATGTTTAGAGCATGAAATAAAATTATGCATGAAAGCAATGAGAAGAAAAAAATATTGCTGACCAGTATAACCATTAAAATAATCATTACGTTTTTAATGACAGACAAACGATACTATTATACTTAAAAATATATTTTATTATATATCTTATAAAAGATAAGTCTTACACAAAAGTATGGTTTCAGTTACACACATTTTGGAGTATTTTAATATGTACATATATATAATAATATTTTCTATTTAAGTGACTTTATAAGTTTTAATTACATATCAATAACTAAGTCACTTTTACTCTCAATTTAATTTGACTAGCTTTAAGATTATAGGACAAATTTCTTGGTTGTTTGAAAAGTTTCGTAGTCTGAACGTTTCATGTAGTTCAACTAAGACTAAGTTACTTTTAGTTTGAAACCTTATAATAATCATAACGAAATCACAATGCATTTCAATAAATTAGTTCCTAACATTATAGTTAACAGCAATAACAGTAGATACCCTGCTATTTAATTTCAACTCTCTTGAGTGTAGATTCGACTTGAGCGCGATATCGAATGAACTAAAATGGTGGATAGGAAATAGTCTAAATAAATACATACCTTAAAAATGCTATTACACTTTTAGAAGCCTCTTAAATTATTGTTTTGTTACTGAAAAGTATATTGTCCATTACAAATACATTTATTGTAAAGTAAATGCTCTTTTCTAACCAATTTTATAATTATATACTTAAAACTTGAGGAAACCTGGTGGGACCATCTGCTTATGAACATGTCAAAAACGAGGGCAAGTGGCAGTTTGCTACTAAGCTGCAAACTGCAAACGTAGTGCTTACTCGACTTTCAGACGATGATTAATTGAGGATAAGTTTACAATATCTCCTCGCAAATACAATGTATATTACTTTATATATTTAAAATATTTTTCAATTATTATGTTTTAAAAATGTCATTATAAAATATTAAAACATGGACGTTTATATAGTTTTATTTTTGACACATGATACATTAATTACCACGTTAACTTGAGGTGTCATTTTGGGTCTTTGGGCTTATGGCGTCAGGTGCCTATGATTTGTGTAAAAATAATACGTAGATATTTTCCTAACCTATTTTAGTAAGATATAATTAGTAAATTATAATAAATTTTTGACTTTTCAGATTGATTCCTCTTTTATTTAACATAAGAAAACGGCAATGCCAACTGTTAGTACTGACTGAGCAACCTCTGACAGATATTTCGCACTTTGTCGATGATTTTGTATAAATCCCACGGTACGGTGTTAACCTAAATAGAGTATTTATTACTTAGGTATTAAATAACCAATTTTTTATTTACATATAAAATTAAATGAGTTAAAGGCAAATAGATATATTATAAGTGAAAATAGTTACATTAATTTAGAAAAGCAGAATGAAAATTATATATATATATATATATATATATATATATATATATATAAATATATATATATATAAATATATATATAAATTGGTAAAGAAAACCTGTAATGTTAAAGTTCAAAAATGTAATCAGTAGCTTATGTAAATATCAATACGCTTATATTGATATTGAAAAGTTTTCAATAAACCGCTGATCGGGCGGAAAAGTCGCATTAACCCAGTTGTATTGTTAAGTAGGTAGGTAGGTAGGAAATGGTGATTTCAGATTTGAGTATTAGTACCGATAATATAAATGATGTAGATAAATGAACTAAATTAAATATTACTACTAAATGAAATGTATATATATACGACCACCACCACCACCTCCCACCTTAATTTGAATTAAGTTAATTAACGTATTAAGTTGAAACAGAAATTCATTCATTCATCAAGAAATTCATAATTAAAAAAACATAGAAATTCAATAGAAACCGGTTCAATGTAGTAATCTCCTATAAGCCACAAAGAAGATCATCATAATAAGATAAGAGTTTTATGCTTCTAATCAGGCGACAATTATGTAACTATCATAATATTTATATTTCCATACGTTTTCTCATACGTGCATTAACATTTTAAATAGACTTTCAAAATAAAACATTTACCTACCGAATAATTTGAGTACATTCATGATAGATGAAATGAAAAATTAATCACATCAACTCTTAAAGAATTTGAAGTGGACGATTCTTATTTATTTTCATGTATTCGATTTATAATAAACAAATCAGTAATATCTGTCGAGTAGAAGTAATAAAATTTATTAGGCAAAGTTTATTTATTACCAGCAAAAATATTTCTAAAATCTAAGTGAAGGAGAGTAAAATTTGTACCTTTCATAATGGACTTGTATTATGTATTGTAAACTAAATTAAATTGTTTCTTATTTTCAAGAATTCAACCTCAAACACATGAACTCGCCAAACGTGGATCGAAGTGGAATGATTTCATAGTCAACAAGTAATGTAGGTGAATTAATAATTAAGGAAATGTAATCAATATAGATTCTAAACATCAGGGCAAGCTTAAATCAGAGTAATGTCAAGTTTCGTATAAGTGTCCTTTTTAGAATAGCTATTAGAAATTAAGTTATTAGAAATAGGTATTTTAAGACAACTATCAATAAAACAATTATACTTAGAGATTCACACACTATCACTATAATTTTACAAAAAAATTGTGTGATATACAAAATATCAAGAAGTAATTAATAGAGAACACTACCATACGTTTCAGTTTAGTTTAGAATAATAGTTTAGTGGTATTTTGAAATAAAGTAAAATTAATTAAGATATTTGTAAGTGCATACTTTACATACCAAGGATTTATACTAAATTCAGCAGCAGAGCAGACACCACTTCTCAACCCACGAATACAATTTAAATTAATAGCTGCTTCGCTATTTTAAATAATTTATCTTACGCATACATATACAATAAAAAATAATCCCTTAATAAGAAAATATATTACAAAATTGTAATATAGATATTAAATCACGTAAAAATAATATGAAATTTCAAGCACTAGAATTGTTCCTTTAGTTTAACAAAAATAATTACCGAGTTAAAAACATATTATATTAAATTATATTAATTTCGTTAGTTGCATCCATTTTCGTGACAACACAACTAATACATTAAATACACGAAAATCTGACAGTCAATCTGAAAGCTCAAGTTGGGTTCAAACTGTGCTTTTCAATTACAGAAGTTTAAACGAGACATACCATGTTACTGATAAAGTGCGCTTACATTATTGTACATGTTATACATGTTACAGTCAATTGAAATAAAATAATAAAGAACCGGTACATTCTGTAAATTTACTTTTCAAAATTTTTATCCATTTAACAAAACGACAATTAAATTTATTTCGTCATTATTATTCGAAACCGACTATGAAACCTGGATAAAAAGAGCTTTACCCACTTTTACTACTTTTACAAAATTTTCGATATGGTTTCTTTATCTGTGAATTATTGGTTTTTGATCTTATTTATTGTAAATGACTATTCTTAATTACATTTTGTTAATAAACTTCTTCTATTAAAATTTTACTAACACGTAAAATAAAAGAATAAAATACTTAACTATCATTTATTCCTAGAATTTCATTTTATTTAAATAACTTTATTGCACATATATTTGAGAACAAAGAAAGTGTTAGAAATAATACAGGCAAGGAGCAATCTAATCACTAAAGTGATTTTTCCAGGCAACCCATACTTCGAACTTAATTACTAATAGACGGAGAATTGCAATAATAAATATATACATACTTGTATATGACTATAATACAAGGCATATATAATGTATAATTATTTCTCGTATAAAAGATATTCATAGGATAAGATATATTTACACAAATATATACACGCATATATGTATATATATATGTGTATATAATACGTAGTACGTAGTCTTTACAGGGACGCAAAGTGCAATCCGGTTTCAAAGAGCTGACGAGTTTAAAGCGCTCTTTGAGATAGGGTGGTGACCAAGGAAGGAAGAGAGTAGCGAACTGGATAGACAGAATATGTAGGTCACGACATATAAATCAAGGAGTTTGGCATAACTAACAATGCTATAATAGATACTGTTTTGATCTATGACAATTGCTACTAGTGAAAAGATTAAGAATCAGTGCGATTTTATTTTGTCTCTTGACATTGAAATATGATTTTTAAGGTACGAGAAACAAAATTTAGATTTTTAGTAGTTTGCTGGTAATAGCTTTAAAGCAACATAATAACAGCGTGTAAAAAAAAAATTATACATAAGCTATAATATAACAATTAACAAAAGCACCACACTAACAAAGTAAAACAATAGAAGTATTTCCAACGGCTATTTTCTAATAACGCGCGCTGCGGGTGCAGTTTTAGCACAAGCCACTTCCTTACTATCATTTACTCGTACAGCAGCCACACTGAACGACAATAAACACTGTTAAAGCACTTATTTTATGACTTATTACTAATATGACTATCTTCAAATGCTAAATAAAAAATATGTTATATAAATTATAATTGAGATAATATAAATATTAATTTTAAGTCTTTACTTATCAAGAAGATGGTAAAGCCTAGCTGTAATCACGAGCTGCACCTCATATACGGATCGATCATGGTAACGCCACTCTCTCACTAAAAATCATACTGAAGTATAATAGTTTTTTTATTTCATACGCTAAATGACGCGGTTGCTCAAATCCTCTCCGATTCTCTTCCTGTGTTCTAGTTCCTTGCATCCCTTTCTTTTTTTCAACGGTAAAAAAATATATTTTATCTGGTATCGGAGGGCGTTATTTATTATATAATATATTAAATATATTATCAAAATCTAATTGATAAATTAATTAGTGAATATCTTATTCACAATTTCTTAACAGTTTCTTTATAATATAAACTATAACAATAAGTTATGATTAAATTACTTGATGGAAACCAATAAACACAAAAACAATATAGCATAGTTCAAGTGAATAAGTACACGCAATAACACAAAAAGTACAATTAAATCATTTGGAACACGTGTTGCTTCTCACACAGTATAATGTTCGTTTTATTATTAAAGTAGAAGCAAGTCACTGTAAAGGTTTACATGAAATTATTATTGTCCATATTCTATTTTGGTTTACATTTTTTATTTGATACAGTAAAAATGAATAAACTCTTAATTTTCTTTGAGGTAGTATTATATAGTTAAGTATAGTTGTTTTCTCCTGTGTTTTTAGGAAAGTTCTTTCATCGTTTTTTTTTCACAGTGGTCCAAATAATCATTTTCTAGCACTATTAGGATGACAGGTTCCTACAGTTATGGGAAATTTGAGAATACTATAAATATATAAATATTCATCGTTTTGCTCGTGAACGGGTGCTGCTTGCGGTGACTGGTTGTGTAGCAGGCCTATTTTTATTTTTTATTATTATTATCATTATTATTATTTTTTTCATTATATTGCGACGGTTCTAGTTGTTCCAAAATAGCTTTTAAGATTGACATTTGTGAAACAGTGATCACAATATAAAAAAAATATATATCCGGCTGAGTTTGTTGTGTGGTTCTTCTCAGACCAGGACGCGTTTGGAACCCTCATAGCTTTAACATTAAGTTGGACAGTGCTTTTACAGAAGGGCTTATTACGATAAATCTGGTATCGAAATAGGCCCTCCTGACACTTCCATTTTGACGTACACAAGTGATCACTGATAATGATTCAAAGTGGAAAAGATATAAATAAAAATAAATAAATAAATAAAATAAATCATCGAAAACCTTATTGGAATATGTAAACTACTTTTTTAGATGAGAAGTTAAATGACTGCCGCCACTAGGCACATGAGAGTCTAAAGTTAATTAAGTTAAACTTGTTTAATATAATGTTCCGAACTTTTAATGTATAATTATGTTCTCTCTCTATGTTCAAAATGTTAAAATATGTCGTTGTTTAAAAATATTAAAATTATGAAATATTTTCAAGATCGTTGATATTCTGTTGCTTAATTCGGAAAGAGTTCATTATAAAACTCAAACTATTTGCACTAAATAACATTTAAGAGATATACGTTCACTGGAAACAGGGAGTTCAAACAATCACTTAACTTTTTGTGGAACGGTGACAGGGGTTCCCGCTTTTGACGATCTCTAGAAAGTAAACAGATTAAAATTACTTTCTTTAATAGAAAACAAATTATAAAATATGTTAAAATATGAAATAAATTTAATTTAATTTTTAATTATTATATACGTGCGTTATTATATAACCCCAACAAGATATCGTCATACTTACGGTATGATTTAATATTACCTATGTAATTAAATGAAATGCCACAACAACAAATACAAGTGAAGGATAATGATTAATGTTTGAAATTAAATTCATAAAAAATAAAAACCACAAACAGAATTAAACAATTGTTCACTTATAAAACAATGTTAAATGTGGCTTATAACCAAATATTTCTTCTAATCTAGAAACCCTGGAGTCATTATGAAAATCTTATGTATAAATATATAAAAAATATGAAGATTGACTTCAACAAAATGTTCCCTGAATCTTTCAAAATTAATGAACAACGTTGGCAAACATTTCCAATTCACAAAACAAAAAACAAATATGGTCATGAAATCGTATTAAAAACAAGCAAATATTTAGTAATAGTAAATAAAAATTTACTTTTTCGCTACTAAACAAATTTTATAATTTATTCGCTGATTTGTACTGTAATTGAAGTAGTTAGTACTAGTTTATTGATTGAAGTAAACAAGAACGAAATTTCTACATATCAACTTACTGTACTTACAGTAGGCGTGTTTTAGAAGTAAAGCAAATAAACTGGTGCTTAGACACATTTTTAACATCTGACGGTTTCATTAATACAATTAAATTGAAACCTAGAGCTATATTACATTAAAATAGAAATGAACAAAGATTTTTAGGAAGACGAGTGTTTGTCTCATATAGGTGACAATAGTTTTATTTAAATTATAGGATGAACTAGATATTCCATTACTAAGAGCGAAAAATCTGTGTCCTCTCTGACATTTAAATGACCTTGTTTTAATTAATTTCTTACAACTTGCAATAAATTTTGTTTACGTTTTTAAATTTCATATATATTAACCCAATGTTTATTGAAACATACTTCCCGTTGAGATTATTGAAGTTTAATCAATTAAAAGGAAAAAATGTTGAAGTGAAGTGGATGAAATAAACATGAGCTTGTAAAGGCACTTCACAGTTTTCAATAGAATAGTGGATCAAAGTTTTTGTTTATTTATTGATTTCTGTATGCATGAAAATATAAATAGAAAATGTTATGACATTGTTTATTTTTTTCTCGAAGGATTTTAATATTCTTTTGAGCGAGTAGTTACCACGGTTTACTGTAGGCTAGAAGCTTCTTTAGAGAATAACTAATCATCTCAAGGTTTTATAAAGATTATTAACAAAACAAATGTTACCATATCATGAAAATATTATTTAGTAATACATAATCTTTGTAGGATAAACACATACAGAATTTGTTCTGTATATATTTATCCTACAAAGTCGAAAATAGAATAAAAACTGTAAATAAATGTTCACGTAATTGCACGATTAGCATAATTTAAATAAAATATTTTTTAGATAATATGAAAAAGAAACTAATTTACAAACAAACTTTAAAGATATTACAACTACTGAAACTACTAGTATAAGTACTACTACAAGTATAAATTTGTGCAATTGTTCCCTGGGGAGTACTCCACGATATAAAGCACCTCTTCAAGCTCATATTAACAAGCTTGTATAAGTATACACTGGTTTGTACAAGAGCTTAGTTAGGTAGATATTATTTTTAAAGCTAAATAGACCGATAAAGTTGTAGAATAAATATATCACCATTTTTTATTAATTATTCTTTTGATTGTGGCTTTATTTAAATGACTCATTTTCGTAGAGCAATATATAAAGAACTTTAATTATAATAAATACTTATTACCGTAGCGTTTGGCGCTCCGTGGACTCTGACTACCCCGCAAGAGATATGGTGTGAAGTTAAATAAATATAAATAAATAAATACTTATTACAAAGTTAGATAAAAATACAAGTTGTATTAAAAAAACAAAATATCAAACATAATTAAAATATATAATATTAAGGATATTATGATTGGAAATTAATAAAGAATGATAAAATTAAGTAGTATCACAAACAGAACATAAATTTGTGATAATGGCTGTTTAAAATATTATAGACGATATTTTTGATAAATATAAAAGGGTCAAATAATCAATAACTTTTTATTAATATAAAATAATGAAAATAATATATTCCGTATTGTTCTATTATTGTGGACTTCAAATTATGTATCTAATTATCAAAGGCTACTAATAACAAAACAAAAAATAGAAAACAATATATTTAACTAACTTAAAAATGTTTCCAAAGATACGAAAGAGGTATATTTAATAGAATACCAAACCAATGCAAGTTTATTTGTAGATGGGAAATTAATATTTATTTAATATAAAATATTTATGTTCGTCTTTTAGGTGAGTTAATAAAATATGAATGTTTTTATAAATTAGCTTTCTTTCATCTAAATTTTTCCTACTATTGCGTAACAATTACAATGGAGAAATCGTCCCATTAATACATATATTTATTTTTGTATTACCATAAAACAATAGGGAAAATGAAAGACATTAAAAGCTCCGAATAAGTCGTCGTCTGTGAGCTCAGTCAACACGCCGAAGAATATAATAAACCCAGTCCTACAAGAGATACGTAATTGTTTCTTTCGCCATTGTACTTAGATAAATCGACTGTTATTCCTTTTTGTTTCAGTAAAAATACTTAATAGGTGGTTTTTAAAACACAATATAATTATATATAATTAATTGTTGTGTTGTTTTTTTTATTCTTTCAGTTTCTTGGCTCAGTATAGTCTGAACTGCGTTTAAAAGAATTTGACAATAAAACGTATTTCACTTCAAAATAAAACTGGATCACCGGTAGTGCAGCGGAAAATATATTCATTACATACTAACAGTTTTCTATTTCCCGACGCCTCTGGTCACAATATAGCTACATATATAGCCATACATAAAGCTCGCCTCAAATCGATTTATTTGTTTTGATGCTTTTATATTTAGTACGAGTTTTAATAAATGAATAATATATTTGTTAGACTGAGTAATCCACAAAAAATAAATATTGTAATATGCCCCAGCTAGCCTGTTAAAAGATAGACATTAATAAATAGAATCATACATTTGGAACATTAAGATTACATATTCGACAAATAACAACCTTTGCGCAGTATAACATGCCAAAATATCTTGATGAACTTTGATTGTTTTACTTGTACTGCAAGTAAAAAGATTGCTTTCGTATCGAGCAAGGGTTGATGAAGTTACGGTAAACAATATTATGAATGATGAAATCTACCTAACGTAAGCAAATAAAGCACTAATATTATACAAGTACAGAATTCATTTAGGATGAATAACTATAAAATACTGGTATTTATTCATGTTACTCTATTCGTTTATAAAAAGAAAATATTAATATTTTTTACTGTAAACTTTATTACATTTTGAAATTAACTATAAACAAATATATAGTTGTTTATGATATGATATTTCTTATGTTCTTTACTATGTACAAATAAATGTAAATAAATTTAAAATCATAAAGCCAGTAGGGTTTTAATATTTTTTTCATACGAAATATACCTTCTTGATCATCTAATTGATTGCGGTTATTAGTCAGGGTTACCACTATATTCCAATTCTGAAATTGAGTTTAAAATATGTTTCACAATATATTGAATAAATGGTATAAAATGAAATGGCCTCCTTGAATAGTTGAAGTAAGCGTCGTATATATGTAAAGAACATAAGAAATATCATATAATAAACAACAAACAACAACAAACAACTGTACATCTGTTTATAGTTAATTTCGAAATGTAATAAAGTGTACAGTGAAATAATATAATATTGTAATTGTTTTTTTCAACACTATGTTACTATCACGTGTTCAGTTTATATTTACTCCTTCAATTGTCCTCATGAAATATTATAGAAGTATTATGATATTTAACATTGAAATCATATTTTATCGTTATGAATAAATGGGTCGCGAGCTTCACATTTAAAGTATAATAAAAATGACATCATAATCCCTGTTCAATCACAGACGAACCACAAAATCAGCAACCATACGCAAACATACATAAAATGTATTTGCGTGTCGGAAAATTTACTACACAGTGCCCTGATCACAATCACATATCTATTATTATTTCTTATTTATTTATTTAGCTTCACGCCATATCCCTTACGGGGTAGCCAGAGACTTGGGCCTCCCACAACAGCCTTTCAGATCTCTCTTGCATTCTTCTTGCTAATATTTTAGCATAAACTTTACCGCCCAAGCTAATCAAACTGATAGCCCTATAGCTTGCACAGTCTATCTGTGAACCTTTGCCTTTATACAAAGGTACGATGACTGCACCTCGCCAATCGTCTGGGACCTCTCCTGATATCCAGCATAAATTGCACAAAAGCCAGAACAAGTCCAAGACGCGTGGCCCACCATATTTGATCATCTCGGCAGTAACTTCATCTGCTCCCGCAGCCTTACCACATTTCAGACTTCGAATCGCGCTCTCCACTTCATCCAAACTGATTTCACCATCGGCTACATCGGGACTGCATTTCGCTTGAAATGCTAATCGAAATGATGATCTCGCATTGATCAGCATTTCGCTGATACTCGAGGCCGAGGCGTCCTCACATTCATACGTCTCCTTGTAGAATTCCGCCCACCGCTGCAAAACGTGTGCACCCCTTTTATTCTAAAGGTTACCGAACAACCCCAAAAATCACTAACTTCTCGCCAGAAAAGCTTCGTGTTTTCCCGGAAGTTGTTTGTCACCTTTCATCCCTTTCTTTCTCACAATTTTCACGCTTCATCCTTATAAGTGCTTTCGTTTTGTGCTTTTGCAGCTTGTACTTTCTTTTTCTTATCTCTCTCATACTTTTATCCTTACCCGAGGCTTTATAATCCAGCCATGCTTTATTCTTTAACTCCACAGCGTCTTTCACTTCATCATCCCACCATTCATCGCGCTTCTTACTAAAACCTCTTTTCGATATGCGATAATTCGACTCCAAGCTAGGGCACGTCGTGCGCCTGCGCCAACCTGCAAACAGACCTCTTATTCTAGCAACGACTAGATAATGGTCTGCTCCCAGATCAGCACCCCTAAACACTCTCGTGTCCATAACTTGGCTTATCCACTAGGAATATGCTGATCCACTAGGAATAAATCAATTATACTTCTTTCTTCCGCTCGCTCCCATGTATACATGTGAATTCGTTTGTGATCAAACATCGTGTTTGCCACAAACAAATTTCTCTCCTTAAAAAAATTCCAAAATAAGCTTTCCAGCCTCATTTACTCTCTTATCACCGTACTTGCCTAGCACGCTTTCGTAACCACTTCGCGCGGTTCCAACCCATCCATTCATATCTCCACATACTATCAACTTTTCATTATCTCTAACACTACTTAGAATATTCCTGACACTCTCCCAAAACTCCTCGAGCTCGCTCACTGGAGCTGAGGATACTGGCGCGTAAACGGCCAACAAGAATACTCTTGTTACCCCCAGCTTAAAGCGAACCCAAAGAAGCCTTGGGTTGATGGCCTTGTTTTTATTCTACCATTGCATTAACCATTCGAGAAGACAACAACACGCCTACACCTTGACAACCTCGCTCACCCTCTTGAACCCCAGCCCAGAAAGCGACCCGGTTGCCAGGCAAATCGGTTGTATCATTGCCTTTTCGTTTGGTCTCAGACACACGAATAACATCCAGATCCTTATCATCCATCACATCTAATAATTCATTTTCTTCTATTCCATTCCTCCTCTTACATTCCACGTAGCTATTTGTAGCTCCGTCCTCCACCTTCCGCCGTTCGGAACATGGCGTGTTGGTTGGCGTTCCCCAACGCCGCATTTGTTCATTTTGTTATAATAAATTAACTATTTTCATTACATTACATAACAACTACAAAAAAAAATAAAAAATAATAATAATAATAAAAATAATAATAATAATAATAATAATAACAAGAACAAGAACAATAAATTAAATATTTTCAGTACATTAAATAACAATTACAAAAAATTTAATGCTAATTACAAAAATTAAATAATAATATTACAATAATTTAAATGTCATTACAATAATAATAATAATAATAATAATAATTGTTGTGGGTGCAAATGATGTCGGTGAAGCTGTCGGGCTTGTAGGCCAGCAGTGAATCGTTGCCTTCGGAGTCTGCACGTTCGTCTAGGCCGGTCGACATACCGGCCACGCTAGTGCTGCACTGGTGACTCGGTGCCGCCGCTGCTACTGAATGCATTCTCGCAGCCCCGTAGAACTTTCCTTCGCAAGACGACAGATTGGCGAAATTATAATATCTTTATATTCTCTAATGAGGGTAGATAAATATTGAATATTCTTCTAGATAATCGTGTATTTCGAAAATATTCACTTTAATTTGCAATTGTAGACAATTTATTTGAGATACTTTAGTAAATGTATGTCGTATTAAAATGATTTTTACAGACATAAATGATTTTAAGATAGTTTGTTAAAACAAAGGAATCACTCAACCCATTTATCTTTTGCTGATATTTCCTCTGCTTCCTGATGTGACACTTTCACTACACCACTGTTTTTTCACCATTTCTTCCTTTGATTACTTATTCACTGCTAACAATTATCCGACAATCTAATTAACCTAAAATTAACTGATTAAGTATGTCGTCTTCGTCGTCAATTTGGCGTCTTATTATTTTTCCAATATTTCGCGAAGTTCTTGAATTTTCTTGAGTTCTGTTTGTTTGTGTTCGTGGGCCGTCACTTATGTACTTTAGTGATACACTTAATAGCGAAAAAATAACATTTTAAACCTCCGAAATGTTTATTAAAATGGGGAGCACACGTACAGCGTTTGACAGCTGACCACCGACTCAATCACATATCTATAATTACTATAATATTCTAACCACCTCATGTTGTTAACCTGTTTTATAAGGGTTTTATATATAATATTGCGGATACTTCAATGTTACTACTACGTCGATGGTTACATATGGATGTAATTTTTATTGAGTAACTATTACTCTTAAAAGTATTCTTAAGCAAATTAAATATATTTTTACTGTACTTTTCGAGTATAGAAAAGAAGAAAAAGAAGTGTCATGTGGTGTAGCTCTATATAATTATGGTTATTAGGTTTTAATAAAAATAAGTAGTATTTAGGTATAATAAAGTATTTTTACCCGAATAAATACGACATTACATTTATAAATCACTTCCAAGTTTATAAATACGTAATCTTTGAAATTGCCAGTTCTTCAGCGGCAGTATTTCAAGTTTTCGAAAAATCCGGGGAGTATTTTGTTACTGTATACTACTGATTTTTTTAGGGAATGACATCCATTTACACACTCAAGGAATGTTACTGACAAACTTTGCTTGACAAGTACTAGTGGTAATAACTATTATAAAAACTATATTACCTAATAACAAATTTTAATAGGGTTGGATTGTTGGTTATCGGAAAGTTTGGCCATAAAACTCAGCCACATATTTTAGTAGTCTGGTAATAGATTCGTTTAATCTTGGGGCGTACCTCGCAAGCAACGCGAAGAAGTAGCACGCAAGAAGCTAGTCCGAAAACGAAGGGATGTAAAACTGAAGTTTCGAAGTTGGAATATTGGTAAGATAACAAGAAGAGGAAGAGAAATCGAGGACATGTTGAAGAGAAGACAAATAAATCTAGTCTGTTTACAAGAGAAATAAAACGGATCGAAAGCGACCCTATTGGTGAAGGAGTATTGCAGTGTCGCTAAAAAGTAAGTTTTATTATTGCGGGAATTAGGGAAAAAGTAAATAGTGTTGAAATTGTGCTTCAATGGAAATTAAAAGGCTTGTGACTGAGGTAAAGAGGGTGCGTAATAGAATCATAGTTGTGAAAATGATGTTTAAATCTATAATAAACAATACGTTACTCATTTTGAGCGAATTTTGTAAGTTTGGTAATATGTATCAATTTGTAAATAAACCAAATATTTTTGTAATTATTTAATGATTTATACTAACAATATAATGTACATTACATTATTCCAGATGGATATTTATATTAAGGAAGACTTTCATGGGTCAAGATTTATTGAAATTTTCTGAGTGAGTTTTAGATAGGCTTTAAACATTTCAATATCAATTGTAAACTTGATTTATTATAAAAGAAAATATTTCGAAGTTCTAGCTAAACCGGACTATATAGTCAGTCCTTTTTAAATATTTACACAATAAGACGGGTCTATCCTAATATTTCAGTAACATAATTTTGTCCTTTATTCAAGTCCTTCTTTAAGCGTCCTCGTGTTACATATTTTTGTATAGGAAATAAATTCTATCAATAAGTTCATCTAACTAAATACTTATAATCAGTTTAAATCACTCTAAAAGCTAACATACACATACTTAGTACCTAAACGATACTTGAGCTCGTAGTAGATTGTAATGAAGTTACACTACAACGTATGTAAGCACGCCTCTGAGAGCTTGATCACTATAAGCCTTGTATACAAGCATCACTATGAGCTACTAACATTTTATCTTATATTGCTTAGAAACTTATTTTTACATGTAATAGTAGACTAATAGTAATAGAATTACTAGTGGGTACCTATTTCTTGATTGTCTATGTTTCATTAGTTTCCATCGATGTTAGGGCAGAAGCATCTTGATTGAGTTTCTTAAACTGGATATGACACATTTTTCTACTGTTTGGTGTGGATTCTCCGAATGTTATAATGTTATCATTGTTTATTTAATCAATTGTTAAAGGAGTCTCATTTCTATAAACTGATCGTCTATAGTTTTCAAAATATAAAGTCTATAGTTTTACTAGTTGTGTATACTAATTAAATTTCAAGACAATTTTCAATAGATTTAAAATTTTTAATGTTTTTCGGGAAAGTATTTTCAAATAACATCATAATCTCATATAAAAATTGTTATCGATCATAAATTAGTTTATTGATATAAGTGAATAAGTAAGACAACAAAATATGTACGTTGGTTTTTATTGCTTTATAATGTGGACGAAATTCGTTACTAAAACTACTGAAGAAAAGAAAAATTACTATGACAGTATTCTTGATGCTAACTTTTTATCCTAAAATTGCTTATATACATTTTTCCTTTTCTCTCTGTGAAATTTAGAAACTTAACAATGTATTCTGAGTCCGTTAAAAACTTTTATAAATTAAGACTAACTCAGTCCACAAACTTAGAACCAACTTTAGTTCTAAGTTTAGTTATTTAAACGAAGATAATAATAAGTATAACTATATGTAATAAGTTACAGGGATACAATATACGATATTAATTCATAACCTACACACTCACACTAACAAGCAAAAAAACACTTATAAACACTTGTAAACACAAATAACCTGTTATATAATTCCAAAATTATTATTTTAACTATCCAGTTCTTTGTTTGCTAGTTATTGAAAATTATTACATTCGGAACAATATACAATTTTATACATATATATATATATATCCTTTAATATTTTATTATGAACAAAGACAAGTCAGAGAAAATATTTATTATATTACTCTCTTAAACTTTGAGATTATTAGTTCGGTCTCTAGAGAACCAACTGAGCTCTAGGTCGTTGGAACTTTAATAAACAGTTTTTATAGATCCTTAGTTATTAATGTTGTCCAATATAATATGTTAAATAAAATAAACAATAAAAAACAAATAAAAAAAAACGATTACATTTCTGTTATAAGACTAGCCACTTTTATAAGGCTAGTAATAATTCCAGCGAAGAATATGTATTAATTAGTAATATAAATCGGACACTTAGATTTAAATCACATCATTTAAACATTAAGGTTTTATTATATTTAAAAGTAAGGATGGAATAGATTAGTAGAAATATCTATCAAACAATTTATTTTTTAACGAGGAAATCGATAAATCCTATTTTAATAATTGTATATATGTTGAAATATGTCTTATATTTGTCGAATCAAAAAAGTATCCATTGATGAAATTTCATAGACTTATTTAATATTAACAATTTCGATGAAAGGTTTTGATGAAAATTCAGAAAAGATAACGGAGGGTTTTCTAGTCTAGGACAAAGTAGAGGCGAAAGAAGGAAGAAGCTAAGTAGTAATAAGTTAAATGAACAATTAATTTGAAAGGTAGCCGTGTTATTCTATTACTAACAGTACCTTATTACTTGTTATTGATCAGTTTCAAGTATTGCATTAAGATACAAGATAAGACCAATTACATTAAGGTACCAGTGTTCGATTCGTTTCCAAAGTTGCAAAAAGCCATTCCTCAAGTGAACTATAATTGTCAATTACAGTAAATTGTTCTTCAGTCGCTTGGTTGACTTTCAATTATATTCTCCCTGAAGAAGTCCTCAGATGATACATTTCAAACAAAATTATTTTTTTTTTTTACTATTGTAATACGTATTTTAACAAACTACTATATTTTTTAAAATATTTATATTGAACCAATATTTGTTACTGACTAAAATAATCTCATATCATATGTTAATACTAAGTACAGTACTGCAAATTATTGATAAGTAATATGATTAACGAGTCAATTACGTAAGTTCAGGTGTATTTTTTACATTTCAACAACAATTTCAAGTCTGTCTTCTAGTAACGACGGTTGTCTGTAAAGATAATGAAGTTAAAAAATATTGGGCGGCACTGTAAAGAGTCGTGATTCACTATCACCGTCACCACATAGGTGATATCTGATTCATTATCATCATCATACAGGTTAAGTTTTAGGTTTGAGTAATTTAGGGTTAACAGGTATAAATCATAACTTAAGCATATGTGAAATTTATAATGGTGTATAGGTTAGTGGATAGACCAATTAAGCTCCCGAGTATCAACAGTTGGCGGAATATCAACAGTTGGCGGCAGGTTCGTTACGTAATACATCGACTACTTGCTTCATTCTTTATTTATTAAAATTATATATATTATAAATTTTTATACTATTATATACACATCGGCGCATCAGTTGCTGCAATCGTTTGTTATCGATATGTTGATTGAAAATAACATTATTATTTGAGTATCGGAGGATAGATGGCTGTGGTCTTACAGTATAAAAGGATGTGTCAACCACTCAAAGATTCAGAAGCGAGTCAGGCATTCGACTAAGCGCTACTCTTGTGTTTGCGTAATAAAACTCAGAATCGCTGCTGGGATATTTCCGTAGGACAAAGCACTGCTCCTGTCTTTGCATAAATAACACACTGAATTGTCATTGCCAGGATATTGGAAAGTATTTTCATTTTATTATCATTATTTTAAGTAATTTGTTTTTATATTAATAAATATCTTGTTTTAACATTAGTTATTATATTAACTTAAAATAACTTATAAGGTTGTATAAATGTAAGTTTTGGATAAAATAAATTATGGTGTTTTAAATTAGCAAATTGATATCATGATTCAGTTCCACAGGTTATGGTTGCTATAATAAACTATTGATTCATATAATGTCTTTTTTTATACATAGATATAATATCCAGGTACTGAAAATAATACATATTTGAAATTAGAATAATTATTGCAGCCTCGTTACATGTGTTGTATAGTTAACATTTAATTATTTGTCCCCTCCTTCTTTTTTTCTTAATTTTGCCGATAGAAAAAACTATACAAAAAGATTTTTATCCAAATCCATACAACATTTTATAAACAAATGTTCACTGTGTACTCACATGTACTCGACTATAATATTTATTTGAGGACATCTTCGAGGTGACATTTTCTCTAAATATGTTCTGTTTCACATTTTCTCTCTGTAGGAGGGAATATTTGTCACAAACAAATGGAATACAAATAACAGGATTCGTAACAAACGTATTACAGCGAAGTTTGTTACGATATTTCCGTGAATCCTTTGCGTTATGACATTTATTTGTTATACAATGACTCTTGTTTACGAAACAAATATATGTTTATCTAACAGTACTTAATTTTTTTAATTTTCATTTGTTACACACCATAAGAATAATTATAATGATATAAAATATAGCATTTAACTATGCAGTATTTTAAAAATTAAACCTCCTTTGTATTTAATCATACCAATAATCTATCATAGATAGGATAACCTTAGCGATATTATGCATTGAAAAGTAGGATAAAATGTGTTTATGTTATACTTAATATTTTTAAGCAGAACCAAACGTAATGCTTATAAAAAATAAGGAGATATACCTACATATGTTTTTCATCTTACTATTTCAAAAGCAGAAATAAAAATTTAAACATATTTTAAATGTTATAGAATCTACTATTGAACCTTAATATAAGAACGGTCATGTGTACTTCCACAGATTACTTTTCAGAGGACCGATCTTCAAGTTTTACGGTCTTGTTGCGTCTTAAGGTCATTATGGACTGTGCTGGATAGTGTTTCGATTTGGTCAAACCATCGTGTTAAATTGCGACCTCTTTCCTTCCATCCAAGCAGTGATCATCAACTTTTCCAGAATACCTAGCTATCTTCCTTCCAATATATCCGAAAAACTCGAGGACCCTACGGAGACACGTAGTTGAGAGCGTAAAAATAACTTAATGTGAACTAATAACCAACCAAAATATATTACAATAATATTATATTTATTTACTGAAAAAGACTAAATAAATTAAGCAATACGAATACGTCTCAAGTAAGTCACAAAGAAAATAATCCTGATTTTGTATTTTTACGAAAATCATGCGAATTATTCAATTAAATATTAACCCAAGAGTAACAAATAACATTTAATAACAAAATAACAAAATTATCGTCCAGTACTAATAATATTGTCATTAAATACCACGTATAACAAGTGCATATGAACTGATTAAGCTACCGTTACACCGAATATTATCCGTCTTAAACCATTTAGTTGACAAAAATCACGCTCTGCTACCAACAATTGTATCATGCGAATTGGATCCGCGGACCTCGCAAGACAACTTTTAAACGGGTAATGTCATCAGCTGCTACGTATACGATTACTCTATTTATAGTGATTAACGACTTACCCGTCCATTTCGGGTATGCTACAAAGAAGAAAGTCATTTAGTCATTTACCATTCAAGGATTTGAGGTTCCTCAGAATAAAAGATAATTTGTATACTATTTAGCAAAACGGAAAGAATTAATGGCTTAGTGATTTGATACATAAGTGTTCCGTCAAATGACCTCCGGTTCAACGCCCACTTTGAGTGAGAAAGCCAGTATTTCGGTACTGGGTCCAAGAATTCGAACAACTCCGAGAACAATTTTGATTGCTACACATTCATCCTTCACGCCTTCAAGCGTAGGAAGCACCCCGTAAATTAAAGGGATTTTCTGCAAATTCTTATCCACAAATTAGGTTATATGTGTTTTGAACGTCATATATACAATTAAATTGCATAAGTATTAATCCCTTATATAAAATACTATTTGTCATCCTTAAATGTCTGCGAGTAGATTTAGATTTACGATCTCTCTCCCGTTCAGATTTTAATTTTAAAAAGTTCACCGCAACCTAGATTAACAGCTTTAATGGAAAAAATAAGCCTGAGAAAGTTAAATAAACAATATAATATAAAATATAATAAGCCTAAGAAATACTTTAAAATCATCCGCATTTAAAGGTTAAGGAAATTTATTGTATACTCGTATATTACGTTTTTATTACACAAAAAATAATCAACCATTAAAACTTTCACATTCATAGTAGAAATTTCAGATAAAGTGTTGGTGGACCTGCGCTAAAAGAGTTCATAAAAAGTGTGGGATCGGTCACATACAGTTGCGATAGTTTCTTTGTTTTATTTTATTAGTATAGTATTAGTGTCTTTCATTCATAGTTTAAAAAGGTAAAATATCAGTTAAATTAAAATGTATATTGGGTATGTAATTGGGAGGGGACCGCCAATTAACCCGCCATGTTCCGAACGGCGAGAGGTGGGGGACGGAGCTACAAATAGCTACGTGGAATGTAAGAAGAGGAATGGAACAGAAGATGAATGAATTATTAGATGTGATGAATGACAAAGATCTGGATGTTATTTGTGTGTCTGAGACCAAGCGAAAAGGCAATGATACGACCGATTTGCCTGGCAACCGGGTCGCTTTCTGGGCTGAGGTTCCATAGGGTGAGCGAGGTTGTCAAGGTGTAGGCGTGTTGTTGTCCTCTCGAATGGTTAATGCAATGGTAGAATACAAGGCTATCAACCCGAGGCTTCTTTGGGTTTGCTTTAACCTGGGGATAATAACAGTATTCTTGTTAGCCGTTTACGCGCCAGTATCCTCAGCTCCGGTGAGCGAACTCGAAGAGTTTTGGAAGGGTGTCAGGGATGTTCTAAGTAGTGTCAAAAGTAATGAAAAGTTGATAGTATGTGGGGATGTTAAGGGTTGGAACCTCGAGAAGTAGTTACGAAAGCGTGCTAGGCAAGTACGTGATAAAGTAAGTGATAAGAGAGTAAATGAGGCTGGAAAGCTTATTTTGAAATTTTGTAAAAAGAGAAATTTGTTTGTGGCAAACACGATGTTTAAGCACAAACAAATTCACATGTACACATGGGAGCGAGCGGAAGAAAGAAGTATGATTGATTTATTCCTAGTGGATCAGCGTGTTCGAAGCCAAGTTATGGACACGCGAGTGTTTAGGGGTGCTGATCTGGAAAAGGACCATTATCTAGTCGTTGCCAGAATAAGAGGTCTGTTTGCAGTTTGGCGCAGCCACACGATTTGTCCTAGCTTGAAGTCGAATTATCGCATAAGATGCTGGAAGCTTCAAGATCCACCGATCAGAGAGGAATATCAAGAAAAGGATTCCAAGAAGCTTGAAAACTGTGATTCTGGAAATGAGTGTTGAAGTATGCTGGGAGAACCTAAGGAATGGTATGGTAAAAGTAGCGACAGAGGTATTTGGTAAAACGAAAAGAGGTTTTAGTAAAAAGCGCGATGAATGGTAGGATAATGAAGTGAAAGACACTGTAGAGTTAAAGAAGAATACATGGCTGGATTATAAAGCCTCGGGTAAGGATAAAAGTATGAGAGAGATAAGAAAAAGAAAGTACAAGCTGCAAAAGCATAAAACGAAAGTTAAAATTACGATTACTTTATATATTTAGAAAACAATATCGTTATATGAAACTTAGAAGTAAAATATAATTTTAGATGTAGTAGTTAAATACACAAATACCAAATACAAGTTACAATAAACCTTAGATATAAATTAAGTTATTAGTAACTCTACAAATTAAATTTTTATTTTATATAGTAGCACTGTTACTAGGGCAGCAAATGTAAAGCTTCTAAATCTTATTGACAGACAAGGTAACGAACCAAGGTAGACAAGGTAACGTAATACCAGATAAGTGACCTTTGAATATGCAGATAAAAGAGATTAAATGTTTTATAACAATTTTTAACTCGTCTCCATCGAAAAGGAAATTTAATATAATCGAGAATACGTGTGAACGAATAATATAAAAAATCTGCGATGTTCCTGAGTGTGTTATGTTAAAATAAGTTCATGTCGGAGGGAGGTGACGGACTTTGGCGAGGCAGCACTGTGATAACGGCGGCGGCGGATATTTTTCCATAACATCATACTTTATGTTATACATATTTTTAGACCATTTTAAATATTTAATATATTTAGAAGATTTTAAAAATGAAATGCAGTATATGTAAATAAATTCAACACAAAAACTTTTACTATTATGTTTATGATCACAATATTTGAGTATCACGTATCACGAGTAGTTATGTCGTTTGATTCCGGATCACTGAAGTAGTAAATCCCTTATCACACTGATCTATTAAATACAGTAGTAGTAGTACGTGTCTCATTGCTAATGTAATCAATATATATAGAAGATTACGTTGAGATAACATATAATGTAAGTTCAGTAAAATAAATATATTATAGTTCAGGTCATTACGCGGTATTATGTGTAAGTAAAAGAGCAAGAAGTTTTTTTATTGTAGGTAATTATGCGAACTGTATGTAATGTGACCTATGTATCAAACTTGTCTTAGTGATTCAGATTACGGAGATTTACGTAAATCTTCATGCATTAAATAACCACTGCAAATGCTGTAAGAGTAAAAAATTTAATTATATTTTTGTATAAAGAACTATATTCTTAGTCTCATTGAGTTTCTGGAATTTTAAAACAATATATTTTATTTATCTTCAACAATATATGTCATCGATACAATTTCAATGGTTGTCAGTTTATACGCGAGTGAATATTCTGCCGTTGCAATTTTTATTGTGTATAGACGTCCATTCACTGAAGTCTATGATACATATCTTCAATGAATTCTCTGATATATAGGTTAATGTCGAATGCTCTAAAATTAAATAAATTAAAAATAGATTATTTAAATTAAATATAATTTTTCAAATCTAAATATCTATTAATAACCCGTTATTCATATTCCCAAAGTATCAAAAGCATAAGATTGAATCAAATCAAACCATTAAAAGATAAATAATAATAGTTAATTTCAATGTTTTAAGTTCGCAAAACTTCATCCAACTAGTTTTAAGTAATTTTTAATTAAAAATAATTACATGCAATAAATATACTAATATACATATATACTACAAAATTCAAAAAAACTAAAAATAAATATATCCTAGGATATTTTAGTAACCATGACTGGCTGAGTGATTTTTTGCTCTGATAACATGATGAAGAATCGAATTAATTGTTAAATATTGGTATGTAATTGTTTTTCGTATACATTTATTCCTATTAAAAACCAGGAAAAGCTTAACAGTATAAATTTATGTTTGTCCAATATCTTATTTATTAACTGCAATAACAAAAATATTTTGAATTATGAAAGTTACACTATGTCCGTAAACTTCTGACATTCTGCCTTGTTATATTAAATATTTGCCCTAACCAGATAAGAATGTAAAATAATTAAGGATTCCTGTGATGCGAAAGCTAGTTGACGTGAAATGAGATTAATCATTCAACTTCGCTCTAAAGTTTTCTTGTAGGGCCTTACTGGTCATTGTAATAAAGATATTTAGTGAATAGTGCGAATATGATATATGAATATCGATTTAAATAAAGCTATATGATGAGGGTTTTATTATTATTAATTGATGTTAGCCCTTCTGCCATTTCCTATTACTAAATTCTTTCTAACCCAACTCGTTCAATTTATTTTCATTGAAAGTGGCGGTACCTTGGTACTAACTAACAACCTATTTAAAAACAACCTATTTCCGTTATTTCGATCTTAGTAGGGGCTTCAGTTATAGGAGGAATCTAAGGTCTCTAAATCTAAATTCAATCTCGGACCAAAACACACTCGGCCCATTGCGAGATTGTGTTTACTTATTGTATTATAAAAATTTTAAATTATTTTTTTATATATTTAAGATGATGAATCTGTAATCAGAATATGTCTTTCTATATTTCATAGTGAGTCTTTGTTTACCCAATGTGTATAAACATTATAAAAATATTAATGTTTTAATTATCCTTTAAGTGTAGGTGTCAAGCGAGGTGATAAGATATTTACCACCGTTGAGTTATTGACGACAACCACATTTCATCAACAATAATGTGGAGGATTATTTCCTTCTGCAAGTATCGTAATTACCTTTACTCAATCTTCTTAAGGTTTTTTATTGTAATATGAAGCTTAATTGGAAAAACTGTAATATATTTTGAGTGATATTAGAGTAGCGAAAGAGACATTAAAATTATTACAGAGCGGTAGAAGGCAGTAATCTTCTATAAGCTACGAGGAGGATTGTACTTCTATGCTTGTAATCAAGGATAGTTAGCAACTGTATATATTTAAAATACTAATATACATGCCTGTGTTCTTTGATGTGTGAATGTTTCACCACATCTTTAAAACTAAACATCAACATTTGCTTCGTTATATTAATAATATCGTTTCAATCGAACTATATACCTTATCCTTAGTAATTTCCCCTTAATTAAGAACATTTAGGAAAAATCAATAACTAGTCAATTACGATATAAATTCATGAAATTAACATTGACTGTTCAATTAAATGCTTCGTAATAAAGTTAAACTGTTCCATCTAACAACTTAATTTAAACATTTACAAGCTTCATGCATTCAAAACGAATTGATAGTCTTTAAATGCCAGATTACATTTTCTTGAATAGATTTTAGAAATTTCAGATTTCTTGAATTAAAACGTTACAATACTCTGTTTAAAACTAACTTTCGAATTAAAATCTAAATAAGACATGTGTAGACCAAAAGTAAAAAAAAAGTATATAGTTTATGTTACTCAAACTTTTGAAGCTAGTCGATAGTAAAATCTTATTATAACATAACTGTTTTTCATTAACTCAAAAAAACGAATTCATGGAGTCAAGTAAAAATGATTGTATCATTAAATTTCCATCCGTTGAGGTCGGATGGTTGAGTTCAGACTAAATCTCATCCAAAGCTTATACGTAATTCAGGAGCTGGATAACGTTCGTCGGCTCTCAGAATAATATCAGACTTACCACTTCTCGACCCACGAATAAAATTTAATTAATAGCTGCTTTGGTATCCTAAATTATTTATCTTACATACTTACTCATACATTACATACGATAAAAATTAAATCCTATACATAGTATAATAAGTGTCTCAAACTTAAAGCACAATTAGTCTTAATATAGTTTACTAAGAATTGTAATAAGTAAAATACATTGTTGTTCTCGTATATCACATCAAATCTTTGACATCACAATAATGAAGAAACACAAACTCAAAAACATGACCTGACCTGAACACCTAGCAATCAATCTGGAACTTTAAATGGAGTTCAGTGTGCATATTGTGCTATTCAATTATATAAGTTTAAACGACAAATACCATGATACTGACAAAATCCAATAATTTTTTTGTTTATGGTATAAAAACTGTCCTTTACAACAATATAGATAATAAAGGTAAATTTTATAAGTTTACTTTTCTGTATTATTTTGTTTCTTTTCTTTTTAGGAAAGATCGC
Source organism: Melinaea menophilus ssp. n. AW-2005 (assembly GCA_918358695.1). Lineage (NCBI taxonomy): Eukaryota > Metazoa > Arthropoda > Insecta > Lepidoptera > Nymphalidae > Melinaea > Melinaea menophilus. The sequence continues at coordinate 18,458,410 of OU911045.1, read as the reverse complement.
AGTTAAATTTATTTTCTCGAATTAATGAATGTAATCCGCATAATTTAGATTATATTTCTTTCATTCTGTCCCTCAAAAGGTTTTTAAGTAGATTTGTATACATTCTTAGATTTTATTAAGAATCGTTGAGAGAAATCTAATAAGTTGTTTATATAAATCATATTAATTTAAAATAAAACTAGTTTCCATGAACCGATGTGGCCGTGGGCAGTCAGTATTCTAAGATTTTAGCTGTTGAAGTGGAAGGCGCGCTGGAAATACTTAAGATAATCGTGTGGAGCATGCGGAGATGCAACAGGAACGACAGAGGTGGGCGGTATCGACTAGTGAGTTGCGGACAGGTTGTGATACTATATTGATGAGACCATTTGGAAAAAGTGTGTCTGCACGTTATGTGTTATCTACGCGTTTGAATTTTGTAGTATATATGTATATTAGTATATTTATTGCATGTAATTATTTTTAATTAAAAATTACTTAAAACTAGTTGGATGAAGTTTTGCGAACTTAAAACATTGAAATTAACTATTATTATTTATCTTTTAATGGTTTGATTTGATTCAATCTTATGCTTTTGATACTTTGGGAATATGAATAACGGGTTATTAATAGATATTTAGATTTGAAAAAATATATTTAATTTAAATAATCTATTTTTAATTTATTTAATTTTAGAGCATTCGACATTAACCTATATATCAGAGAATTCATTGAAGATATGTATCATAGACTTCAGTGAATGGACGTCTATACACAATAAAAATTGCAACGGCAGAATATTCACTCGCGTATAAACTGACAACCATTGAAATTGTATCGATGACATATATTGTTGAAGATAAATACTAAATATATTGTTTTAAAATTCCAGAAACTCAATGAGACTAAGAATATAGTTCTTTATACAAAAATATAATTTAATTTTTTACTCTTACAGCATTTGCAGTGGTTATTTAATGCATGAAGATTTACGTAAATCTTACCTTCTTCTTCTTCTTATCTTCTCATCAGAGAATCAATAATCATATATCAATATAGGTTAATGTCGAATGCTCTAAAATTAAATAAATTAAAAATAGATTATTTAAATTAAATATATTTTTTCAAATCTAAATATCTATTAATAACCCGTTATTCATATTCCCAAAGTATCAAAAGCATAAGATTGAATCAAATCAAACCATTAAAAGATAAATAATAATAGTTAATTTCAATGTTTTAAGTTCGCAAAACTTCATCCAACTAGTTTTAAGTAATTTTTAATTAAAAATAATTACATGCAATAAATATACTAATATACATATATACTACAAAATTCAAACGCGTAGATAACACATAACGTGCAGACACACTTTTTCCAAATGGTCTCATCAATATAGTATCACAACCTGTCCGCAACTCGCAACTCACTAGTCGCACCTCTGTCGTTCCTGTTGCATCTCCGCATGCCCTACACGATTATCTTAAGTATTTTCAGCGCGCCTTCCACTTCAAGAGCTAAAATATTTGAATACTGACTGCCCACGGCCACATCAGTTCATTGAAACTAGTTATATTTTAAATTAATATGATTTATATAAACAACTTATTAGATTTCTCTCAACGATTCTTAATAAAATCTAAGAATGTATACAAATCTATTTAAAAACCTTTTGAGGGACAGAATGAAAGAAATATAATCTAAATTATGCGGATTACATTCGTTAATTCGAGAAAATAAATTTAATTGCGATCTTTCCTAAAAAGAAAAGAAAAAAAAAATACAGAAAAGTAAACTTATAAAATTTACCTTTATTATCTATATTGTTATAAAGGACATTTTTTATACCATAAACAAAAAATTTATTGGATTTTGTCAGTATCATGGTATTTGTCGTTTAAACTTCTATAATTGAAAAGCACAATATGCACACTGAACTCCATTTAAAGTTCCAGATTGATTGCTAGGTGTTCAGGTCAGGTCATGTTTTTGAGTTTGTGTTTATGTTTCTTCATTATTGTAATGTCAAAGATTTGATGTGAATTACGAAAACAACAATGTATTTTACTTATTACAATTCTTAGTAAACTATATTAAGACTAATTGTGCTTTAAGTTTGAGATACTTATTATACTATGTATAGGATTTAATTTTTATCGTATGTAATGTATGAATAAGTATGTAAGATAAATAATTTAGGATACCAAAGCAGCTATTAATTAAATTTTATTCGTGGGTCGGGAAGTGGTAAGTCTGATATTATTCTGAGAGCCGACGAACGTTATCCAGCTCCTGAATTACGTATAAGCTTTGGATGAGATTTAGTCTGAACTCAACCATTCGACCTCAACGAATGGAAATTTAATGATACAATCATTTTTACTTGACTTCATGAATTCGTTTTTTTGAGTTAATGAAAAACAGTTATGTTATAATAAGATTTTACTATCGACTAGCTTCAAAAGTTTGAGTAACATAAACTATATACTTTTTTTTTACTTTCGGTAGTTTTTAATTCGAAAGTTAGTTTTAAACAGAGTATTGTAACGTTTTAATTCAAGAAATCTGAAATTTCTAAAATCTATTCAAGAAAATGTAATCTGGCATTTAAAGACTATCAATTCGTTTTGAATGCATGCAGCTTGTAAATGTTTAAATTAAGTTGTTAGATGGAACAGTTTAACTTTATTACGAAGCATTTAATTGAACAGTCATTGTTAATTTCATGAATTTATATCGTAGTTGACTAGTTATTGATTTTTCCTAATTGATGTCAATTAAGGGGAAATTACTAAGGATAAGGTATATTGTTCGATTGAAACGATATTATTAATATAACGAAGCAAATGTTGATGTTTAATTTTAAAGATGTGGTGAAACATTCACACATCAAAGAACACAGGCACGTATATTAGTATTTTAAATATAAACAATTGCTAACTATCCTTGATTACAAGCATAGAAGTACAATCCTCCTTGTAGTTTATAGAAGATTACTGCTTTCTACCGCTCTGTAATAATTTTAATGTCTCTTTCGATACTCTAATATCACTCAAAATATATTAAAGTTTTTCCAATTAAGCTTCATATTATAATAAAAAACCTTAAGAAGATTGAGTAAAGGTAATTACGATACTTGCAGAAGGAAATAATCCTCCACAATATTGTTGATGAAATGTGGTTGTCGTCAGTAACTCAACGGTGGTAAATATCTTATCACCTCGCTTGACACTTACACTTAAAGGATAATTAAAACATTAATATTATTATAATGTTTATACACATTGGGTAAACAAAGACTCACTATGAAATATAGAAAGACATATTCTGATTACAGATTCATCGTCTTAAAATTATAAAAAAATAATTGTAAATTTTTATAATACAATAAATAAACACAATCTCGCAATGGGCCGCGTGTGTTTTGGTCCGAGATTGAATTTAGACCTTAGATTCCTCCTATAACTGAAGTCCCTACTAAGATCGAAATAACGGAAATAGGTTGTTTTTAAATAGGTTGTTAGTTAGTACCAAGGTACCGCCACTTTCAATGAAAATAAATTGAACGAGTTGGGTTAGAAAGAATTTAGTAATAGGAAATGGCAGAAGAGCTAACATCAATTAATAATAATAAAACCCTCATCATATAGCTTTATTTAAATCGATATTTATATATCATATTCGCACTATTCACTAAATATCTTTATTACAATGACCAGTAAGGCCCTACAAGAAAACTTTAGAGCGAAGTTGAAAGATTAATCTCATTTCACGTCAACTAACTTTCGCATCACAGGAATCCTTAATTATTTTACATTCTTATCTGGTTAGGGCAAATATTTAATATAACAAGGCAGAATGTCAGAAGTTTACGGACATAGTTTAACTTTCATAATTCAAAATATTTTTGTTATTGCAGTTAATAAATAAGATATTGGACAAACATAAATTTATACTGTTAAGCTTTTCCTGGTTTTTAATAGGAATAAATGTATACGAAAAACAATTACGTACCAATATTTAACAATTAATTCGATTCTTCATCATGTTATCAGAGCAAAAAATCACTCAGCCAGTCATGGTTACTAAAATATCCTAGGATATATTTATTTTTAGTTTGTTGATATGTGCACGAAAAAGTGAAATATTTGGTGAAGACTAAAAGCAAATAATACCGATTTTTACCGATTTGTTACTTAAATATATTTTGATACTTTACGATTACATGTTTCCTTTATTAAAATTATTTAAAGTATATATTGTGCCGTTTTGTACAAGTACAGATTTATTCCTTACAATATGTTCTTGTAATATGTCTTTATAACTTAATTAAGAGCTCAACATTTAATTCTTACATACAATTTAGTTTCTAATACGCGAAGGACATATATCAGTTTTAAACATATCAACATCTTCAGAATTCAATATTCACTGACCATCACTCGAATCCGAGTGGGGCAGGACTATAGTAGTAGACCATCCTATGCGGACCCGAGAGTAAATCACGTTCATTTATCAGGAGTCAGTAAAGCGTCAGAATAAGTGTCTAGTGAGCTTTATTTCCTGTGGTAGTGAATAAGTTAATAAAACAATTTTCCAGTTTTAATGCTTAAAACTTATAATTAATTAATTCTAAAGAGAGGTGATTCCAGGTCAGCGAATGACTAAAGAATATCTGTAGTGCAAATAGTTTCCAGCTCATTTCCCAACAATCGTGACAACCCGAGCTTTGTTGTCTTCAATTAATATGAGGCGCAGCGTCAGTATTTATTATTCTACTATATTTAATATTTTACCGTAATAAACTGAGCTGGTGCTTATTAAATAGTTTTGCTATGGCTTGCGTAATAAAGATATAAATAAATAAAACCACTTTCATGTAAATTTCAGCAGGCGTATATCAGGAATGTTATTTGTTTTATTTTTGCATAATAAACGTGAAGCCTTTAAGAAGCCACGGTGTGCGTATTCAATTTACTAATTTAAACTTTGTGTAAACTTTGTGTAGCCCTTTGGTTAATTGTTTCTTTCATATATCATGTTTATAGTTATGAAGTCTATACAAGTAATATAAGCGAATTACTAGGTGTAAAGGTACATAGCAATGTTTTTCGTTCTCATAGTCACCTCTTCAGAATAAAACTCGATCACCGTCAGCGCAGCGGAAAATATATTCATTACAAACTAAGTTTTCTATTTCCGGTCCTTTCTCCTCGCAACTCGGTATATTATCATGTTTTTATTTTGTGTTTAGTTTAATCGTTCCTTTGTTTGTTCCTTTGTTCCTTTGTCCTATATATATATATATATATATATATATATATATATATATATATAGAATTAAATATATATGTTAGCGTTTATTAAAATTGTATTTTAATAAATTTGGGAACGATCCAATATTAATTATTTCGACGAGGAACTACAGACATCTGTTAAAAGGTAATAATTTAACTCAAAAAAGTAACTGTCTTAGACTTTGTCAGCAATAACAAGTTTTAACAATATTTTAAATGTACTAAAATTAGTAGTAGGTACACATTCAACTAATTACAACTATATTAAATATTGACAAATACTTATAAGAGTTTGTTAAATAGTTTAATTAACATTTTAATCTACTATGGATGGTTATTATAACACGACTTATTTAAACAATAAGCCTGTTTAAAACAATAGGTTTGGCGGAAAAAAATATTTAAATAGACAACTTTATTGTACATATGTATGTGAAGTGGTTATATTTCTGTATTAGTCACCATAGTTTGATTCATCATAGACGATCTCGATGTGGCTTACAGGAGATTAATGATTTGCGGCTCGGCTTTCAGCGATGTTGGCATCTCATATATAGAAAAATACATTACCCACAGTCTGATCGATTTAATTCAGTATTATTTTAAACTATATCAGATTAATTATTATTGATGTAAATGTAAAAGTATTACCTTTAACTTATCCATATGAGATGAATCTACAACTTATTATTAGGATTGACTTTTAAAGATTTTAATTAAATTATTTAAGCATTTCAAAACCAATCACAAAACTGACATATTCATAGATCTGTCAAGCTATATGTAATGGATACATTTTAAACAGTTGGAAATATGTTTCATTTTAACTTGAATTGTAATATGTATTTTAAAAGCATTCTTACATAGATCGTAATAAAACATTGCATATATCTATGATTTTTATTATTTTTAACTAATTAATATTTACTTATTACTATAAAAGAATAAAGAATATCGTAACAATTTTAATTGTGAATATTCACAAGTTATTTACTATTTATCAACACCAATCATCATTATAACTCATTACAGGGTCATATTTATGCAATCTTCTACATATATGTGAAAAAATAAACATCAATAATATTTAAAAAGGCGTTTAATTATAAAGTAAATCCTATTATTATTTGGTGATTATACTAAGTAAAGATTAACAAGTCGTTGCAATTCAGGTTAATGCTTAATTAATTCAATCTGAACCCAACACATTTAATTAGGAGTGTTTAAACTGTTTTATGCAGAACTTAAAATTGCCGCTATCCGGAAACTGTTTAAAAATTCCCTTTTAATTTGAAAATCCTGCTTTACCTATCTTTATTAAGGTTATAGGTTATTACCCGGTTTATTGCAAAAGGCTATAATCAAAAGCTTTATAAATAGTCCCTTATTATGCTGAACAATATCAAAAACAATTGGTATTGTATAAGCTCATCCAGCCGACTAGGAAAGATAACACTTCATGTGTGTACGGTTTAGGATCATTTTAATTACTTATTCATATTAAATAATATATTTTATTTATTTTATTTAGTTTAGAGAATTTAAATCTTGTACTTGTAGGGTATATTTAATAGGTGTAATATACTTTAAAATATATTATATAATTTATCTTTAAAATAATTTTTAATATAGTTAAAATAAAATAATTAAAATAATTTATTTTGAACTTGGAATTGGATATTGGACGTTTTAAATTGGAAAAGCTCAAATATGAATAGAATTGTTTAGCAAACAAGTTCAAGTATGCGTAAAGCAAACTAGTCACTCGTAATGTCTGTTGAATTTTAATAATAAATGAATTAAGTATCAAAATAAAACAAATTTAAATATTATAACTTAAAAAAACAATAATTCAAACGCATATAGGACGGTTGTGAAGGACTGTGATATATTTTATGTACGAAACCTAAGTAAATAATTATCAAGAAAATGTTTTCCTTTATTTCAATGTCAAAGGAACTCCAGATGCATGTTATGTGAGCTTTCAAGTTCGTTCAAATTACGGTGAAGCGGAAATAAAAATTCCTTACCCCAATGCACATCTAAGAAAATTGCTTTCACAAATGTATATTATGCTAATTGTACTTTAAAAATATAACCTTATTTCTGTGCATATACTGACGTGATGCAATACACTGATTTTTGCATGTATGAGTGAACTACACGGGAAAATATTTCTAAACGTCCTCTATTAAATACGAAAATGGTGAATTCAGAAGGGTATCGGTTTCATTATACCTGGATAAATTCTTTTTAAGCTATGTCGCTTGGGCCCCACCACACTCTATAAAGACCATAGGATCAAGGTGGTAAAGCCTATTTGTTATCATTCTACTCTAGCTCATATGGAGTAACTGGACTACAGGTTAACTAACCTAAATGTAAATTCTTACAGAAATAATAAAACAAAAAGTTTGAAGTAAAACTAACAATTTGTCAAAGTTGTTTTGTACATTTTACACGTTTTGTAAGTATTGTTATTTGGTTTTTTCAAGTACTCGTTGAAATTCACTTAGTATACTAATTGGCAACATGTTACTTTCTTTCGCATACAATTGGGAATTTAAATAAACTTCATAGCTTCTTATTAATTACTTCAGCTTTTGTGTACGTAATGTATTATTTTAACAAAATATATTAAAAATTAAAAACAGTTTAAAATTATTAGAAAATATAAAATAAAAAAAAACAGAAAATACTTTTTTGGGTAGACCTCGAAGAATTCGGTCTACCCATTCATTTGTCCCCTACTTTCGAATTTTGGAAAAATTTCTTCACAGGAGGTCTTCTTATGACCGCCTGAGTCCGAAATGACCATTGGTCAAAAAGTTTATATATATATATATATATATATATATGCGTGCGTGCGTCCAGATTCGACTTTTGTCAGCACGATAGCGGCCGCAGTTTCGCTCGGATCGCTTTTAAACTTTGTACAAAAATCAAACATCTAAAAATGAAGGTCAAGTTCGTTAACCAGAGAAATCCGGTCACAGGGGGCGCTAGGGCCTCACTTTTTCTGATTTCAGTTTCTCGACCATAACTTTGTCCCTATACAAAGGAGATCAATCGCGTTCATATTATATGATGTCTTTGATAAATACCTATAACTAATGTAGATAAACCGAAAACCTAACTTCAATAACTTAGGGGTGGGGGTAAAAAAACCGAAAATTTTTGAAAAAAAAATCATAACTTTTTTCTGGTAAACATTCTTACATCACAAGTATTTTTAATAGAAAAGTTATTTTTTACTCTAAATTTAGGTATCAAAAGTTTTTCCGTAAAAAGTACCGTTTCCGAGAAAAAAAATAAAAAACACTTTTAGCTTGAAAATTTAAGGTAGGTAAAACCATGGCAACTTTTTTCTGATAAACATTCCCTCCTCGCAAATATTTTTAATAGAAAGGTTATTTTTTACTCTAAATTTAAGTACCAAAATTATTTCTAAAAAAGATAACTTTACCGAGAAAAAAAATAAAAACCGCTTTTGCTTGAAAATTTTGACGTAAACAACGGCATCATGTGTTATTCTTAGGTAGTGAGTTATATTTTAAACGAGTTACACACGAGGTCTACCCACGCGTGTCCCCCTGCGGGCACGGATTTTTAATTATTACACACATCAAAAAAAAACCCAATGACTATTACTTATGTTTCTAACTAACCCGAAACATAGATAAGTCATAGTAATTCACTTTACTAATAATGCCGCTCTGAATAACAAATAGTTTGAGAGAGTTTACTCTATATAAATGATGCTCTCGTGAGTTTCAAGTAAATATTTTTCAGGTAATGAATACCAGCTTACCTCACACTACACACACATACACAATACTTTTATTAAGGTACGTGTCGGCGTACAATTTCGACTTCATAATGAAATCTTCTACGTGTTAGTGTTAGAACGAAGTGTAATAAAAGGGTGTTGTGTTCTTAACTTAACAACTTTCAGCATGCGTTTATTATAAAATTATAAGAAATATGTCAATTAACTGAAAGAGAGTTTACACAATATGATTACATTTTAAATTTGGTTGCACGGCAGTTTACGTCCTCAATCAGAAAAACAGAATAAATCTCATGTTTCACAAATCAGACTCGGACACATATTAGTATTCATTACGAAAGTTTATGTGTGCTTGTGGATCGACACAGGTGGTCATTAAAGGCAAAGTACCAACCAGTGCACTTCATGACCCATTGTAATATAGCTTTTACTGTCTGGCGTCGTTACCCACTGTTATTACCATTACTAGTGTCAGCTACTACCGCAATTACTATACACATAGTTATCGATGCTACAAAGGCTACATATACAAAGACGTCTAATATCCCTAAATTATTGTACTTCCTACAAAAAATTACATATTTTATTAAAAGAATAAAATGTTAAGTAAATTTAATAATTAGTCCACTTTTTATACAAAAATATAGTTTAATTTAGAATACAACGTTCAATTTAGAGAAACACATTTTTAATTAATTTATTGGGAAGCAATAAATTTTATTTTTTTGTATTATTCAAAACCGCCGCTTTTTTAGAGCAATATTTCCTTAACCTATATTTATAATTAATGGAATTGAACTAATGAACGTGACCTGCACTCATGAACCTATGAAGCCTATTATAATATGCCGTTTAGAAAACTTATTTCTTACTTAAATTATTTATCCTTTCAAAATTTATATATGTGAAAATTAAATACCATATCAAAACAGGTGTTATAGTCAATACTACTTTTAATAAATAAAAAACAATTTTAAAACAATATTTGTATTTAGCATTAAATACAAGAAGGTAAAGATCACAAAGTACAGTAGATTACTTACAACATGATACAAACAAGACTATATATTGATACGTTATGGAAATTCTCACTATTTATTTATACACTTTTATATAGAGGTAAAATATTATTATAATATTAATGAACAATAAACATTTATTTTTTGCATAGTAGCGTAATATGGCGATGCCGTTAAAGAAAATAACAATTTTGGTCCCTTTTCAACTTCATAAACTCTGAATACACAACAGAATTAAGGAATATGAACAAACGACTTCCAAAGAGATATAGAGGATACAAAATCAATAAAATCTTATCATTAAGGTACACAGATACAGACAAAGCTTTGACTATTACAATATTTTTAAATATCAAACACTGCTTTGCTAACAATAAAGCGGCACATCAATAATGATTTCATTGTACTAAGGTATTCAATTCAATCAACCTGAATGTTACTTATATATCACCATGTCATTAAACATATGTGTCATGAAGCAATTCAGCAGTTCCGAAGAAATATAGGTTTTGAGGAGTGCAATAGACCATTCGACTTTCTTATTCACTAATTTTATTTAATTTTTTATAAATTTATAGCACCCAAATATTCCAGCTTATATTTGTACTCTAAATAGTTATTAATATCACTGGATCGAACACGATCGCTTATCATTTTGTGCATTTGATCGAACTAGTCTATTCAAATTGAGCTTTGGACTGCCGCTGACGCTGTCTCCATCACTTTTGGCACATGTTTTTGTTCTCATTATCATGAGGTCTGTGCGAATGCTTGGTCTTCGCACTTTAGGAGCTACTACCCCACAAGCATCCGATAATCCCCTCTTAATGGATAAAGTACACTACTTACTTCTATTAGTTTGACTACTAGTTGGAGGTAAGATACATGGACTACCGAATGAAGTACTGACTCGTTTGTGGTGATTTGGAGCCATTTCTAACGGTAAATTCGTTACAACAAACATTTCATAGAAAAGATCATCAACATGAAGGTTCTTTTTGGCAGACGTTTCAATGAAAACACAGACGGAGTCCTGGGTGGTGCAGTATGCGCTTGCCTCCTCCGCTTGTACAGTCCTGGATAAAGAAATATTATGTAACTAAACTGTTACGTAACTAAATTACCCTATTTTTGACTCTCAAGAAAATTAAGGATTCCATGTCTTAATTATTAGTAACATAACATTGAAATAACTTTTACTCTACTATCTCCGTGAAATTTTATTGTTTTTAACAATATATAAGGTTCGTTATCGGCAATCCAGAATTTGGGCTATGATGATAATTATCTTTGTAATATCTAAATATTTTGTTTTGCAAATTTCTCTGTGTCTTTAATTAATTATAATATCTAAAACAGTAAATTAAAAGTATTAAAGATAATACCAATAGTAACTTTAGGTCTTTGTCACATTTGTTTCCAGCTATAGTTATAGGAACGCTTGGAGCCTGTTTTCGACCGCGACTGCTTCCCCCGCTAGCAGTGGCCTTGGTGTCGAAGATCTGTTCCCGTAAACGTATCACCTCCTCGAAAGACTCCCGGCAATCCATTGCAAAAACCAGGACAAACAGATCACCTTGTATTAGAATTTATATTAATTACAATTTATTCAAACAAACGTTATTGCTAGGACAGGAGGAATATCCACAACGTAAAGATGGATATCCGCCGTGTTTCGGAACGTCCTGTGATGGAAGGGGGACAGAGGAATTAAATCGTGTAATTCCTGCGCACACTCACCAAAATGTATCCTATAGAATACTGAGAGGCTAGAAATTCTACGCCTGTGGTCAAGGCTGTGGAGGTTGATTTCAACCAATTCAGGGTCACCTATAAGCCTCTTTGCTCTCCTCTCAATTGAATCCAAAACCGCAAGATGAGACTTTGCGGCACCAGCGAATATATGCCTACAGTACTCCACACACGACCGGATCTGTGATTTGTATAATACAAGAAGCTGTCCCAGTGTAAAGTACTGACGGACCTTCGCAAGAACGGTAAGCTTTCCCGCAGCTACACTTGCTCTGGACTGAATACACCGACCAAAGTTGAGGTTCGAGGTAATCTCTAAGTCTAACAACTGAAGCCGGTCACTGTATTCCAAAGATACACTCTGGAAAGTAGGAGCCAAGGTGAAAGGGCTCCTTTTGGCGGTGAACAGACACGTCTGCGTTTTGGTGGCATTGAATTTGACAAGATTGGCATTGCCCCATGCGGAGACTGCTGAAGTTTGTCATTCAAACGTTGCACCGTGGCTTCTCTTTCAGATTGTACTTGATCTCTACTAACCCGACTACTCGGCAGGTATCTTTCTACAACTGTGCTGTCGTCTGCATACCCATAGATACCGGGCTTCAGCAGATCGTTAGTGCATCGCATGCCAGCCCCTGTCAAATGCCTTCGAGACATCAAGAGAGACGGCGACCGCTTCTCCGTTCTTCTCGAAGGCCTCGCCTAAAATGTGCGTAGCGTACACTAGAAGGTCCCCAGTGGACCTATTTCGGCGAAACCGGTACTATCGATCACTGAGGAGATCGTTACCTTCAAGGTACGCTAAAAGGCGCGAGTTCAATACACGCTCCATAATCTTGCAGAGTAAATAAATCTTGAAATCGGTCCATAATTAGCAGGATCGGCACGGCTGCCTTTTTTGGGCACTAATTGCACGTTAGCAAGCTTCCAAGATTTCGGCACTATTCCAGACTTGAAGGAGAGGCAACCTGCCGAAGATTTAGAAATAATAATAGTTTATTTATGAATTCAATTATAAAAAATATAACCAATTATAATAAACATAATATACTTACATAATTTTACTTTTATATTACATTATACATGCATTTCATACTATGTAACTCATTGGATACAATCCTAAACTTCATATCATTAGGTTTTTCTAAAATTCGTAAAAAATGTCTTGTGCATAGGTTGCATCCACAACGATGAGTCATTACACTGAGCTCGCTTCGTTCAATACGCAAACGGCACTGGATTCCTGGATGTGAACGGGTCTGTTGGGGCCCCTAGTATAGTGACAGTATAATATAAAATTATCATGATTAGTAATTAAAAGTTAAACCTTTTGCTAAAATATCTGTAAACTAATTTTGTATGAACTGTTTATAATTTATAATTAAGAAACTGTTAAAATTGTTTTTTTAAGAAATAATAGGAATGAATCTTAGCTTATAAAATTTTTGCGTAAAAACTTCTAATATTCTTTCACTTTTATTATACCCTAATATTTTAAACGATAATGGCCTTTAGGTTTTTTATTGCCTTCCCTACTTTATCAAATCTTTAAATTATTATATATAGAGGAAACTTACATATTATTTTAAACTGTTTTGATGTTCTACCTTCTAAAGTTATAACCTTAATATGAGCGCAAGTAATGATTAGTGACGTCATTCTGACACACTTCACTTCACACACAATCAGCTGTGATGAAACCCTGGATTAAGGGATTATTTCAGTTATCATAAGCGTGCACTACAATTAATTAATATAGAATCAATGTTTATTAATTTATAAAAGGAAATACACACATATAATATTTCAATGACCACAAACGTTATTGTTGCGACAAGATAAGGAGCCTTCCCCGGGCTCTAAACTATCTTTATATCAAATTTCGTTATATTTGGCTGTGAAAGTGTAAAAATATATAATATTAGTAACAATAATAAACAGTTTTTTTTCAATTCGTTATTGGAAAGGTGGTTGGTGTGTGTACGAGTATATATAGACTAAAACAGTGTAAAAACTTTGCGATGACTCTTTATATAGTAAGAACGCTTATAATTTAGTGATTCGAGTTTTGTTCTAACAAAGTTTTGACATTACAATTAATCGTAACTAAAGATATATTAAGAAATACATTAAAGACAACTGTTCTTTTAAAGAATTTGTAATCTCTAAAAAGTATGTTAATTAGCAAAGAAGATTCCGATAGAAGAAATTTAGTCCCAAAATTAGATAACTCACTGGAATTTTAATACTTCCTCTCAAATGTTTCCTTTCAAAGTAATTTAAGGACCAATTTGACCAAAACTTCTTAATTTTTAAAGTTACCAAATGTTACCAATTGTTTACAATTAGGAGTCACACTAATCTTGTTTCAAGACAACTAATAATTCAATTCGACTACTGTAATCATATTTTTGTGATTGGTCCTAACACTAGTAAGAGAAATTACCCGTCAACTCAGAAGCCATATTTGTTTGCAAAATAGTTTATTGTTTATGAAAATACATGCATCAAGTTGAATTGTATGAAAATTTATTTTGAAAATGGGACATTTATTTATGTTTCAAATACACATGCACTAAAGCACTTCAGGGAATAATGTAACATGCAGTGACAAATTTAATAAATTATCTATATAATTCATTTGCTACGATGTTATACTTTAAGATATGTATATTTATGACCTATATTAAAATGTTACTAACAAACATTATATACGTGTCGTACATACATTATATTTATTACTCGGGTATTCTTTGTTCGCTCACGTGCATATGAATTTTTAGTTCAACTCTGGGGAGTATTACAGTTGTCTGGTGTAATATATAAATATTTAAAAACATGAAAATCCCGGCGGTAATAAAACTAGACGTGTATTATTTTAATACACTCTGTATTCACAGCCTAGCCATGCAGTACAATATATGAGTTTATTTAAAGATACCATAAACATTTTTTTTTTATTACTGTATACTTTAGATTACACCAATATTTTTTTCAAAGAACAATATAAAGCAACTACAGTATGTTCGACAATGCAATTGCATATAATATATATAGATAATCGTCATTCTGTATTAATTAAACTGTTTTATAAACTTGTTAATAATGATCGAAAATTTTAAAACGTTGTCTTTCACTGTTCTAATTTTTGTACTTGTAACTTAGCTGTAACTGTTATATTTTTCTGTAAAACTTTTCTATAATAATTTTTCTTGAGATCTGCAGATCTAGGTTTAATAAACGGGCCCCAATTCGGTTTTGAACACAGAGCCCAAAAACCTAAAACAATGCAGTTTAGGTATTAAATGTTAAATATAGGTTATTTTCCGTTGTTTGAATCAAATATTAATTTTTAACTTGTAATTGATAAACGATTTCAGCTAGAATAGAACTCGCAAATTAGAAGTTGTAAAACTAAAATTAATTTGTAAATTTTTGAGCAATATATCGTAATATACATTTAAACAACTAGAATATGAAGCAAAACCTTTAATTTTAATGCTATATAATATAAAATATGATTCATCAATAATGTGTACAACTTACCCTAACATCACCAATCTGTAGCAATTCTTAGGTGGTGGTGCAGACTCTTCACAGCTCTGCTGCAATGGTGCACTCGGTCCCGCCAATTCCGACCCTGAATCTTCAGCAATTTCTGCCCCAGCCCCTCTACGGCGCGGCCAAGAAGTCCCACACTTATCTTTTCCATTTTCAACGGGTGCTGCAAACTGACAACGGCGAGGGGACCTCGGCTTGCCAGCGGGAGACAACGAGGATTTTAAAGGGGAGGTTGGGGCTCTCACTGGACTTGATGAAGCTCGCATCGGTGATGGGGAGACTTTAACTGGAGATGATTGCAGGGAAACCCCTTTATCCGTCCCGTGTAACATTTTAGTGAAATAAAAAGGATAACCATATTTGTCACTGGATTGAAGCACTAGTTTTAAAATCGGTCTATGGAATATTTTTCACTTTTAATATACAAATTTTTCACCAGCACTCTCGGTTTTTTGTAATTAACTATAAGACGGCTTTTATGCAATGTTTTTATTAATATTTAACTATATTGGTTTTATTTTTAATCGTTGAATATAAAATGTTTAAAGTTTTTAAATTTTAAACACAAAATGGCAAAACGAGATAAAATATATCACAAAATATAATTATTAAAAACCTTTCTAACATTTTGGGAGGATCATGTCTGATGAAATATTTAATTTTCGAACCCTGCTTATAGCTTTAACTTTTATGAAAATAATATGTAGAAATATACTTATTCTCTTTATAACTCTTTGAAATATGTTTATTCTTTGAACGCTATTATATAATATATAATAACCCAAAAATACCTAATAATAACTAAATAATAGTATCTTAAATGAAGAAATAAATCTATAAAATTGTCCCACACTACTTTACTTTCACTATAGTCATCAGAGTTTATATATAATCTCAATCCTATTAAAGTTTCTTGAAAACCTTGCCTATAAGCAACTTTCAAACTTTTTATGGTAATCATATTTTAAGTCTTCTCTTATACCCGTGTATTACTACTATAATATTCAAAATTACTGATAATGTCTAATGAATTATTAATATTTGTTTATGTCTTTTCCTTGCTTACTTATAATTATTTCAGCGTATTTGTGTGTTAGTATTCCAAAAAAGTAGAATAGAAAAAACTATATTTTTTTTGCAAAATTGACGAAGTAAGCAACTATATCATTCAGTATATACCATCAATAATTACATGAATGGAAAACTTAATATAATTTTTAGTTGAGTTGTACAAGTATAAAAAGTTAAGGTTATGGTCAAGACATATTTCAGAAATTAGCAGCTCTTATGTTAAATTTAAAATCTAATAATGCAACCAATGTCCTAAGTTATTATTATATCAATAATACGTTTTGGTAAAGATTAGTCAGATATAAACAAAAACTGTATATTTGTAGTTACATTCAATAATAATATTAAAATGTTATATTGTCTAGCAAATTAACAAACTAATAATCCACTTAAAACAATACAATGTATGACCAAACTAAATATAACATTTGAGCAGAATTAAATGCCAATACCCTATATTGGTTATTCAATTATGGACAATTTGAAACGTAATTTATAAATATTCTCATTTGGTGTGTCACATTGTATTGTATTTCAAAATAAATGTTAAGTGAAGTCCAATTTAACTGGTTTTAGTAATTTAATTTAATACATTGATTAGTATTATGTAATATTGTTCTAAAACATAAAGAGCAACAGATGGATTCAATTTGAATTTAGATTATTTATACACAGTTGTAAGTTTGAAGAGACCGATTACACATCTTTTAATTGGTTCGTTTTAGCGTAAATCACTCTCCTAGCAAATAGAATGACTGCTAGGAAATATTAGTTACAATCTTTATTTCCTTTTATTACATTACTATTTTTTAATTAGTTAATAGATGTTATAAGTATGTAAGTTTGTACATAAACCTACAAAATTTCTACATAGTTATTTCTATATATATATAAATTTACTCACCCAGAATCGGATATATGCTAATGTTCCGGGATAAAACTATTTTATAACGGAAAATGCATGTTTTCCGTAAGGAAATCCGCATATCTATCATTTGTCAACCGAGGGCACGAGGTCGTTGCTACATTTGTATTTTTTATTATAGTAAACCGCTGCACTCCATCACTCATCCTTCCTTTCGAGAGATTCCTAGGCTAAAACCTTGTTTCTTATATATGTATCTAAAACTAGCAAATACTCCTCACATTATCACTATTATTAGTTGAAACAATAATGATAAAATTTACGTAATTTTTATCGATCAGTCTGTGTCAACTTCGACTTCATAATATAATTCTAGAAGTAAGCAGTGGGCAAAACCAAGGGCTTAGTTGTCCTTTAGTAAGCCTAGTTTAGTTTAGTTTGCGGAAAGTTTTATATCTTCTTCTTCTTCTAAATTCCATAAGACATTAAAATGCTCTCAAACACTAGCAGTGAAGCCAGTTTCACTGACAGAATGTGGCTTGAGGGGAACCAACGTTTCAAGGATAGAGATTTACACGTTGAAGATTGGTATATTAATGGTAGAGAGAACATAATAGAAGACGCAAAATTGACTGTTACTCCTTGAAAGTCATGTCAAAGTAACACCCCAAACCATTTAGCACATAATAAGGTTTACAACAATTGCTTCAAAAACAAGGAACAGATTTCTGCACATCATTAGTGATTGGTAGGAAATAGAATGATTACGATAAAAGCATAAATGCAAAAGCTTCTATTTCGACGTCATAGTCGGATATCACTTTAAAGTCATGCATGATTTTGATGGACTCAATTCAGCGTATTTTATTACCCATTAAAATAATACGAAACAGGACAAAAGCAAACGTTAATGAGTTTAATTACTTATAAAAGTATTTGTAATGAAATGTATTATTTTAAACTTTAAATCATAATTAAATGGACTGAAACAAAGCAACATCAAATATATTTAATAAAGAATGTAAAACGCAAATATAATCATAAATACACGTAACCTCATTTACTTTACGACTTTAGATCATTGAAAACATGACCGACATTATATTAAACCCTTCAGTGATACTGAGAAATGATATTGAATATTAATAATGGTAGTCAAAATATTTTATTCGCATGGTCGGTCTGATATGACGTGAAAAGGTAGCCGAAGTGTTAAGTGTCAGTCCGCGCCTTTGTATAAAGTTTTTGATATTTCTATTATTCCCTATAGCCTATTTCGACAATGGGAACATTTTATCGAATAAGTTGAATATGATTTACCTTATATATTTGGCTTTAATATTTCTACTACTATAGACGCGAAAGTTTATATGGACGGTTGGACGAATGTTTGTGTTTATGGATAGATGGAATTTGTGTTTAATGTAAAATGAAAATTTAAATGAAACTTTTACATAGCTTACATATCAAAAAACATAAGGAGTGTGTTGTTGGTGGGTTAAATTCAATTGATTTAATACCTGGTGAGATTTGTATTAAAATTTCTATCGGAATTCGTATTTTTTCAATGAATATAAAATAAGGCGTCCCAATTAGCCAAAAAAGTTTTTTAGATGATAATTCATCTGTTCTTTTTTAAAGACACGCTCCGCCAAAACCTTTGATAAAACCTCAATAATGTCTTGGTAGTTTTTAGGAATTACACCTAAGTCTGTTTTTACACGGTATATTGGTTCCAGAAAAAAACCATGTGATAAAAAAAAAACGTGTAAAAAAAGACATTCATCGTATGCAAAAATAGGTGATTGGTTCCTAATCTCTACAACCTATTAAAATTTGTGAAAAACAAGGATTTTTTAAGAACACGTATTCATGTTTATTTAATTAAATCACATATACAATGTTTATTTTTACAAGCATACTTATTGAAGATTATTCACAAAATATTAACACATTTCAATTGCTCTGACCAGTAAATTTGCTTGTATGCATAAAAAGGGAATTCCCCTAAATTTGTGATATGAACATATTTCGTAGAAATTAAATTTGACAAAAAAAAATTAAGCCCAAAAAATTTTTAATCGTGCTAAATGGAATAAAATCGTGTAAAAAAATAAAAAATATTTTATTTTCAAACCGTGTAAAAAAAGACCGTGTAAAAACACTTAGGTGTATTTTTATTTTTACGTCTATTACAAAAAAAATCGTTATTAATCTTATATCACGTTATTTTATATTAATAATCTATGATTGTAATGTAAATTATGTTTGATAAAATAATTATTATTAGTGGAATTTGTTTAAGTGAGTTTGGAATTACAAAGGACGATTTAAATTAGAAAAGCTCAAATATAAATAATAAAATAAAAATAATAGTAATATCAAATCAATCAAATATAAATAAAAATAATAGTAATATTTCGCAAACAACTTGAAGTATGCGTAGAGCAAACTAGTCTGTCGTAATCTCTTTGTGTTGAATTTAATTAATGAATGAATTAAGTATCAAAATAAAACAAATTTGAATATTATAACTTAAAAAAAAATAATTTCAAAGGCATAATTTCAAGGACGGTTATGAAGGTCTGTGATATACATGTACGAGATGTTAATTATCAAGAAAATGTTTTCCTATATTTCAATGTCAAAGGAACGCCATATGCAATAAATGTGAGCTTTCAAGTTTCTTCAAAATAAGTTGTAGCGGAAATAAATATTTCCTGCCCCAATGCACATCTGAGAAAATAGTTTTTTCAAATGTATTTTATGCTAATTGTACTTTAAAAATACAACCTTATTTCAGTGTATACATTAAATCGACGTGATGCAGTACCACTGATTTCTACATGAATGAGTGAGTGAACTTCACAGGCAATTATTTCTAAACGTTCTCTACTGAATATGGAAATAGTGAGTTCAGAAGAGTATCAGTTCCATTATACCCATATATTTTCTTTTTAAGCTACTTCGCTCGGTCCCCTATCATAGTCTTTATAAAGTCCATAGAACCGAGGTGGTAGAGCCTATTTGTTGTCATTTTAATCCAGCTCATAAGGAGTAACTCGACTATAGATTAACTAACCGAAATGTTTATAAGCCATGGATGTCGGAAAAATTACTTTCGTAAAATACATATATATAAAGGCTATAAAAAATAACCGCCATATTGGGTCAGAAAAGAATTGATGATATACAATTTCTTAAAAGAATGAATAAAATTCTTACACAGACAAAAAAAAACAAAAGTTTGAAGTCAAACTAACAAGTTGTCAAAGTTGTGTTGCACGTTTTACATATGTAAGTATTGTTATCCTGCTTTTTCAAGTACTCGTTGATATTCATTTAGTTCAATACCAATTGGCAACATTTTACTTTTTTTCACATACCATTGGCCATTTAAATACACTTCATAGCTTTTTTGATTACTTTAGCTTTTGTGTAATATATTATTTTATCAAAAAATCTTAAAAATTATAAACTGTTTTAGATAATTAGAATGTATAAAATAAAATAACAGAATATACTTTTTTAATTAATAAACATCTCAACAAAAAATCCCTAATGACCTTACTTATGTTTCTAACTAACCCGAAACATAGATAAGTCATAGTACTTTACTTTAGTAATAATGCTGCTCTGAATAACAAATGGTTGGAGAGAATGAACTCTATATGAATTATGTCCTCGTGAGTTTCAGGTGTATATGTTTCAGGTAATAAATGCCAGCTTACCTCACGCTACACACACATACATAATGCTTTTATTAAGGTACTTGTCGGCGTACAATTTCAACTTCATAATTAAATCTTGTACGTGTTAGTGTTAAAACAGATTGTAATAAAATGGTGTGAAAAGTGGCGCTAAAACAACTTGCAGTACGCATTTATTTTAAATTTATAAGTTGCATGTGAATTAGCTGAAAGAGAGTTTAAACAATTTGAATCCATTTTGAATTTGGTTGCACGACAGTTTACGTCCTCAATCAGAGGAATGGAATACCTCTCACGTTTAATAAAGCAGACTCGGACACATATTAGTATTCATTGCGAAAGTTTATGTGTGCTTGTAGATGGATACAGGTGGTCGTTAAAGCAAAGTACTAACCAGTGCACTTCATGACCCATTGTAATATAGCTTTAACTATCTGGCGTCGTTACCCCACTGTTATTACTATTTCTAGTATCAGCTACTAACGCAATACCTATACACGGAAATATCGATACTACAAAGGCTACATAAAGATGACTAATGTCCCTAAATAATGGTACCTCCTTAAAAAAATCGCATCTTTTATTGAAATAATAAAATGTTATGTAAGTTTAATAATCGGAGGTGTATTTTTTATTCAAAAATATAAATTAATTTAGAATACAACATTAAATTGAAACAAAACATTTTTTATTAATTGAATGGGACGCTATGAATTTTGTTTTATTCTAATATTCAAAACCGCGGTTTTGTTCGAGCTACCAATCTTTAACCCACATTTATAATTAACGGAATTGAACGAGTGAATGTGACCTGCACTCTTGAACGTATAAAGCCTATTATAACATGCCATTTGGAAAACTTATTTATTACTTAAATTATTTATCCTTTCAAAATTATTTGTGAAAATTATATACCATATCATCAAATCACGTGTTGTAGTTAGTACTACTTTTAATAATAAAAAAACAATTTAAAAACAATATTTGTATTTAGCATTAAAGACAAGAAGGTAAAGATCACAAAGTACAGTAGATTACTTACAACATCATACAAACAAGACTATATATTGATACGTTATGGAATTCTCACTATTTATTTATACACTTTTATATAGAGGTAACATATTATTACAATATCAATGGACAATAAACATTTATTTATTTTTGCATAATAGCATAATATCGCGATGCAGTTAAAGAAAACAACAATTTTGGTCCCTTTTCAACTTTATAAACTCTGAATATACAACAGAATTAAGGAATATGAACAAACGACTTCCAAAGAGATATAAAGGATACAAAATCAATATAATCTTATCATTAAGGTACACAGATACAGACAAAGCTTTGACTATTATTATATTTTTAAATATCAAACATTGCTTTGCTAACAATAAAGCGACACATCAATAATGATTTCATCGTACTAAGGTATTCAATTCAATCAACCTGAATATTACTTATGAAGTGCTGTCACCATGTCATTAAACATATTGGTCATGAAGCAATTCAGCAGTTCCGAAGAAATATAGGTTTTGAGGAGTGCAATAGACCATTCGACTTTCTTATTCACTAATTTTATAGCACCCGTCCAAATATTCCAGTTTATATTTGTACTCTTAACAGTTATTAATATCACTGGATCGAACACGATCGCTTATCATTTTGTGCATTTGATCGAACTAGTCTATTCAAATTGAGCTTTGGACTGCCACTGACGCTGTCTCCATCACTTTTGGCACATGTTTTTGTTCTCATTATCATGAGGTCTGTGCGAATGCTTGGTCTTCGCACGTTAGGAGCTACTACTCCGCAAGCATCCGATAATCTCCTCTTAATGGATAATGTACACTTCTTACTTCTGTTAGTTTGACTACTAGTTGGAGGTAAGGTACATGGACTACCGAATGCAGTACTGACTCGTTTGTGGTGATTAGGAGCCATTTCTAACGGTAAATTCGCTACAACAAAAAGTTCGTAGAAAAGGTCATCAACATGAAGGTTCTTTTTGGCAGACGTTTCAATGAAAACACAGGCGGAGTCCTGGGTGGTGCAGTATGCGCTTGCCTCTTCCGCTTGTACAGTCCTGGAAAATAAAATATAATAAACGGTTATGTAACTAAATAACCCTATTTTTGACTTTCAACAAAATTAAGAATTCCTTTTGTCTTAATTATAAGTAACTTAACATTGAAATAACTTTTTGGTACATTCAGTTGCTCCATGTAAACTTATTGTTTATAACAATAAATAACGTCTATTACTTGCAATCTAGAATTTGTGCTTTGAGTTGTCAATAAACTTTGTAATATCTAAATATTTTGTTTTGCAAATTTCTCTGAGATTTTATTTAATTATATTAACTAATTCAGTGAAATTAAAACTATTAAAGATAAAACCAATAGTAACTTTAGTTCCTTGTCACATTTGTTTCCAGCTATAGCCATAGGAACCCTTGGAGCCTGTTTTCGACCGCGACTGCTTCCCCCGCTAGCACTGGCCTTGGTGTCTAAGATCTGTTCTCGTAAACGTATCACCTCCTCGAAAGACTCCCGGCAATCCATTGCAAAAACCAGGACGAACAAATCACCTTGTATAAGAAATTGTCTAATGAAAATCTATTCAAACAAACATTAGTGTTAGTAAATAGCATTTTAAATTGTATATATATTTCAGCAAATAGTAACAAAACAACAATTTTTATTTATTTTGAAATGTAAGTTTTTGAGTAATTTACCAGTTAGAAAGGAGAGTCTCCTCATTGCAGGAAAAGGATGGTTTCCTGATGTATCCAGTAGATCTAATTGGTAAACTTCACCTCTGATCCTATACAGCTTTCGGTGAAAATCTTCTATGGTTGGGGTGTAGCTGTCTTCAAATCTTGTGCCCAGAAATCTCGATACTAACGACGTCTTACCTACGCGGGCTGACCTGCAAAAGATTTAGAAATAATAATGACTTATTCATGAATT
The DNA here is from genome assembly GCA_918358695.1 of Melinaea menophilus ssp. n. AW-2005. Classification (NCBI taxonomy): domain Eukaryota; kingdom Metazoa; phylum Arthropoda; class Insecta; order Lepidoptera; family Nymphalidae; genus Melinaea; species Melinaea menophilus. The sequence goes on along the minus strand of OU911045.1, from coordinate 18,434,393 downwards.
ATATTATAAAAAATATATCCAATTATAATAAACATAATATACTTATTTAATTTTACTTTTATATTACATTATACATGCATTTCAAAATATGTAGATTCAAGATAAAATTTATTATTCTTAAAGCTCATCAAATACAATCCTAAACTTCATATCATTAGGTTTTTTCTAAAATTCGTAAAAAATCTCTTGTGCATGGGTTGCACAAAAAAATCAGTTGTGCAACAATTTTCAGATTTTTTAAACAAATTATGCAAAGAATGCACACAAATGCACGCACCCACAAAAAATACATCACCTCAACACCAAATACGGATCTAAACACACAACTATACATACGAGAAACAAAACATGAGGAATGCGAATTGCAATGCAATTGAACAATTACCTGTTTAGAAGACTTTGTTAGAATAAGTCCGTATATAATAAAAGTTTATACAGAGAAATAATGATGTAAATTGGTAATTGAGCGAAGCGAGCTAAGCGAGCGGAACGCTCTATTGGTAACTTTTTCATATTTTTTGTCACGAATAGGCTCAAAAACTACTTGACAGAAATTTATGAAATTTTGCAATTAAAAAGACACACATTAGGTGATGGTTTTAAATAAACAAATTCTCAAAATGTCATGTCGTTGAGGAATAATCGTCAAAAAACTGATATCCCATTGAAGTCAATAGGAAAATTTGCTTTACAATGAGCTCGAAAAATTTGCTTTACAATAAAATCTCTTATATTACCGACATTATCCACAACGATAAGTCATTACACTGGGCTCGCTTCGCTCAATATGCAAACGGCACCCGAGATTTCGGGAGCGCAGGGAGTCAAAATTGAGGGTCTGTTGGCGCCCCTAGTATAGTGACAGTATAATATAAAATTACCACGATGAGTAATTAAAAGTTAAATCTATGCTTAAATATCTGTAAAATAGTTTTGTATAAAATTGTTTCTAATTAAGAAACTGTTAAGATTTTTTTTGTTAAGGAATATTCGCAATGAATCATAGCTTATAAAATTATTACGTAAAAACTTCTAATATTCTTTCACTTTTATTATACCCTAATATTTTAAAAGATAATGGCCTTTAGGTTTTTTATTGCCTTCCCTTATTTATCAAATCTTTAAATTATTATATATAGACGAAACTTACACATTATTGTAACCTGTTTTAATGTTCTAACTTCTAAAGTTATAACCTTAATATGAGCGCAAGTAATGATTAGTGACGTCATTCTGACACACTTCACACTCAATCAGCTGTGATGAAACCATGGATTAAGGGTTTATTTCAGTTATCATAAGCGTGCACTACAATTAATTAATAAAGAATCAATCTTTATTAATTTATAAAAGGAAAGACACACATATAATATTTCATTGACCACAAACGTTGTTGTTGCGACAAGAAAAGGAGCTTTCCCCGGGCTTTAAACTATCTTTATATCAAATTTCGTTATATTTGGCTGTGAAAGTGTAATATTAGTAGCAATAATAAACAGTTCTTTTCCAATTCGTTATTGGAAAGGTAGCTTTGTCCAGACGTGTGTGTGTGTGTGTGTGTGTGTATATATATATAGACTATTTAAAAGTATTAGTGTTATTTTACATTCTTTATTATTATGCATAGAACAAAACTAAAGATAACCCTCTTTTATATGGCCTTGGGAATAATAAACGAAAGATTTCTGCTGTTTATTATACAGTAATCAAATAAAACTCTTTATATAGTAAGAACGCTTATAATTCATTGATCCGAGTTCTGTTCTAAGAAAGTTTTGACGAGACATTACAATTAATCCTGACTAAAAAGTTGTTAAGAAATACATTAAGGACAACTGTTCTTTTAAACAATTTGTAATCTCTAAAAAGTATGTTAATTAGGGAAGAAAATTCCGATAGAAGAAATTTAGTCCCAAAATTAGATACGTCCCTGGAATTTTTATGCTTCCTCTCAAATATTTCTTTTCAAAGTAGTTTAAAGACCAAATTGTCAAAAAGTTCTAAATTTTTTAAATTACCAATACATTTATTACAATCTGGAGACACACTAATCTTGTTTCCAGATAGTTCATAATTCAATAAGACTATTATAGTTATATTTTGATGACTAGTCTTTACACTAGTAACGGTTAACCGTGCTTTCGCTGCATTATTGAGAAGGCGAAACGTTAGCATAGCTGCTCGTTTGGCTGTATACAAAGCAGTTTTGCTAACAACGTTTTCCACCGGTGACGCTGTCATCGCCAGTAGGGCTAACAGCAGAGACAAACAAAAAAAAAAAAAAAAGAAAACTAACACCGCTGTTATACGGCAGCCAAACGTGGGCAACACAGAAGAAGAATGTAAGAAAGATGAATGCTGTTGAGATGCGATCTCTTCGTAGAATATGCGGAGTCACTCTAGCTGACCTAAACCGCAATGAAGAAATCCACAGAATGGTAGGTACCAGCTAAGATGTCAAGAAACCAGTGAGAATGAAGAAGAATGTGTTCAGGTGGTTTGGGCACGTCGAACGAATGGTAATGAACAACTCTATATTTTTGTTTCTGCAAAATAGGTAGTTTATTGATTATAAAAATACATGCATCAAGTTGAATTGTATGAAAATTAATTTTGAAAATAGGACATTTATTTATGTTACAAATACACATGCACTGGAGCACTTCAAGCAATAATATAAAATGCAGTAAGATAATAAATTTAATGAATTATATATATATATTTCATTTACTACGTTGCTATATATTATATGTATATATATTAAAATGTTACTAAGACATAATTTATATACGCGTCGTTTATTAATATTACTCGCGTATTCTTTGTTCGCTCACGTGCATATGAATTTTTAGTTCAACTCTGGGGAATATTACAGTTGTCTGGTGTAATACATAAATATTTTAAAACATGAAGTTCCCTGCGGTAATAAAACTAGACATGTGTTATTTTAATACACTCTGTATTCGCAGCCTAGCCATGAAGTACATTATATTAGTTTATTTAAAGATACCTGAAATATTGTTTCTCATTTGTTATAGTATTTTCTTTAATGAATAAGATTTTTTTTTACAATATTAAGGAACTAAATGCAATTATTTATGTCTTAATTAAATTGGTTTAAAAACTGAATAATAACAATGGAAGATTTCATAACGTTATCTTTAATTGCTATTATTTTTGTATTTATAGCTTAGCTGTAAGTGTCATAATTATTTTTACATATAATTTATTTATATTAAAAATAACATCTTTTAAGTTGCAAGCTTTTGAGATCCGCAGATCTAGGCGAGGTGACGCTCCACAAGTCGCGTTAAACACAGTTCTTGTTTATAAACAATAAAAAGGTGGTCAAAATTATCATTATTATTAAAAACCTAAAACAACGCAGTTTAGGTATTAAAATGATTCATATAACTTATTTACTATTGTTTGAAAATATGAAACAAAACCTTTAATTTTAATACTTTATAATGTAAAATATGATTTATCAATAATGTGTACAACTTACCCTAACATCACCAATCTGTAGCAGTTCTTAGGTGGCGGTGCGGACTCTTCACAGCTCTGCTGCAATGTTGCACTCGGTCCTGCCAATTCTGACCCTGAATCTTCAACAATTTCTGCTCCAGCCCCTCTACGGCACAGCCAAGAAGTCCCACACTTATCTTTTCCATCTTCAACGGGTGCTGCAAACTGACAACGTCGAGGGGACCTGGGCTTGCCAGCGGGAGACAAAGAGGACTTTAAAGGGGAGGTTGGGGCCCTCACTGGACTTGATGAAGCTCGCACCGGTGATGGGGACACCTTAACTGGAGATGATTGCAGGGAGGCCCCTTTATCCGTCCCGTTTAACATTTTAGTGTAATAAAAAAGATAACATTATTTGCCACTGGATTGAAGCACTGTTATTAATATCGGTCTATGGAACATTTTTCACTTTTAATATACAATTTTTTTTTCACTGGCACTCTCGGTTTTTTGTACTTAACAATTTATAGTACGGTTTTATTTAACGTTATTATTAATATTTAACTATATTGGTTTTATTTTTAATCGTTGTATATGAAATGTTTAAAGTTTTTAAATTTTAAACACCACATTGAGAACGAGATAAAACATAGCACAAAATATAATTATTAAAAACCTTTCCAACATTTTGGAAGGATCATGCCTGATGAAATATTTAATTCTCGGGCCCTGCTTATAGCTTTAACTTTTATGAAAATAATATGTAGAAATATGTTCAATCCTTGAACGTTATTCTATAATATATTATAACCCAAAAATACCTAATAATAACTAAATAATATTATCTTAAATGAAGAAATAAATCTGTACAACTGTTCCACACTACTTTACTTTTCACTATAGTCATCACAGTATATATATAATCTCAATCCTCTCAAAGGTTCTCCAAAATCTTGTCTACAAGCAACTTTCTAACTTTTTATGGTAATCATATTTTAAGTCTTCCCTTATACCCATATATTACTACCACAATATTCAAAGTTACTGATACTATCCCATGAAATATTCGTATTTGTTAATCTCTTTTCCTTGCTCTATGGTTACGATTGATACTCTCGTGTGTTTGTATGTTAGTATTACAAAGACAATAAAATAAACTATATTTTTTTAGCAAAATTGATGAATTAAGCAACCTATATCAATCAGTGTATTTAATTAAGTTACTATCCCAACGGATTTCAACTTTTTTATTTCTCCAAGTTTTAATCCAGTAGGAGCTATACACTTAACGCAAGAGTAAGAGTTACCATAGCAACGGTTACGATGACAACGGATAATATGACAAAGGTTACCATAGCAACCTAAATTTACATCCAAATTTATAGTGTGCCCAGCGGAGCGGCAGGGAATAAGCTAGTTTTAATATAGTTATAATTTTCAGGCGACCGGTCACACATCTTTTAATTGCTTCGTTTTAGCGCAAATCACTCTCCGCAAACAAAATGACTGCTAGGAAATATTAGTTACAATAATTGAATATTTATTTCCTTGTATTACATTACTATTTTTTAGTATATTAATGATTATGTTTAATATTTTTTTCAGAAAAATACATTTTATGCTATTAAAAAAGAAATATCAGAGACAAAACAATAGCAGACAGAATACAAAAAGTTACAATAACAATGATGACGGCTCCGCCATCTTTCTCTCGTTTCTTTATTGTGGTAGGCTTTTATCATCAATAGCCACAATCATCTCTCGTTTGTGAATAAATAGTTTTTGTGATTGAAAGATTTTAGTGAAATTTAATTGTAATAAATGTTTTTCTTTGTTTAAAACGGTGTGTATTTTTTCTTTATTTTCTTGTATTTTACCAATGTATATTTTTTCAGAACTATAGGATGGTCTTTTATAACATTTATCATAATCAATCATTAGTAAGTAAGAAATTAAGAGTTGTAAGAAATTAAAAAAGAATACTGTGAAATAAAAGTAAAGTGTGTTCTGGTATAAAAATATTTGTTATTATATTGTATCTTCGTTTCCCACCAAAGATAAACAAATTTCATAACACATTTACGCGATTTTGTGACCTTGTTATTATAATAGTTTTTGTTTTGAACCACTCTGCAATACAACAAAGAGCTCTTAACTATATTAACCATAAAAATGTACTGCTCCAATGGCTCGTTGTGAAGGTAAGCACTAATTTATGTAAATTGACTAGATAGCCGCCGGAGTACATTCAAATTTGCGTGATAACTTACAATAATGTTTGCACAAGAACCCTTTACGAGGAAATTACAAAGAACAACCCTTGGAGCCCGAAATTACATTAAACTTATATAGTATTAGTATTATATTAATCATAAATATGGAAACAGTAATACTAACAAAAGAAAATCATAAAAATAAGCGGAATGTACATTTGACAATGATAAATGCTTTGTAGAAAACATACTTTAGAATTAGAATTATAAAGAATTATTATAATACAAAAAACATTTTTTCATTTTCTAAACTACCACCAAGTTATTTATTGTTGACTTAAAAAGTACTGCCGACAGACACTCATAGATATGCAAAATAAATATATTTAATCATTGAAACAAACTGTTTTGATAACTTATCTATATTATGGAGGCGAGCATATTGTATAAGTCTATTAAGAATCTACATCACACTTAACAAGACTCCAAAACCTCAAAATCAAAATCTGACAGGTGTTATCATAATCATGTTATTTATTTCCTCAATTTGATATTAACTTTAAAAATCATAATTAAAAATGTCATTTCACACGTAAATAAATATTCTAGGCTTTACTTTTGCAACTAAAATAATTTAAAACATATATTTATTATAATAAAAAAAATATACGCATATATAACAACAAATCAATAGAAAAGGACATATGAAATCAAAACCTTTTAGTCTTCTTAAATAATAGTATGAAATAAGAGGTCCAATGTCCCAACACTTAACACTCCTCTCGACTGACTTGGATCAATTAGCAGGATATTAGCGGTCGTTAAATTCGAGGGTGTAATAAAGAAACCTAAAGTAATTTACTGTAATGGCGATCGACGGATTAATCTCGAAGTCTCAATCACAGGGATCATACATTGTCGAGGTTAATCATGTGAAACGCGGCACGTTTATTTTTGTATAGATTTATACACAGATTTACACATAATTAAACTCCATCTGACACTTTACACCCGTTTATAGACAATTAAGACGAACGTATGAGTTATTTCATATACAATGTTCCTATTCTGCTTTGATGTTCTTGAATGTTTCATTATTAATTGATAATATAACTATTATGTATAGACAATTTTCATTAATTTGTTTTAACTTTGAATGTGATTCCCGATATTACTGATACTTTAAATTCAGTCCAGAGAACGACTTAACAATATATTTCATTGTACTACGTGAATATCTTCTAAATGGCTGCTCTTAAGGTATTTGGGTGAAAAAACGATACTCGTTCATTGGAACTGTTATCGATATGGGTTCTGACGGCACGAGTTTAATCCAGCTTCGACGTCACGTATCGGTTTTAAGGGGTTTTAGTCTAATTTGTTTGTAATACCGTTAATGTTATAAGTGTGTAAGTTTGTACATAAACCTACAAAAGTTCTATATAGTTCTATATATATATTAACTCACTCAGAATCAGATATATGCTAATGTTCCGGGATAAAACTATTTTATAACGGAAAATGCATGTTTTCCGTAGGGAAATCCGCATATCTATCATATGTCAACCGAGGGCGCGAGGTCGTTGCTACATTTGTATTCTTTATTTTAGTAAACCGCTGCACTCCATCAGTCATCTTTCTATTCGAGATATTACTAGAGTAAATAGGCTAAAACCTTGTTTCTTATATAAGTAAAAAACTAGTAAATACTCACTCGCATTATCACTCTTCTATCTATCTATCTCTCACTATTCTAGAAGTAAGCAGTGGGCAAAACCAAGGGCTTATTTGTCCTTTAATAAGCCTAGTTTAGTTTAGTTTGCGGAAAGTTTTATTTCTTCTTCTTCTAAATTCCATAAGACATTAAAATTCTGTCAAACACTTGCAGTGATGACAGTTTCACTGATAGAATGTGGCTTGAGGGGAACCAACGCTTCAAGGATAGAGATTTTCACGTGGAAGAGAGAACATTATAGAAGACGCAAAATTTACTGTTACTCCTCGAAAATCGTGTCAAAGTAACACCCCAAGCCATTTAGCACACAATAAGGTTTACAACAATTGCTTCAAAAACAAGAAACAGATTTCTGCACATCATTAGTGATTGGTAGTAAGTAGATTGGTTACAATAAAAGCATAAATAGAAAAGCTTCTATTTCGACGTCGTAGTCGGATATCGCTTGAGTCATGCATGCTTTTGATGGACTCAATTCAGCGTCTTTTATTAACAATTAAAATAATACGAAAGGGGACAAAAGCAAACGTTAATGAATTTAATTACTTAGGAAAGTATTTGTAATGAAATGTATAATTTTAAAATTTAAATTATAATTAAATAGACTGAAACAAAGCAACATCACATATATTTAACAAAGAATGTAAAACGCAAATATAATCATAAATACTCGTAACCTCATTCAACTTTAGATCATTGAACGTATGATCGACATTATATTAAACCCTTCAGTGATACTGAGAAATGATATTGAATATTAATAATGGTAGTCAAAATATTTTATTCGCATGGTCGATCTGATGTGACGTAAAAAGATGGACGAAGTGTTAAGCGTCAGTCCGCGCCTTTGTATAAAGATTTTGATATTTCTATTATTCCCGATAGCCTATTTCGACAATGGGAACATTTTATCGAATAAATTGAATATGATTTACCTTGACTTTAATATTTCTAATATTATAGACGCGAAAGTTTATATGGACGGTTGGACGAATGTTTGTATTTATGGATGGATGGAATTTGTCTTTAACGTAAAAGTACTGAAAATTTTTATGAAACTTTTACATAGCTTACACATCAAAAAACATAAGGAGTGTGTTGTTGGTGTGTTAAATTCTCTTGTTTTAATAGCTGGTGAGATTATTATTAAAATTTCTATCGTAATTCGTATTTTTCAATGAATATAAAATAAGGCTTTCCAATTAACCAAAAAAGTGTTTTAGACGACAATTTATCTATAGTTTATTAAAGACACGGCTCAGCCAAAACCTTTGAGAAAATCTCAATAATGTCTTAGTATTTTTTAGGAATTACTTTTATTTTTACGTATATTAGAAAAAAATCGTTATTAATCATATGTCACGTTATTTTTTATTAATAATCTATGATTGTAATGTAAATTATGTTTGATAAGATAATTATTTAAAAAAAACGTAAATATTTATCAACAAAGCTTTTCTATAACGTACAAAAATATTTAAACAGCAAAAAAATAAATCTCGAAAATGACAAAAAGGTGTCGCATTTTAACAAAAAGTAAATATTTGCAAAATAAATATTGAAAAGAAACATGAACGTTTTGCCTAACAAAATAGTGAAATTTGTTTAAGTGAGTTTGAAATTACATAGGACGATTTAAATTAGAAAAGCTCAAATATAAATAGTTATATTTCGCAAACAAGTTGAAGTATGCGTAGAGCAAACTAGTCTGTCGTAATTTCTTTGTGTTGAATTTAATTAATAAATGAAGTAAGTATCAAAATAAAACAAATTCAAATATTATGACTTAAAAAAAATAATAATTCAATGGCATATAGGACGGTTATGAAGGTCTGTAATATACATTATGTACGAGACCTAAGTAAACAATTATCAAAGAAAATGCTTTCCTATATTTAAATGTCAAAGGAACGCCATATGCAATAAATGTGAGCTTTCAAGTTTCTTCAAAATAAGTTGTAGCGGAAATAAATATTTCCGGCCCCAATGCACATCTGAGAAAATAGTTTTCTCAAATGTATTTTATGCTAATTGTACTTTAAAAATACAACCTTATTGCCGTGTATACATTAAATCGACGTGATGCAGTACCACTGATTTCTACATGAATGAGTGAACTTCACAGGCAATTATTTCTAAACGTCCTCTACTGAATATGGAAATAGTGAGTTCAGAAGAGTATCAGTTCCATTATACCCATATATTTTCTTTTTAAGCTACTTCGCTCGGTCCCCTATCATAGTCTTTATAAAGTCCATAGAACCGAGGTGGTAGAGCCTATTTGTTGTCATTTTAATCCAGCTCATATGGAATAACTCGACTACAGATTAACTAACGTAAATGTTTATAAGCCGTGGATGTCGGAAAAATAACTTTCGTAAAATACATAGATGAAAGCTACATATAAATATATCAGCAAAAACTTTGTTAGACTTAAATGAAAAAAATAACCGCCATATTGGGTCAGAAAAAAATGATTCATATACAATTTCTTAAAAGAATAAATAAAATTCTTACACAGACAAAGAAACTAAAGTTTGAAGTCAAACTAACAACTTGTCAAAGTTGTGTTGCACGTTTTATATATGTAAGAATTGTTATTTGCTTTTTCAAGTACTCGTTGATAGTTATTTAGTACAATACCAATTGGCAACATTTTACTTTTTTTCGCATACCATTGGCCATTTAAATACACATCATAGCTTATTTGATTACTTTAGCTTTTGTGTAATATATTATTTTATTAAAAATCTTAAAAATTGTATACCGTTTTAGATAATTAGAATGTATAAAATAAAATAGCCGAATATACTTTTTTAATTAATAGACATCTGAACAAATAATCCCTAATGACCTTACTTATGTTTCTAACTAACCCGAAACATAGATAAGTCATATTACATTACTTTAGTAATAATGCTGCTCTGAATAAACAATAATTAGAGAGAATGAACTCTATATGAATTATGCCCTCGTCAGTTTCAGGTGTATATGTTTCAGGTAATGAATGCCAGCTTACCTCACGCTACACACACATACATAATGCTTTTATTAAGGTACTTGTCGGCGTACAATTTCAACTTCATAATTAAATCTTGTACGTGTTAGTGTTAGAATAGATTGTAATAAAATGGTGTGAAAAGTGGCGCTAAAACAACTTGCAGTACGCATTTATTATAAATTTATAAGTTGCATGTCAATTAGCTGAAAGAGAGTTTAAACAATTTGAATCCATTTTGAATTTGGTTGCACGATAGTTTACGTCCTCAATCAGAGGAATGGAATACCTCTCACGTTTCATAAAGCAGACTCGGACACATATTAGTATTCATTGCGAAGTACCAACCAGTGCACTTCATGACCGATTGTAATATAGCTTTTACTATCTGGCGTCGTTACCCCACTGTTATTACTATTCCTAGTGTCAGCTACTAACGCAATACCTATACACGGAACTATCGATACTACAAAGGCTACATAAAGACGACTAATGTCCCTAAATAATGGAACCTCCTTAAAAAAATCGCATCTTTTATTAAAATAATAAAATGTTATGTAAGTTTAATAATTAGAGGTGTATTTTTTATACAAAAATATAAATTAATTTAGAATACAACATTAAATTGAAACAAAACATTTTTTATTAATTGAATGGGGCGCTATGAATTTTATTTTATTCTATTATTCAAAACCGCCGTTTTGGTCGAGCTACCAATCTTTAACCCACATTTATAATTAACGGAATTGAACGAGTGAATGTGACCTGCATGCACTCTTGAACGTATAAAGCCTATTATAACATGCCATTTGGAAAACTTATTTATTACTTAAATTATTTATCCTTTCAAAGTTATTTGTGAAAATTATATACCATATCAAATGACGTTTTGTAGTTAGTACTACTTTTAATAAAAAAAAAAACAATTTAAAAACAATATTTGTATTTAGCATTAAAGACAAGAAGGTAAAGATCACAAAGTACAGTAGATTACTTACAACATGATACAAACGAGACTATATATTGATACGTTATGGAATTCTCACTATTTATTTATACACTTTTATAGAGGTAACATATTATTACAATATCAATGAACAATAAACATTTATTTATTTTTGCATAATAGCATAATATCGCGATGCAGTTAAAGAAAACAGCAATTTTGGTCCCTTTTCAACTTTATAAACTCTGAATATACAACAGAATTAAGGAATATGAACAAACGACTTCCAAAGAGATATAGAGGATACAAAATCAATAAAATCTTATCATTAAGGTACACAGATACAGACAAAGCTTTGACTATTATTATATTTTTAAATATCAAACACTGCTTTGCTAACAATAAAGCGACACATTAATAATGATTTCATTGTACTAAGGTATTCAATTCAATAAACCCGAATATTACTTATGAAGTGCTGTCACCATGTCATTTAACATATTGGTCATGAAGCAATTCAGCAGTTCCGAAGAAATATAGGTTTTGAGGAGTGCAATAGACCATTCGACTTTCTTATTCACTAATTTGATAGCACCCGTCCAAATATTCCAGCTTATATTTGCACTCTTAATAGTTATTAATATCACTGTATCGAACACGATCGCTTATCATTTTGTGCATTTGATCGAACTAGTCTATTCAAATTGAGCTTTGAACTGCCACTGACGCTGTCTCCATCACTTTTGGCACATGTTTTTGTTCTCATTATCATGAGGTCTGTGCGAATGCTTGGTCTTCGCACGTTAGGAGCTACTACTCCGCAAGCATCCGATAAGGTAGGTACATGGACTACCGAATTATTAAATAAACGGTATTATTAATATTTAACTATATTGGTTTTATTTTTAATCGTTGAATATAAAATGTTTAAAGTTTTTAAATTTAAACACAAAAGTAAAAAACGAGATGAAACATAGCATAAAATATAATTATTAAAAACCTTTCCAACATTTTGGAAGGATCATGCCTGATGTAATATTTAATTCTCGGGCCCTGCTTATAGCTTTAACTTTTATGAAAATAATATGTAGAAATATGTTCATTCCTTGAACGTTATTCTATAATACATAATATCCCAAAAATACCTAATAATAACTAAATAATATTATCTTAAATGAAGAAATAAATCTGTACAACTGTCCCACACTACTTTACTTTTCACTATAGTCATCACAGTATATATATAATCTCAATCCTCTCAAAGGTTCTCCATAATCTTGTCTACAAGCAACTTTCTAACTTTTTATGGTAATCATATTTTAAGTCTTCTCTTATACCCATATATTACTACCGCAATATTCAAAGTTACTGATACTATCCCATGAAATATTAATATTTGTTAATCTCTTTTCCTTGCTCTATGCTTACGATTGATACTCTCGTGTGTTTCTATGTTAGTGTTACAAAGACAATAAAATAAAATATATTTTTTTAGCAAAATTGATGAATTAAGCAACCTATATCAATCAGTGTATTTAACTAAGTTACTATCCCAACGGATTTCAACTTTTTGCATTTCTCCAAGTTTTAATCCTGTAGGAGCTATACACTTAACGCAAGGGTAAGAGTTACCATAGCAACGGTTACGATGACAACGGATAATATGACAAAGGTTACCATAGCAACCTAAATTTACATCCAAATTTATAGTGTGCCCAGCGGAGCGGCAGGGAATAAGCTAGTTTTAATATATTTATAATTTTCAGGCGACCGGTCACACATCTTTTAATTGCTTCGTTTTAGCGCAAATCACTCTCCGCAAACAAAATGACTGCTAGGAAATATTAGTTACAATAATTGAATATTTATTTTCTTGTATAACATTACTATTTTTTAGTATATTAATGATTGTGTTTAATATTTTTTTCAGAAAAATACATTTTATGCAATTAAAAAAGAAATACCAGAGACAAAACAATAGCAGTCAGAATACAAAAAGTTACAATAACAATGATGACGGCTCCGACATCTTTCTCTCGTTTCTTTATTGTGGTAGGCTTTTATCGTCAATAGTCACAATCACCTCTCGTTTGTGAATAAATAGTTTTTGTGATTGAAAGATTTTAGTGAAATTTAATTGTAATAAATGTTTTTCTTTATGTTTCAAACGGTGTGTATTTTTTCTTTATTTTCTTGTATTTTACCAATGTATATTTTTTCAGAACTATAGGATGGTCTTTTATAACATTTTTGACATAACACTTACATGTATCATAATCAATCAATAGTAAGTAAGAAATTAAGAGTAGTAAGAAATTAAAGAGTAGTAAGAATACTGTGAAGTAAAAGTAAAGTGTGTTCTGGTATAAAAATATTTGTTATTATATTGTATGTTCGTTTCCCACCAAAGATAAACAAATTTCATAACACATTTACGCGATTTTGTGACCTTGTTATTATAATATTTTTTGTTTTGAACCACTCTGCAACACAACAAAGAGCTCTTAACAATATTAACCATAAAAATGTACCGCTCCAATGGCTCGCTGTGAAGGTAAGCACTAATTTATGTAAATTGACTAGATAGCCGCCGGAGTACATTCAAATTTGCGTGATAACTTACAATAATGTTTGCACAAGAACCCTTTACGAGGAAATTACAAAGAACAACCCTTGGCGCCCGAAATTACACTAAACTTATATAGTATTATTATTATATTAAACATAAATATGGAAACAGTAATACTAACAAAAGAAAATCATAAAAATAAGCGAAATGTAACTTTGACAATGATAAATGCTTTGTAGAAAACATACTTTCAGTAAAGAATTTTCATTTTCATTTTGACTTAACGAATTTATATAATAAAAAAAACCGAACTAGGTAACTCTGTTTAGAGATATTATATGTGAGAGATATTTTATTTATTTTCTTTAAACCAAAATGTTTGTACAAAATATTATGTGTTTAATACAAAAAAAACGAATATATATAATATATGTAAGGAGTGTTTTTGTAACATTCATTAAAGGTTTTACTTGTTTCGTAATTTTAAATAAATAATAATTTTATCCAATTTAATTTTAACGAATGTTAAAAGAAGACATCAGTTTCAAGCTGAAAGATAAATAAACAAGGGCATATCTTAAATAAAATGTTTTATTTAAGATGTCCCCTCCTTAAAGCCTTTAATTCTGCTGACCTTTTCTATTTACTTTATACTAGTTCAAAGTTACGATAATTTATGTGAATGTTATTATTAGGTACATAGATTAGTTTATAAAATCCTAGCGATGTTTTTTTTTTTATTATTAAAACTTAAAAACTAAAACTAAAAAAAATTATAATATTTGGGCACATTTTGTAAAAAAAAATTATTAGATTAAAAAAACACAATAAAATATAGTTGTGTGCACTTTTGTTAAATAGCAAACCGGTCGATTACAGATTTCAGATTAAAAAGAAACGTTTAGTATCTCAGACCGAATATGTATTAAAACTAAATTGGTAACCTTAATATGACCAATAATAATAACTAAGTACTGTATGACCATAAATGTATTTGTATCGTATACAAATAAAATTGTGTAACAAAATAAATTTCATAATGCAAAAAATCTACGTAATTCTGCATCAACTTCAATGTAACACACTTTTGTTACACGTCTTGTTATTTTGCACGCAGTTCGTTTCAGAGGAATGTTATCTCCCACTAAAACAGAACGGAGAAAATTGTGAAACCAAATATATTCAGATAAAAGAAATAAAGGAAACCTCGAAGGCGTCTTCAAATAAATATTGTAGCCGAGTTTGGAACAAAACATTTCTTCACGTAATATTGTGTTGAATATATTTTAAAGAAAAGTCTTTTCGTAAAATGTTATCGCGGAGAAAGAACTTGTAAAAAGATAACTTATTTACTTGACAATACAGTAACACAAACACAGCCAAATTCTTATTAGTGATTACATATAAAATACAAAAATATTTAATCAATTAAACACATCTGAACACTAATGAACTTCAATTAGTATTGTTTTTTTACTTGTACCTTTTGTGGTATAATTTATTAATAGTCGAAACGATAACGAAGGCAGCATTAACCATTAACTTAACCATTGTCCATAATACGTTAAAATCAAGTTGATTTCGTGTATAGCGATTTCGTAAAAGCTTTTGATAAGATTTGACATTCAATATCCACAGAACTTGTAGAAGTTGTTATAAAGAGTGATTTACTGCGTTATTTGATTTCTTACCTCCGGAGTGCCTCAGGGCTCTCGGCTTGTTTCTCTACTTTTTAATATATTTATAAATAATATTATCCCTATTTTTGTAAACAGATGATATGAAAATTTTAAATATTGTAAAAATATTGTAAACTTCTACAAAAAGATTTAAAGAACTTGTGTTATTATTGTTTTTGTCATATTAATAAATTAAACATCAATTTATACATTTATTTAATTTCATTATATTTTTAGGTAAGCGTATATCTTATCATATATGATTTCTACAATATAATTTTGAATAAGGTTATCGTGGTAAGAGATTTGTACTCCAAGATTCTTGATTATAATATACTTTTATTTAACTGATATATTGATCATATTATGAATGGAGTCTTTCGCATGCTTACTTTTGTGCTAACAATGGGTAGGGATTTTCGAAGTATGACAGTTGTAAATTTACCTGACAGTGTTTTTGTTCGTTCTTTTCACGCATATGTCTCTACGGAATCTATGGAATCCCAGTAATCCCAGTAATCGGAATCTATGGAATCCCATGCAAGGGTAATGATAAAATTTTAAATGTACAACATAAATGTTATAAACACTTGTGTTTCAGAACAATTACTCAAGATGCCACCAATCCTTCTCTTAATTCCCCAAGGAAGCATCGTGTAGCAAGAGATTAACTCTTTCTTTCTTTTTAATCTTTAATTTTATTGAATCTCCTTACATTCTCGGCAATATTAAGTTAAGGTCTTCTTTATTAGTCACTCCTAATCAAATATTGTTATTTGTTGCAAAACAAAATCGAATTATGCACTCGATGCTTTTGTGCATCGAGCTTGTAATGTGTTCAATGGATTATTTCAACATATTGACATTTTTAATATAAATATAATAAATCAAACAGCCAAATATATTTTAGTATCCTTTATTTGTAGTGTATTTTTATTGGAATTATTTTTATTTTTAATTCTGATATTTTTATTATTGTTATTATTATTCTTGCACTCGGTTCTAATTTTAATTTGTTTGAAATGATTTTAAAACTTTTAGTTTTAACAATAGAGACTGTATTGTATAAACTAAAAGTTTTTTAAATAATCTATGACTTTATTGGTTTATGTATATTCTTATTATATCATTTTTATATACAGCTATGGGTCATGCTTGTAAATAAACAAATACATGTATGTCAAAGTACGGTTGAAATACATTTTGAAATAATGAATGTAAAAGAAAATTAATTTTTATACTTCTTTATTATTTCTAAGATAAAGTAATTACGTTTTCCAAAGGTTTTTTTAACACTCAAGAGAATTCGATAGTGAAAATAAATTAATCGATGAAACTTGATAATTTCAAAGCTTTTTTAATTCTCCTTATTGGAGATGAAAAGAAGTTTCAAAAATTTTACAACAACATTTTCTCAATAATTATCGACAATTACCAAGTTTGGGAAGACGGAAACCAGATACCCATAAACAATAAAGTTTCTCTTAATAATTAAACAACTCCAAACTACCCCTGAAGGCTCCGTCTTATGTAGGAACACAATAAAGAGTCTGCAAATATTTGTTGCTGACGTAACTCGGTTAACAATTCACGCATTTTTGAATTATTTATTTAAACCTCTAGTGTTTTTGTTGTCAGTACAGTGTAAATTATGGGCAAAAATGTTGATATTTGACTTTGATTGTGAAGTTGACTAAAAAATAAGTACATTTTTAATTTTTTTTATTCATAGGGGTTTTATAAAAAAACATTTTTTCATTTTCTAAAATACCACCAAGTTATTTATTGTTGACTTAAAAAGTACTGTCGACAGACACTCATAGATATGCAAAATAAATATATTTAATCATTGAAACAAACTGTTTTGATAACTTATCTATATTATGGTGGCGAGCATATTGTATAAGTCCATTGAGAATCCACATCACACTTAACGAGACTCCAAAACCTCAAAAACAAGACCTGACAGGTGGTATCATGATCATGTTATTTATTTCCTCAGTTTGACATTAACTTTATAAATCAGAATTCAAAATGTCATTTCACACGTAAATAAATATTCTAGGCTTTACTTTTGCAACTAAAATAATTTTAAACATATATTTATTATAATAAAAAAATATACGCATATATGACAACAAATCAATAGAAAAGGACATATGAAATCAAAACCTTTCAGTCTTCTTAAATAACATTATGAAATAAGAGTTCCAATGTCCCAACACTTAAGACTCCTCTCAACTGACTTGGATCCATTAGCAGGATATTAGCGGTCGTTAAATTCGAGGGTGTAATAAAGAAACCTAAAGTAATTTACTGTAATGGCGATCGACAGATTAATCTCGAAGTCTCAATCACAGGGAACATACATTGTCGAGGTTAATCATGTGAAACGCGGCACGTTTATTTTTGTATAGATTTATACACAGATTTACACATAATTAAACTCCATCTGACACTTTACACCCGTTTATAGACAATTAAGACGAACGTATGAGTTATTTCATATACAATGTTCCTATTCTGCTTTGATGTTCTTGAATGTTTCATTATTAATTGTTAATATAACTATTATGTATAGAGATTTTTCACTAATTTGTTTTAACTTTGAATGTGATTCCCGATATTACTGATACTTTAAATTCAGTCCAGAGAACGACTTAATAATCCATTTCATTGTACTACGTGAATATCTTCTAAATGGCTGCTTTTAAGGTATTTGGGTGAAAAAACGATACTCGTTCATTGGAACTGTTATCGATATGGGTTCTGACGGCTCGAGTTTAATCCAGCTTGGGCGGCACGTATCGGTTTTAAGAGGTTTTACTCTAATTTGTTTGTAATACCATTAATGTTATAAGTGTGTAAGTTTGTACATAAACCTACAAAAGTTCTATTTAGTTATATATATATAAATTTACTCACCCAAAATCGGATATATGCTAATGTTCCGGGATAAAACTATTTTATAACGGAAAATGCATGTTTTCCTCAGGAAAATCCGTATATATATCATTTGTCAACCGAGGGCGCGAGGTCGTTGCTACATTTTTATTTTTTATTTTACCGCTGCACTCCATCACTCATCCTTCCATTCGAGAGATTCCTAGAGTAAATAGGCTAAAACCTTGCTTCTTATATAAGTAAAAAACTAATTAATACTCAGTCACATTATCACTATTATTAGTTGAAACAATAATGATAAAATTTACGTAATATTTATCGATCAGTATGTGTCAACTTCGACTTCATAATATAATTCTAGAAGTAAGCAGTGGGCAAAATCAAGGCCTTAGTTGTTCTTTAATAATCCTAGTTTAGTTTAGTTTGCGGAAGTTTTATATCTTCTTCTTCTTCTAAATTCCATAAGACATTGCTCTCAAACACTTACATCACTGCCAGTTTCACTGACAGAATGTGGCTTAAGAGGAACCAACGCTTCAAGGATAGAGATTTTCACATTGAAGATCGGTATATTAATGGTAGAGAGAACATTATAGAAGACTCAAAATTGACTGTTACTCCTTGAAAGTCGTGCCAAAGTAACACCCCAAGCCATTTAGCACACAATAAGGTTTACAAGAATTGCTTCAAAAACAAGAAACAGATTTCTGCACAAAGCAAACGTTAATGAGTTTAATTACTTATAAAAGTATTTGTAATGAAATGTATAATTTTAAACTTTAAATCATAATTAAATAGACTGAAACAAAGCAACATCAAATATATTTAATAAAGAATGTAAAATGCAAATATAATCATAAATACTCGTAACTTCATTCAACTTTAGATCATGAACACATGGCCGACATTATATTAAACCCTTCAATGATACTGAGAAATGATATTGAATATTAATAATGGTAGTCAAAATATTTTATTCGCATGGTCGGTCCGATGTGACGTGAAAAGGTAGACGAAGTGTTAAGTGTCAGTCCGCGCCTTTGTATAAAGTTTTTGATATTTCTATTATTCCCGATAGCCTATTTCGACAATGGGAACATTTTATCGAATAAGTTGAATATGATTTACCTTATATGTTTGACTTTAATATTTTTAATATTATAGCCGCGAAAGTTTATATGGACGGTTGGAAAAATGTTTGTGTTTATGGATGGATGGAATTTGTCTTTAACGTAAAAGTACTGACAATTTTAATGAAATTTTACACAGCTTACATATCAAAAAACATAAGAAGTGTGTTGTTAGTGGGTTAAATTCTCTTGTTTTAATAGCTGGTGAGATTAGTATTAAAATTTCTATCGGATTCGTATTTTTTCAATGAATATAAAATAAGGCTTTCCAATTAACCAAAAAAGTGTTTTAGACGACAATTCATCTATTGTTTATTAAAGACACGGCTCTGCCAAAACCTTTGAAAAAATCTCAATAATGTCTCGGTATTTTTTACGAATTACTTTTATTTTTACGTATATTAGAAAAAAATCGTTATTAATCTTATATCACGTTATTTTATATTAATAATCTATGATTGTAATGTAAATTATATTTGATAAGGTAATTATTTTAAAAAAACGTAAATATTTATCAACAAAGCTTTTCTATAACGTACAAAAATATTTTAACAGCAAAAAATAATTCTCTAAAACGACAAAAAGGTGTCGCATTTTAACAAAAAGAAAACATTTACAAAATAAATATTAAGTAGAAACATTAACGTTTTGCCAAATAAAATAATGAAATTTGTTTAAGTGAGTTTGGAATTACATAGGACGATTTAAATCAGAAAAGCTCAAATATAAATAGTTATATTTCCCAAACAACTTATGTATAAAGTATGCGTAGAGCAAACTAGCCTGTCGTAATCTCTTTGTGTTGAATTTAATTAATAAATGAATTAAGTATCAAAATACAACAAATTTAAATATTATAACTTAAAAAATAAAAAATTCAATGGCATATAGAACGGTTATACATAATGTATGATATACATTATGTACGAGACCTAAGTAAACAATTATCAAGAAAATGTTTTCCTATATTTCAATGTCAAAGGAACGTCATATGCATGTTATGTGAGCTTTCAAGTTGCGTCAAAATAAGTTGTAGCAGAAATAAATATTTCCTGCCCCAATGCACATCTAAGAAAATAATTCTCAAATGTATTTTATGCTAATTGTACTTAATACAACCTTATTTCCGTGTATATATTAAATCGACGTGATGCAGTATTGATTTTTGAATGAATGAGTGAACTGCACAGGCAATTATTTCTAAACGTCCTCTATTGAATATGGAAATGGTGAGTTCAGAAGAGTATCAGTGCCATTATACCTGGATATTTTCTTTTTAAGCTACTTCGCTTGGTCCCTTATCAAAGTCTTTATAAAGTCAATAGAACCGAGATGGTAGAGCCTATTTGTTGTCATTTTAATCCAGCTCATATGGAGTAACTCGACTACAGATTAACTAACCAAAATGTTTATAAGCCGTGGATGTCGGAAAAATAACTTTCGTAAAATACATAGATAAAAGCTACATATAAATATATCAACAAAAACTTTGTTAGACTTAAATGAAAAAAATAACCGCCATATTGGGTCAGAAAAAAATGATTCATGTACAATTTCTTAAAAGAATAAAAGAAACTTTTACAAAGGCAAAAAAACAAAAGTTTGAAGTCAAACTAACAAATTGTCAAAGTTGTGTTGCACGTTTTACATATGTAAGTATTGTTATTTTGCTTTTTCAAGTACTCGTTGATATTCATTTAGTACAATACCAATTGGCAACATTTTACTTTTTTTCACATACCATTGGCCATTGCTTTTTTGATTACTTAAGGCAGTAGTCTGCTTTACAGGCTTCAAAAAATCGATTTTTCGTTTTTGTCTTAAATCTATTCCAAAACTATCCAAGAATATGTGTTCAAAATTTTAGAGGCCAATTCGACATATTTTCGAAGCTAGATCAGTTTTAGTGGCCGAGCGTCGGGCAGGTGCGAATGCTCGTGCAGACCCTAGCGCGCGCGCTCCGTCCCTTCGTGTATTCTATTGTTTGATTATACTCGTATATACCTGAAAAGATTGAACGGTCCTTTGAAATATTATTTGGAGGTTCTAGAAGGTCTGTGTCGAGTAGTTGTTGGGATAACGGTATACAATGTAACGGTAAACTATAGCTCTCGGAATCGGCCTCTACACTGCTATTTGTAGCGTCAACTTTCAGTTTCATTTTGTATTTTGCCGAGCGCACATCGAAATTTCTAGCTACCCGAAAGGTGATCGATGTAAAAGACAGCGTGCTGCGGAACCGCGAAAGCGAAAATTTCACGGCAATCGTTTTACCAGTGTATCATCGGACGACGGAGACTTACACACGAGTCGCAGTGAGCAAAAGTTGAAGGCAGCAAGCAGCGATGATATGACGATTTATTGACGCGGTGCTTAGGCGGACACACTCAAAATTCGAACGAATCGTTCAATTCGATTGTGTGGCGCCTAAATCCGAAACACGTAAATTCCGGCTATAAAATCGTCGAAATAGCAGCAAATATAGCGACAGGCATTTTCAACGAAGGCTATTCAGCTGTGCTTTCTACCATGCAGGTCCTCGATATTGTCATCGGGCAGCAATGCAAAAATTTTGCTGACACCGTCGATGCTGAGCGCATAACGCGGGAGAACCGGCGCGCATCACTTTCCAGCAAGGAGGCTCGTACAGCTCGAAGATCGGAAAGCCTCCGCCAAAACGAGTTTTTTGAAGAAGAGGAAGGATTATTGTATGGCCCGGGGATAGCCGATTAACATCTAATTAGTGTAAGTATCCAAAAACTTAGATTTTTTTGGACCAAAAACTTTACAGCCCGTTTTCTCGAGTTTTCATTTTCACAAGTTTTGGAAAACGGTGCCGGCGATAGTAAAAACAATATATGTCCGATCGAAAAAAACCAAAGTGATCTAGCTTCAGTATTGAATTATCTTCTATTTGAACTAAAAAAGTTGGACAAAAGTACTATTTAAATTACTTGTTTTGCAACTTAAAGTGAATTTTTTTTTTCAAAAAAGGGAATTTTTATTCAAACTTCGAAAAAATTTGGAATTTCGTCATTTCTTCAGTATTTTTTTAGTTCATATAGAAAATGAACTTATAAAAACTAAAAAAAAATTTGGTTCCACTGTTTCAGATGCATCGCACGACCTCCATCACCGGCACCGATTTACGAGTGCACACTCCAGGCCCCCCAGAAAAATCGTTACAACTTTGGCAAATTTCAATAATTTGTAATAATAAAAATTGTTTTTTTAAGCTTGAATATAATATACTATCGTCTCAAAATTTCGTTTACCGCAATCATTTCCTTCCCTTTCAAAAAAATTGTTGAAAATACGCTTTTTTTTCGGCTCCTAAAGCAGACTACTGCCTTAAGCTTTTGTGTAATATATTATTTTATCAAAAAAAATCTTAAAAATTGTAAACCGTTTTAGATAATTAGTAAGTATAAAATAAAATAACAGAATATACTTTTTTAATTAATAAACATCTCAACAAAAAATCCCTAATGACCTTACTTATGTTTCTACCTAACACGAAACATAGATAAGTCATAGTAATCGTACTTTACTTTAGTAATAATGCTGCGCTGAATAACAAATAGTTTGAGAGAATGAACTCTATATGAATTATGCCCTCGTCAGTTTCAGGTGTATATGTTTCAGGTAATGAATGCCAGCTTACCTCACGCTACACACACATACACAATGCTTTTATTAAGGTACTTGTCGGCGTACAATTTCAACTTCATAATTAAATCTTGTACGTGTTAGTGTTAGAACAGATTGTAATAAAATGATGTGAAAAGTGGCGCTAAAACAACTTGCAGTACGCATTTATTATAAATTTATAAGTTGCATGTCAATTAACTGTAAGAGAGTTTAAACAATTTGAATCCATTTTGAATTTGGTTGCACGACAGTTTACTTTCCTAATCAGAAGAACAAAATAACTCTCATGTTTCATAAAGCAGACTCGGACACATATTAGTATTCATTGCGAAAGTTTATGTGTGCTTGTGGATCGACACAGGTGGTTGTTAAGGCAAAGTACCAACCAGTGCACTTCATGACCGATTGTAATATAGCTTTTACTATCTGGCGTCGTTACCCACTGTTATTACTATTCCTTGTGTCAGCTACTAACGCAATATCTATACAAAGACGACTAATGTCCCTAAATAATGGAACCTCCTTAAAAAAAATCGCATCTTTTATTAAAATAATAAAATGTTATTAAGTTTAATAATTAGAGGTGTATTTTTTTATACAAAAATATAAATTAATTTAAAATACAACATTAAAATGAAACAAATCATTTTTTATTAATTGAATGGGGCGCTTTGAATTTTATTTTATTCTATTATTCAAAACCGCCGTTTTGTTCGAGCTACCAATCTTTAACCCACATTTATAATTAACGGAATTGAACGAGTGAATGTGACCTGCACTCTTGAACGTATAAAGCCTATTATAATATGCCATTTGGAAAACTTATTTATTACTTAAATTATTTATCCTTTCAAAATTATTTGTGAAAATTATATACCATATCATCAAATCACGTGTTGTAGTTAGTACTACTTTTAATAAAAAAAATCAATTTAAAAACAATATTTGTATTTAGCATTAAAGACAAGAAGGTAAAGATCACAAAGTACAGTAGATTACTTACAACATGATACAAACAAGACTATATATTGATACGTTATGGAATTCTCACTATTTATTTATACACTTTTATATAGAGGTAACATATTATTACAATATCAATGAACAATAAACATTTATTTATTTTTGCATAATAGCATAATATCGCGATGCAGTTAAAGAAAATAACAATTTTGGTCCCTTTTCAACTTTATAAACTCTGAATACACAACAGAATTAAGGAATATGAACAAACGACTTCCAAAGAGATATAGAGGATACAAAATCAATAAAATCTTATCATTAAGGTACACAGATACAGACAAAGCTTTGACTATTATTATATTTTTAAATATCAAACACTGCTTTGCTAACAATAAAGCGACACATCAATAATCATCATCATCATCATCATCAATTTCATTGTACTAAGGTATTCAATTCAATCAACCCGAATATTACTTATGAAGTGCTCACCATGTCATTAAACATATTGGTCTTGAAGCAATTCAGCAGTTCCGAAAAAATATAGGTTTTGAGGAGTGCAATAGACCATTCGACTTTCTTATTCACTAATTTTATAGCACCCGTCCAAATATTCCACTTTATATTTGTACTCTTAATAGTTATTAATATCACTGGATCGAACACGATCGCTTATCATTTTGTGCATTTGATCGAACTAGTCTATTCAAATTGAGCTTTGGACTGCCACTGACGCTGTCTCCATCACTTTTGGCACATGTTTTTGTTCTCATTATCATGAGGTCTGTGCGAATGCTTGGTCTTCGCACGTTAGGAGCTACTACTCCGCAAGCATCCGATAATCTCCTCTTAATGGATAAAGTACACTTCTTACTTCTATTAGTTTGACTACTAGTTGGAGGTAAGGTACATGGACTACCGAATGCAGTACTGACTCGTTTGTGGTGATTAGGAGCCATTTCTAACGGTAAATTCGCTACAACAAAAAGTTCGTAGAAAAGGTCATCAACATGAAGGTTCTTTTTGGCAGACGTTTCAATGAAAACACAGGCGGAGTCCTGGGTGGTGCAGTATGCGCTTGCCTCCTCCGCTTGTACAGTCCTGGAAAATGAAATATAATAAGCGGTTATGTAACTAAATTACCCCATTTTTGACTTTCAACAAAATTAAGGATACCACTTGTCTTAATTACAATTAACTCAACATTGAAATAACTTTTTGGTACATTCAGTTGCTTCATGTAAACTTATTGTTTATAACAATAAATAACGTCTATCATTTGCAATCTAGAATTTGGGCTTTGAGATGTCAATAAACTTTGTAATATCTAAATATTTTGTTTTGCAAATTTCTCTGGGATTTTATTTAATTATATTACCTAATTCAGTGAAATTAAAACTATTAAAGATAAAACCAATAGTAACTTTAGTTCCTTGTCACATTTGTTTCCAGCTATAGCCATAGGAACCCTTGGAGCCTGTTTTCGACCGCGACTGCTTCCCCCGCTAGCACTGGCCTTGGTGTCTAAGATCTGTTCTCGTAAACGTATCACCTCCTCGAAAGACTCCCGGCAATCCATTGCAAAAACCAGGACGAACAAATCACCTTGTATAAGAAATTGTGTAATGAAAATCTATTCAAACAAACATTAGTGTTAGTAAATAGCATTTTAAATTGTATAAACAACAATTTTTATTTATTTTGAAATGTAAGTGTTTGAGTTATTTACCAGTTAGAAAGGAGAGTCTCCTCATTGCAGGAAAAGGATGGTTTCCTGATGTATCCAGTAGATCTAATTGGTAAACTTCACCTCTGATCCTATACAGCTTTCGGTGAAAATCTTCTATGGTTGGGGTGTAGCTGTCTTCAAATCTTGTGCCCAGAAATCTCGATACCAACGACGTCTTACCTACGCGGGCTGACCTGCAAAAGATTTAGAAATAATAATGACTTATTCATGAATTATATTATAAAAAATATAACCAATTATAATAAACATAACATACTTATTTAATTTTACTTTTATATTACATTATACATACATTTCATAATATGTAGATTCACGATAAAATTTATTATTCTTAAAGCTAACTCATTGAATACAATCCTAAACTTCATATTATTAGGTTTTTCTAAAATTCTTAAAAAATCTCTTGTATAGGTTGCACAAAAAAATCAGTTGTGCAACAATTTTCAGATTTTTTAAACAAATTATGCAAAGAATGCACACAAATGCACGCACCCACAAAAAATACATCACCTCAACACCAAATACGGATCTAAACACACAACTGTACATACGAGAAACAAAACAAGAGGAATGCGAATTGCAATGCAATTGAACAATTACCTGTTTAGAAGACTTTGTTACAATAAGTCCGTATATAATAAAAGCTTATACAGAGAAATAATGGTGTAAATTGGTAATTGAGCGAAGCGAGCTAAGCGAGCGGAACGGTCTATTGGTAACTTTTTCATATTTTTTGTCACGAATAGGCTCCAAAACTACTTGACAGAAATTTATGAAATTTTACAATTAAAGAGACACACATTAGGTGATGGCTATAAATAAACAAATTCTAAAAATGTCATGTCGTTGAGGAATAATCGTCAAAAAACTGATATCCCATTGAAGTCAATCGGAAATTTTGCTTTACAATGAGTTCGAAAAATTTGCTTTACAATGAAATCTCCTATATTACCGACATTATCCACAACGATGAATCATTACACTGGGCTCGCTTCGCTGAATATGCAAACGGCACCCGAGATTTCGGGAGCGCAGGGAGTCAAAATTGAGGGTCTGTTGGCGCCCCTAGTATAGTGACAGTATAATATAAAACTTTCATGATTAGTAATTAAAAGTTAAATTTATTCTTAAACATCTGTAAAATAATTTTGTATAAAATTGTACATAATTAAGAAACTGTTAAGATTTTTTTGTTAAGGAATATTCGCAATGAATCATAGCTTATGAAATTATTACGTAAATACTTCTAATATTCTTTCACTTTTATTATACCCTAATATTTTAAAGATAATGGCCTTTAGGTTTTTTATTGCCTTCCCTAATTTATCAAATCTTTAAATATTATATATAGAGGAAACTTACATATTATTTTAACCTGTTTTAATGTTTTACCTTCTAAAATTATAACCTTAATATGAGCGCCAGTGATGATTAGTGACGTCATTCTGACACACTTCACTTCACACACAATGAGCTGTATTTAAACCCTGGATTAAGGGTTTATTTCAGTTATCATAAGCGTGCACTACAATTAATTAATAAAGAATAAAGAATCAATCTTTATTAATTTATAAAAGGAAATACACACATATAATATTTCATTGACCACAAACGTTATTGTTGCGACAAGATAGTTTAAGGCCCGGGGAAAACCCCGGGCTTTAAACTATCTTTATATCAAATTTCGTTATATTTGGCTGTGAAAGTGTAAAAATTTATAACATTAGTAGCAATAATAAACAGTTCTTTTCCAATTCGTTATTGGAAAGGTAGCTTTGTCCAGGCGTGTGTGTGTGTGTGTATATATATAGACTATTTAAAAGTATTAGTGTTATTTTACATGCTTTATTATTATGCATAGAACAAAACTAAAGATAACCCTCTTTTATATGGCCTTGGGAATAATAAACGAAAGAATTCTACTGTTTATTATACAGTAATCAAATAAAACAGTGTAAAAACTTTGAGACGACTCTTTATATAGTAAGAACGTTTATAATTCATTGATCCGAGTTCTGTTCTAAGAAAGTTTTGACGAGTCATTACAATTAATCCTGACTAAAGAGTTTTTTAAAAAATACATTAAGGACAACTGTTCTTTTAAACAATTTGTAATCTCTAAAAAGTATGTTAATTAGCGAAGAAAATTCCGATAGAAGAAATTTAGTCCTAAAATTAGATACGTCACTGGAATTTTTATGCTTCCTCTCAAATATTTCCTTTCAAAGTAGTTTAAAGACCAAATTGTCAAAAAGTTCTCAATTTTTTAAATTACCAATACATTTATTACAATCTGGAGACACACCAATCTTGTTTCCAGATAGTTCATAATTCAATTAGACTATTATACATTATATTGTAGTTATATTTTGATGACTAGTCTTTACACTAGTAACGGTTAACGGTGCTTTGGCTGCATTATTGAGAAGGCGAAACGTTAGCATAGCTGCTCGTTTGGCTGTATACAAAGCAGTTTTGCAGTTTTGCTAACAACGCTGTTATACGGCAGCCAAACGTGGGCAACACAGAAGAAGAATGTAAGAAAGATGAATGCTGTGGAGATGCAGTCTCTTCGTAGAATATGTGGAGTCTAGCTGACCGAAACCGCAATGAAGAGATCCACAGAATGGTAGGTACCAGCTAAGATGTCAAGAAGTCAGTGAGAATGAAGAAGAAGGTGTTCAGGTGGTTTGGGCACGTCGAACGAATGAGTACCTAATGAACAGTTGTTGAGGCATGTATTTTTATAATCAAATAACTACCTATTTTGCAGAAACAAAAATATAGAGTTCTATATTTTTGTTTCTGCAAAATAGGTAGTTTATTGATTATAAAAATATATGCATCAAGTTGAATTGTATGAAAAATAATTTTGAAAATAGGACATTTATTTATGTTACAAATACACATGCACTGGAGCACTTCAAGCAGTAATAAAAAATGCAGTAAGATAATAAATTTAATAAATTATCTATATTATTCATTTACTACGTTGTTATTTATTATATGTATATATATTAAAATGTTACTAAGACATACTTTATATACGCGTCGTATATTAATATTACTCGCGTATTCTTTGTTCGCTCACGTGCATATGAATTTTTAGTTCAACTCTGGGGAATATTACAGTTGTCTGGTGTAATACATAAATATTTTAAAACATGAAGTTCCCTGCGGTAATAAAACTAGACATGTATTATTTTAATACACTCTGCATTCACAGCCTAGCCATGAAGTACCTTATATTAGTTTATTTAAAGATACCTGAAATATTGTTTCTCATTTGTTATAGTATTTTCTTTAAGGAATAATAATTTTTTTACAATATTAAGGAACTAAAGTTTGTTTCAAAATTCAATTATTTGTGTCTTATTTAAATTGGTTTAAAAACTTAGTAATAACAATGGAAGATTTCATAACGTTATCTTTAATTGCTATTATTTTTGTATTTATAGCTTAGCTGTAACTGTCATAATTATTTTTACATAGAATGTTTTTATATTAAAAAAAAAACATCTTTTAAGTTGCAAGCTTTTGAGATCCGCAGATCTAGGAGAGGTGACGCTCCCCAAGTCGGTTTTAAAAACAGGATCTCTTGTTTATAAACAATAAAAAGGTGGTCAAAATTATCATTATTATTAAAAACCTAAAACAACACAGTTTGGGTATTTACTTTGCTTATTTACTATTGTTTGAAAATATGAAACAAAACCTTTAATTTTAATACTTTATAATGTAAAATATAATTTATCAATAATGTGTACAACTTACCCTAACATCACCAATCTGTAGCAGTTCTTAGGTGGCGGTGCAGACTCTTCACAGCTCTGCTGCAATGGTGCACTCGGTCCTGCCAATTCTGACCCTGAATCTTCAACAATTTCTGCCCCAGCCCCTCTACGACACAGCCAAGAAGTCCCACATTTATCTTTTCCATCTTCAACAGGTGCTGCAAACTGACAACGTCGAGGGGACCTGGGCTTGCCAGCGGGAGACAAAGAGGACTTTAAAGGGGAGGTTGGGGCCCTCACTGGACTTGATGAAGCTCGCACCGGTGATGGGGACACCTTAACAGGAGATGATTGCAGGGAGGCCCCTTTATCCGTCCCGTTTAACATTTTAGTGAAATAAAAAAGATAACATTATTTGCCACTGGATTGAAGCACTGTTATTAATATCGGTCTATGGAACATTTTTCACCTTTAATATACAAATTTTTCACTAGCACTCTCGGTTTTTTGTACTTAACAATTTATAGTACGGTTTTATTAAACGTTATTATTAATATTTAACTATATTGGTTTTATTTTTAATCGTTGAATATAAAATGTTTAAAGTTTTTATTTTTTAAACACAAAATTGAAAAACGAGATAAAACATAGCACAAAATATAATTATTAAAAACCTTTCCAACGTTTTGGAAGGATCATGCCTGATGAAATATTTAATTCTCGGGCCCTGCTTATAGCTTTAACTTTTATGAAAATAATATGTAGAAATATGTTCAATCCTTGAACGTTATTCTATAATATATTATAACCCAAAAATACCTAATAATAACTAAATAATATTATCTTAAATGAAGAAATAAATCTGTACAACTGTCCCACACTACTTTACTTTTCACTATAGTCATCACAGTATATATATAATCTCAATCCTCTCAAAGGTTCTCCAAAATCTTGTCTACGAGCAATTTTCAAACTTTTTATGGTAATTATATTTTAAGTTTTCTCTTATACCCATGTATTAGAACCACAATATTCAAAGTTACTGATACTATCCCATGAAATATTCGTATTTGTTAATCTCTTTTCCTTGCTCTATGCTTACGATTGATACTCTCGTGTGTTTGTATGTTAGTGTTACAAAGACAATAAAATAAACTATATTTTTTTAGCAAAATTGATGACTTAAGCAACCTTTATCAATCAGTGTATATTACCATTCATTACCACCATCGACCATTAGTTGAATCCAAAACTTTTTTCCTAATAAAATAAAATTATGTTTAATTAAGTTACTATCCCAACGGATTTCAACTTTTAGTATTTCACCAAGTTTTAATCCTGTAGGAGCTATACACTTAACGCAAGGGTAAGAGTTACCATAGTAACGGTTATCATGACAACGGATAATATGACAAAGCTTACCATAGCAACGGTTATCATGACAACGGATAATATGACAAAGGTTACCATAGCAACCTAAATTTACATCCAAATTTATAGTGTGCCCAGCGGAGCGGCAGGGAATAAGCTAGTTTTAATATAGTTATAATTTTCAGGCGACCGGTCACACATCTTTTAATTGCTTCGTTTTAGCGCAAATCACTCTCCGCAAATAAAATGACTCTTAGGAAATATTAGTTACAATAATTGAATATTTATTTCCTTG
Organism: Melinaea menophilus ssp. n. AW-2005; assembly: GCA_918358695.1. Taxonomy (NCBI): domain Eukaryota; kingdom Metazoa; phylum Arthropoda; class Insecta; order Lepidoptera; family Nymphalidae; genus Melinaea; species Melinaea menophilus. The sequence goes on along the minus strand of OU911045.1, from coordinate 18,402,987 downwards.
TATTACATTACTATTTTTTAGTATATTAATGATTATGTTTAATATTTTTTTCAGAAATTACATTTTATGCAATTAAAAAAGAAATACCAGAGACAAAACAATAGCAGTCAGAATACAAAAAGTTACAATAACAATGATGACGGCTCCGCCATCTTTCTCTCGTTTCTTTATTGTGGTAGGCTTTTATCGTCAATAGCGACAATCACCTCTCGTTTGTGAATAAATAAATAGTTTTTGTGATTGAAAGATTTTAGTGAAATTTAATTGTAATAAATGTTTTTCTTTATGTTTAAAACGGTGTGTATTTTTTCTTTATTTTCTTGTATTTTACCAATGTATATTTTTTCAGAACTATAGGATGGTCTTTTATAACATTTTTGACTTAACACATACATGTATCATAATCAATCATTAGTAAGTAAGAAATTAAGAGTAGTAAGAAATTAAAAAAGAATACTGTAAAGTAAGTAAGTAAAAGTGAAGTGTGTTCTGGTATAAAAATATTTGTTATTATATTGTATGTTCGTTTCCCACCAAAGATAAACAAATTTCATAACACATTTACGCGATTTTGTGACCTTGTTATTATAATAGTTTTTGTTTTGAACCACTCTGCAACACAACAAAGAGCTCTTAACATTATTAACCATAAAAATGTACCGCTCCAATGGCTCGCTGTGAATGTAAGCACTAATTTATGTAAATTGACTAGATAGCCGCCGGAGTACATTCAAATTTGCGTGATAACTTACAATAATGTTTGCACAAGAACCCTTTACGAGGAAATTACAAAGAACAACCCTTGGCGCCCGAAATTACATTAAACTTATATAGTATTATTATTATATTAAACATAAATATGGAAACAGTAATACTAACAAAAGAAAATCATAAAAATAAGCGAAATGTAGCTTTGACAATGATAAATGCTTTGTAGAAAACATACTTTCAATAAAGAATTTTCATTTTGATTTTGACTTAACGAATTTATATAATAAAAGAAAACCAAACTAGGTAACTCTGTTTAGATATATTATATGTGAGAGATATTTTATTTATTTCCTTTAAACCAAAATGTTTGTAAAAAATATTCTGTTTTTAATACAAAAAAAACGAATATATATATAATATAAGTAACGATTGTTTTTGTTACATTCATTAAAGGTTTTACTTGTTTCGTAATTTTAAATAAATAATAATGTTATCCAATTTAATTTTGAAGAATTTTAAAAGAAGAAATCAGCTTCAAGCTGAAAGATAAATAAACAAAGGGACATCTTAAATAAAACGTTTTATTTAAGATGTCCCCTCCTCAAAGCTTTTTATTCTGCTGACCTTTTCTATTTACTTTATATTAGTTCAAAGTTACGATAATTTATGTGAATGTTATTATAGGTACATAGATAAGTTTATAAAAACCTAGCGACGTTTTTATTTTTTATTATTAAAACTTAAAAACTAAAATTAAAAAATTGATAATATTTCGTCAATTTTGTAAAAAAAAATTATTAGATTAAAAAAACACAATAAAATATAGTTGTGTGCACTTTTGTTAAATAGCAAATCGGTCGATTACAGATTTCAGATTAAAAAGAAACGTTTAGTATCTCAGACCGAATATGTATTAAAAACTAAATTGGTAACCTTAATATGACCAATAATAATAACTAAGTACTATATGTCCATAAATGTATTTGTATCGTATACAAATAAATTTGTGTAACAAAATAAATTTCATAATGCAATAAATCTACGTAATTCTGCATCAACTTCGATGTAAGACACTTTTGTTACACGTCTTGTTATTTAGCACGCAGTTCGTTTCAGAGGAATGTTATCTCCCACTAAAAGAGAACGGAGAAAATTGTGAAACCAAATATATTCAAATAAAAGAAATAAAGGAAACCTCGAAGGCGTCTTCAAATAAATATTGTAGCCGAGTTTGGAACAAAAGATTTCTTCACGTAATATTGTTTTGAATATTTTTTAAAGAAAAGTCTTGTCGTAAAATGTTATCGCGGAGAAAGAACTTGCAAAAAGATAACTTATTTACTTGACAATACAGTAACACAAACACAGCCAAATTCTTATTAGTGATTACATATAAAATACAAAAGTATTTAATCAATTAAACACATCTGAACACTAATGAACTTCATTTAGTATTGTTTGTTTACTTGTACCTTTTGTGGTATAGTTTATTAATAGTCGAAACGATAACGAAGGTAGCATTAACCATTAACTTAACCATTGTCCATAATACGTTTAAATCAAGTTGATTCCGTGTATAGCGATTTCGCTAAGGCTTTTGATAAGATTTCACATTCAATGTCCACAGAACTTGTAGAAGATGTTATAAAGGGTGATTTACTGCGTTGTTTGATTTCTTACCTCCGGAGTGCCCCAGGGCTCTCAGCTCGGTTCTCTACTTTTTAATTTGTTTATAAATAATATAATACATATTTTTAAATATATAAAAATATTTTTGTAAATAGATGATATGAAAATTTAAAAACATCTGAATATTGTAAACTTCTACAAAAATATTTAAATAACTTGGGTTATTATTGTTCTTGTCATATTAATAAATTAAACATCAATTTATACATTTATTCGATTTCATTACATTTTTAGGTAAACGTATATCATATGATATATGATATCTACAATATAATTATGAATAAGGTTACCTTGGTGAGAGATTTGTACTCCGAGATCCTTGATAATATACTTTTATTTAACTGATATATTGATCATATTATGAATGGAGTCTATCGCATGCTTAGTTTTGTACTAACAATGGGTAGGGATTTTCGAAGTATGACAGTTGTAAATTTACCTGACAGTGTTTTTGTTCGTTCTTTTCACGCATATGTCTCTACGGAATCTATGGAATCCCAGTAATCCCAGTAATCGGAATCTATGGAATCCCATGCAAGGGTAATGATAAAATTTTAAATGTACAACATAAATGTTATAAACATTTGTGTTTCAGAACAATTACTCAAGATGTCACCAATCCTTCTCTTAATTCCCCAAGGAAGCGTCGTGTAGCAAGAGATTAACTCTTTCTTTCTTTTTAATCTTTAATTTTATTGAATCTCCTCATATTCTCGGCAATATTAAGTTAAGGTCTTCTTTATTAGTAACTCCTAATCAAATATTGTTATTTGTTGCAAAACAAAATCGAATTATGCACTCGATGCTTTTGTGCATCGAGCTTGTAATGTGTTCAATGGATTATTTCAACATATTGACATTTTTAATATAAATATAATAAATTAAACAGCCAAATATATTTTAGTATCCTTTATTTGTAGTGTATTTTTATTGGAATTATTTTTATTTTTAATTCTGATATTTTTATTATTGTTATTATTATTCTTGCACTCGGTTCTAATTTTAATTTGTTTGAAATGTTTTCAAATCTTTTAGTTTTTACAGTAGAGACTGTATTGTAAAAACTCAAAGTTTTTTTAAGTAATCTATGACTTTATTGGTTTATGTATATTCTTATTATATCATTTTTATATACAGCTATGGGTCATGCTTATAAATAAACATATACATGTATGTCAAAGTACGGTTGAAATTTTTTTTTTTTTTTTTTTTTTTTTATGGAATAGGAGGGCAAACGAGCTGGCGGGTCACAGATGATTTGTGATCACCGCCGCCCATGAACTCTTGCAACATCCGAGGATTTACAGGAGCATTGCCGGCCTTGAAGGTGGGAGTAAACGCCTTTTTTGAAGGTACCCATGTCGTACCGATCTGGAAATACCGCCGAAGGGAGTTCGTTCCACATTCGAGTGGTACGAGGAAAAAATGTACTTGAGAACCGCACAGTGGTGGATCGCCACGCATCCAGGTGGTAGGGATGGTATTGGAGGCGATGGCGCGCTGTGCGGTGATGGAATTCGGTGGTAGGCATCAGATCGAATAGCTCTTCGGAACACTCCCCGTGGTAAATGCGGTAGAAGACGCACAGAGATGCAACGTCTCTACGCAATGCCAAAGAGTCCAGCCGTTCACAGAGCACCGGGTCCCCGACAATCCGAACGGCTCTCCGTTGTACGCGGTCAAATGGTAGAAGCTGATATTGGGGTGATCCGGACCAGAGATGAGAACAGTACTCCATGTGCGGCCGGACTTGCGCTTTGTAGAGCGCAAGTCTTTGGCCAGGATTGAAGTACTGCCTTGCTCTATTGATCACGCCCAATTTCATCGAGGCCAACTTGGCCTTGCTCTCCAGATGACCACGAAACCGACAGTCACTCGAAATGTCGAGACCCAGTATTCTGATACTTGGCGAGGCAATAAGGGGAGTGTTCTCGAATAGCGGTGATACGACAAATGGGGTTTTTTTAGTGGTAAACGCGCAAACCTGTGTCTTCTGGGGATTGAACTGAACGTGGTTCAGTTCCCCCCACTCAGAAACTATCCCTAAGGAAGTCTCTATAGAAGACACAAGTTTCTTTCGGCACTCGTCGACGTTTTCCCGAGAGAGACCTGCACGGCCGGAATATACCGCATCCCCAGTACTGTCATCCGCATAACAATGTATGTTGGAGATATCCAACATATCATTGATGTGCAGGAGGAACAGAGTTGCGGATAGCACGCAGCCTTGGGGTACACCAGCGTTCACGGGCTTGGGGTCCGAGCAAAAACCGTCGAGAACGACCTGTATGCTCCGCCCAGTGAGGAAGCTGGTGATCCACTTGCATAAACTCTCGGGAAGCCCATAGGAAGGTAGCTTCGAAAGAAGCCCCTTGTGCCATACACGATCGAAGGCTTTCGCCATATCCAGACTAACTGCCAGACCCTCTCCCTTGCTTTCAATAACAGCTGCCCAACGGTGCGTAAGATATAAAAGAAGATCACCAGCCGATCGACCATGGCGAAAGCCATATTGCCGGTCATTGACCAACTGGTGATCCTCGAGGAAGGTTAGGAGCTGCTTATTGATGATACTCTCCATTACTTTGGAGAGTAGAGAGGTAATGGCGATAGGTCTGTAGTTAGCTGGGTCCGAGCTATCACCTTTTTTAGGGATCGGATGGACAAGGGCACGCTTCCATGAGACCGGGACTACGCCTTTAAGGTAGGAGTACCGAAATAGACGCGTTAGCACTGGTGTCAACTCAGGGGCACATGTTCGTAGCACAACTGAAGAGATACCATCTGGCCCACTCGACTTATGAACTTCCAAGGAAAGGAGGGCTTTTCGGATGAGTTTTTGCCGAAAAACTATTTCCGGCATTAAGCTCGGGCACCGCGGGATGATAGGCGGTGTCTTCCCCTGGTCGTCCAAAGTCGAGTTTGAGGCAAAAAGAGTGCCCAAGAGATCGGCTTTCTCTTTTGCCGTGTAGGCCAGAGAGTCGTTCCCAGTGTCCAATGGCGGTAGGGATGGCTGACAAAAGTTTCCCAGCGTGGCTTTAGATAGCGCCCAGAACTTGCGCGTGCCAGGCGGGTACTTTGCCAGCTGATCCCCAATTTTGACGAAATGCTTGAACTTTGCTCTAGCAATTTTCCGTTTGAAGAATCTGGAGGCACGATTATATTTCCTCTTCAGAACTCTAGAGTTCGGATCCTTAGTGACTAACGCATTAGCCCAAGCTTGATAAGCCTGCCGTTTGCCAGCTGCTGCAGCCCTGACAGACGCATCAAACCAAGGCCGCGATCTGCCACCAAGTGGTACCACAGAGCTTGGTACAAATAGTTCCATGCCCTGAAGTACCACATCAGCTACAGCCGCAGCGCAGTCACTAGGATCATTGAAAGAGAAACAAATCGGCCCCCATGGGTAGGATGCAAAAAAGGACCGCATTCCATCCCAATCCGCTGATTTGTAGTGCCGAACGCATCGAGTCGCAGGTCTTGTGCGAGCTGGGCGTTCAATGGGCACTACGCTCCGTACCAAGCAATGATCAGAGGACCCTAAGGGAGCCTCGACAGTGACTTGGTACTTTCCGGGATGTGTAGTCAGCAGAAGATCCAACAAAGAGGGCATATGGCTGTCCACGTCCGGTATACGAGTGTGCGTCTTTACTTGCTGGGACAGACCATTTGCCAGAGCAAAGTCTAACACAGATCTCCCCGCGCAGTCGGTGGCACGTGACCCTAGCCAATCGGCATGGTGCGCATTGAAGTCCCCGAGGACTACGACTTCGGCGGAGGGAATCTGTGAAAGCAGATCGTCAATCTTCGCCTGAACATGGCCCAAGAGTTGAACCGTTTCTGCATTACCACTATGGGACCTGTAGAGGCACGCGTAGACTCTGACATGGTCGTCCATGTCCACTCGCAGCCAGAGTACAGACAGGTCCCGACCTTCAAAAACCTGAAGGCGACGGTAGCAGATATCCTCCCTTACGAACACAGATACCCCGGCGTGTGGTATAAAATGGTGTTCTAGTTTATACCCGGGGTATGACAGGTACGCTGTGTCGCTAGGTTGAGATATCTGCGTCTCCGTCAGAAACAACAAGGCCGGCTGCGCCATCTCTAGGTGATAGTGGACGGCGTTCAAGTTGGAATGAAGTCCCCGGATGTTGCAAAAGTCCACATTTAGAGTGGGTCGGGGTGCCGCTGCGTTGACTCGTCGTTTGCCCTCAAAAAACACAAAAGGCGATACTTTGCCCGCCACAGATACGACGGGCAGCCCGAGCAAAATCCGAGAATCATTTCCCCGATTTTGCTCGGGGAGGGGGTCCCCGGCTTCATCAAAGCCGGTACCCTCCTGGGGTATTTTTTTTTTCGGTATCGCTTTCATGTTTGGCGGGGGGTTCAAATGAGTTTGATTACTACACGTCGGTCTTCTGTGAGCGGGTGGTCCTTCCCCGGTCGAGCTAGCCCAATACGAGCTGCAGTCAGTTAACTGCAGCTAGGCTCTACCACCTAAAGAAATACATTTTGAAATAATGAATGTAAAAGAAAATTAATTTTTATACTTTTTTATTATTTCTAAGATAAAGTAATTACGTTTTCCAAAAGGTTTTTTTAACACTCAATAGAATTCGATAGTGAAAATAAATTAATCGATGAAACTTGGTAATTTCAAAGCTTTTTTAATTCTCCTTATTGGAGATGAAAAGAAGTTTTAAAAATTTTACAACAACATTTTCTCAATAATTATCGACAATTACCAAGTTTGGGAAGACGGAAACCAGATACCCATAAACAATAAAGTTTCTCTTAATAATTAAACAACTCCAAACTACCCCTGAAGGCTCCGTCTTATGTAGGAACACAATAAAGAGTCCGCTAATATTTGTTGCTGACGTAACTCGGTTAACAATTCACGCATTTTTGAATTATTTATTTAAACCTCGAGTGTTTTTGTTGTCAGTACAGTGTAAATTATGGGCAAAAATGTGGATGTTTGACTTTGATTGTGAAGTTGACTAAAAAATAAGTACATTTTTAATTTTTTTTATTCATAGGGGTTTTATAAAAAACATTTTTTCATTTTCTAAAATACCACCAAGTTATTTATTGTTGACTTAAAAAGTACTGTCGACAGACACTCATAGATATGCAAAATAAATATATTTAATCATTGAAACAAACTGTTTTGATAACTTATCTATATTATGTTGGCGAGCATATTGTATAAGTCCATTGAGAATCCACATCACACTTAACGAGACTCCAAAACCTCAAAAACAAGACCTGACAGGTGGTATCATGATCATGTTATTTATTTCCTCAGTTTGACATTAACTTTATAAATCAGAATTCAAAATGTCATTTCACACGTAAATAAATATTCTAGGCTTTACTTTTGCAACTAAAATAATTTTAAACATATATTTATTATAATAAAAAAATATACGCATATATGACAACAAATCAATAGAAAAGGACATATGAAATCAAAACCTTTCAGTCTTCTTAAATAACATTATGAAATAAGAGTTCCAATGTCCCAACACTTAAAACTCCTCTCAACTGACTTGGATCCATTAGCAGGATATTAGCGGTCGTTAAATTCGAGGGTGTAATAAAGAAACCTAAAGTAATTTACTGTAATGGCGATCGACGGATTAATCTCGAAGTCTCAATCACAGGGAACATACATTGTCGAGGTTAATCATGTGAAACGCGGCACATTTATTTTTGTATAGATTTATACACAGATTTACACATAATTAAACTCCATCTGACACTTTACACCCGTTTATAGACAATTAAGACGAACGTATGAGTTATTTCATATACAATGTTCCTATTCTGCTTCGATGTTCTTGAATGTTTCATTATTAATTGTTAATATAACTATTATGTATAGAGATTTTTCACTAATTTGTTTTAACTTTGAATGTGATTCCCGATATTACTGATACTTTAAATTCAGTCCAGAGAACGACTTAATAATCCATTTCATTGTACTACGTGAATATCTTCTAAATGGCTGCATTTAAGGTATTTTGGTGAAAAAACGATACTCGTTCATTGAAACTGTTATCGATATGGGTTCTGACGGCACGAGTTTAATCCAGCTTCGACGTCACGTATCGGTTTTAAGGGGGTTTTAGTCTAATTTGTTTGTAACACCGTTAATGTTATAAGTGTTAAAGTTTGTACATAAACCTACAAAAGTTCTATATAGTTCTATATATATATATTAACTCACCCAGAATCAGATATATGCTAATGTTCCGGGATAAAACTATTTTATAACGGAAAATGCATGTTTTCCTCAGGGAAATCCGCATATCTATCATTTGTCAACCGAGGGCGCGAGGTCGTTGCTACATTCGTATTTTTTATTTTAGTAAACCGCTGCACTCCATCACTCATCCTTCCATTCGAGAGATTCCCAGGGTTAATAGAATAAAACCTTATTTCTTATACATGTATATATAATAAAAGGTGCGCAACTAAGTTCGCGGGTTTTTATAACCAATGAAAAATAAAAAAAAATAATATTATTACCTTCAATTACTTATTCAAAGTATCGTCTCTCACTGGCGACACAAAATCTCCATTTTTCAGGCAATAGATGAATACCCCGACGATAAAAAGAAGGGTCTTTGGTACCAAACCAATCATGCAACCAATTTTGCACCTATTCCAGGTTCGCCATATGTAGCCCAGAGAAACCATGTGCCATTGACCGGAATAGGTGAAAATCGGATGGGGCAAAGTCCGGTGAATAGGGCGGGTGCGGTAACAGATCCCAATTAAGACGTTTAATAGTCTCCTGGACGATGGACGTGCAATGGCACGGAGCGTTGCCATGCTGCACTATAACCCGCTCGGTCCTCGTCTTCCATTCTGGACTTTTTTGCAACCATGCTTCGTTTAAGTTGATGAGCTGCTGTCGGTAGCGATGCCCATCGACAGTGTCACCCGGTTTCAGCAGCTCATAATAGATAATACCTTGCTGATCCCAATAAACACAGAGCATTGTTTTCTTAACGAAGCGATTTGGCCGCGCTGTCGACATTGATGCTTCACCAGGGGAAAACCACGATTTTTTGCGTTTGGGATTTTTAAAATATATGCACTTTTTGTCACCAGTTACAATTCGGTGCAGAAAACTTTTTTTTTCATACCGCAAGAGCAAAATTTCAGCTCTTGGTTCTTCGGTTTTCCATCTGCCTATCAATCAACTTATGCGGGATCCATTTTCCTTCCTTTTGGATTTTTCCCATGAGGAAACACCTTGAGGAGTGATACTCAATGCCTTTGCAAGTAGTTCTTGGGTTTGGATATCATCCTCATCCAATAAGGCTTGCAGATCAGTGCCCTCAACTTTTTTTGGTCTCCCGAAACGCTCTTTGTCCTCAGTGGCGAAGTCGCCATTTTCTAAGCTTGAGCCAATCCTCGCATATCGTTTTTTATGGTGCTTGTTTGCCGTAGGCCTGCTTAAGAATTCGACGTGCTTTAGCTGCACTCATCTTTAGATTAAAACAGAAAAGCAAAGCTTCCAGCAAATGCTGTTTATTTGGCACAAATACCGATATCTTCTTTGAAAAAATTTACTTTTTTACTCGCGGTATGAAGTAAAATTATGGCGAGGAATTATTAACAATAGTCAAGCCTACAAATCTAACATAATTTTATACATGTCAGTCTAATATATTCGTCGTGAACGCCATTTATGTAAAAACTCGCGAACTTAATTGCACACTTAATATATAAAACTAGTAAATACTCCTCATATTATATTACTAACATAAGTTAAAAAAATATCATAAATAATTTTCAATAAAATTTATCATTCATTATGTGTACAACTTCGCTTCATAATATAATTGTTATAATAATATAGAGCTTCGTTTTCTTTTCCTAACCTTGGCATCTGTCGACATAATTATCATGTTATAATTTATAAACAACCACCTCATTTTCATTTGCGGAAAGTTTTACTTCTTTTTTTTAATTCCATAAGACATTAAGACGCTCTCAAACACTTGCAGTGATGCCAATTTTAGTGACGGAATGTGACTTGAGGGGAATAAACGCTTTAAGGATAGATATTTTCACATAGAGAACATTTCTGAAGGTGCAAAATTGATGACATTACATTTAAAACATATTAAGCTTTACAGCAATGGCTTGAGAAACAAGAAACAGATTTCTGCATATCATTAGTGATAATAGTAAATAGATTGGTTACGATAAAAGTGTATAAATGCAAAAGCTTCTATTTCGACATCCCCGTCGGATATTCACTTTAAGGTCATGCATTTGACGGGTTGAATTCAGCATATATTATTACCTATTTAAATAATACGACACGAGCGAAAGCAAAAGTTAATGAATTGTATTACTTCTAATAATATTTGTAATGAAATGTATAATTTTAAACTTTAAATCATAATTAAATAGACTGAAACAAAGCAACATCACATATATTTAACAAAGAATGTAAAACGCAAATATAATAATAAATACTCGTAACCTTATTCAACTTTCGTTCATTGAACACATGACCTACATTATATTAAACCCTTCAGTGATACTGAGAAATGATATTGAATATTAATAATGGTAGTCAAAATATTTTATTCGCATGGTCGGTCTGATGTGACGTGAAAAGGTAGACGAAGTGTTAAGTGTCAGTCCGCGCCTTTGTATAAAGTTTTTGATATTTCTATTATTCCCGATAGCCTATTTCAACAATGGGAACATTTTATTTGAATAGGATTTACTTTATATATTTCACTTTTTTAATATTTCTAATATTATATGTTTAAATGAATGGTTGGAGAAATGTTTGTGTTTATAGATGGATGGAATTTGTCTTTTACATAAAGTTAGTGAAAAGATTTAAATGAAACTTTTACATAGCTTACACATCAAAAAACATAAGTGTGCTGTTTGGTGGGTTCAATTCTCTTGATTCATCAGCTGGTGAGATTTGTATTAAAATTTCCGATCGGAATTCGTATTTTTTCAATGAATATAAAATATGACTTTCCAATTAGCCAAGAAGGTATTTTTTTCACTGTTTAACGTCCAGACTACATTTTATCTGTTCTTTATTAAAGACACGGCTCCGCCAAAACCTTTGATAAAACCTCAATAATGGCTCGGTATTTTTTAAAAATTAGTTTTATTTGTATGGATATTAGAAAAAAAATTGTGATTAATCTTATATCACGTTATTTTATATTAATAATCTATGATAATGTAAATTATGTTTGATAAGATAATTATTAAAAATTATCAACAAAACTATTCTATAACTTACAAAGAGATTTTAACGACAAAAAGGTGTCGCATTTTAACAAAAAGAAAACATTAACAAAATAAAGACTGAAAAGAAACGTGAACATTTTGCCTAATTAGCCTCATTTGTTCCTTTATTTACTTAACTGTTACAGGGAAAGTCATTATTCTAATTACCATATTTTGTGTGCTACAGTTTATGCAAATGTGCTCGTGCTAATGATAAATTATGTTGGACCCTTAATAAATTCTTTTTAATTTTATATTATATATTTAATTATTCATGGAAATTATTAATATTAATTACTTACATAAGACATTTTATAATCCCTGTTTTGATTTTATATCGAAATTTAATATAATTCTAATCTTAATTATACCTATATAGGACAGCGACTAATGGACTATTAACTTTACACTAAGGCGTTTTAGCAGAAATGGAAGTTAATTTTTTTTAATGTCTACTGGTTCGCCTTGTAAGAGTCCTATTTATTGACGTTTATATACTCGTATAATAAATAAGTTTCTTTGTCACAAGAAAATCTTTAACAACTTCTGTAAATCATCAATCATATGTTATACGCATTTGTTATGCAAAAGAAGTGTATAAAATATATAATATTATAAGTTACGTACTCTATACTTTAAAACACTAAAGCACAAAAAATAACTTTAATTTAAATATAATATTCACTATACACGATATGATCAGATCGTAGCCGCTACGGGCTACGGCGTAGCACACGAGTGTCTACGAGCGCCGCTGAACGCACACTGAATCATACTGGGCGTGTATTTCTCAGCTGAACTGTAATTAAAATAAACTTTTTTATAATTCTACAATAAATTAACTTTTCAATACAATTTATTTTAATGAGTTTCATTTAACTTCATCATCATCAAGGTTATTAAATATTATTGATATTTGTATAAGAAATAACTTCATATTTTTTTATTAAAAAGAGTACTTTTTTGTAGTTCTTGAATTGTTTGAGTAGTTGAATTGTTTTAAAGTTATTCATATGATATTTTGGCAGCGGCGTGGCAATTGGGATTTTGAAAATAAAAAATGTATTGATTTTTTTTATGTATTTTAAAACTTCGTTATTAATTATATCGATGTGTCATGCGAAAACCTGAAAAAAAATTTTTTTTCAATTAATTATAAGCAATTAAAAGTTGATAAAATTTAAATAAAAATCACGTGACTATGAACGTGCCACGATTGGTCACCCCTAATTGTGACGTCATAATGTTATAGCTGTTAAAGAATAGTACAGCGTTTACGGCAATTACATGTGACTTGACAATAATATCGAAAATTTATTGCTAAAAAATTTGTTAGTTAATTTCGTCTAGCTATGTGTGACAAAGGATTTATAAAGGCAAAGTCTGATAATATTCCGGATGTTGATATATTTATGATAACCAATTTTTTGACAAATGATGTTCGGTTCAACTCCGCTGAAGTTCGAGGTGCCAAGGCATCAAGGTAAGTCTGTTAAAAAATAATAATATAAATAGAAATAATTAAATATTTATTTTTCATTATGTTAAATATAAATATTTATTTCATAAATTGTAACTTCAATATTTGGCTCGTGAGGATTACCAATTGCAATACTTTCTGACGATTCATTTAAAATTTCTTCAATGATTTGTTGTCTCCGCCTTTTTTCTGCAGCTGGTCTTATAATCGTTGTAGCGCCTTGTCTTTTACGATTAGGTTGACAGTCAAACTTGTGTGGTATCACATCAATTTTAATCTTTGCTTTACCTCCCATTGTTGTGTAATAAATATAATTTTCCATATCATCTTTTAACTAGAAAAAAAACATAAACCATAATAATTATTTGAATATCATTATAACGACGGAAAATCATTATAATATGGAATTCATTCATTTTAATCTAGTCCAATACATAACCTAGAAGTTTATAAAATTATTTAAATATTCAATTGAATCAAAATCATTACATAAAAATTGATGAATTCATTACGTAAACATTTTCAATTATCAATTAAAAAAAATTTTAATGCTATAATTTTAAAAGTTATGATAAGGACTCTAGTTAAAAAAAATGTATTGACTGAACTCATCTACTTATTCGATTTGTATACTTAGATAAATAATAAGTAATAAAAATAGTGTTATGAAATACTTACATCGAAATGATCTTCACAACAAAAAAAATTCGATTTTGTTTTTGGATTATCACGGTGCACTGCTTGAAACCATTTATTTCGACGTTTTTCATCTTGGGGAACATTTAAAAACATTTTACCAGGAGTTGTTTTTGTAGTGTTCATACATAATGGTACAAAACAAGAACGATAACTTTTGAGATTCGACATTTTCAATATAAATTTGTGTTTTTATAACAATGTCAAAACAGAATTAAATAGATCAAAACACTGTACGTATTGTCTCTGTATCAACTGCTATGAATGAACTAACATTATGACGTCACATACACTCGGGTTTGTTCGGGAGCTGTCGGCGTGTCTTCGGTACTGGATTCAAAAACTTATTTTTATTTTGAAATAACTTGTGAATTATTGCAAAAAAAAAATTTTTAAAAATAGTTTTGTTATAAAACGTATATATGATCATTCTATTTATCGCAAAAAAAAAAATTTTTCAAAAACCCAATTGTTGCGCTTAAATCGTCAAGTGCGAGACGTTATTTAAAATATTAAATTATTATATATTAATATGAAAATAATTTAACACATTATTAACTTACTTATTTTTATAAAAAAAAAACTGAAATTTGTATAATAATTGTGATATAAAAAACATGTGTTTAAAAATACATTTTAGTTAATAAAATAATTTTAAAAAACCTTTAGAAGTTTAAAGTTAATTATTAAAATTAAAATTTAACAGTTCTGATTGATTTGTATTGTTTTGTTGTTACAGCTTAATTGAAATATTAAAAAAATAGTATAATTGAAAACAGATTTCCATTTGATCACTAAAATAAATTGATTCCTTTGTTCAATTTTAATCTAAAAGTTAATTATAATATCAATTTATTATCGGATTTTGATACGTCAAGTGTCAAATCCTTTATAAAAGCATTTATTATATAAATTAAAATAAATATATATATTTTAATAATAATGTAATGTAATCTTTTTTAACAATTTAAGATTCGAAGGGCGTTTTAAACTCGTAAAACATGTATTGTACGGTCGCGATATTTACGGACGGAATCCGTAAATCCGTAAAACATAATTAGGTTTATTAAACTTAAAACATGTATTTTCGTAATATTTATGGTCGGAATCCGTAAATCCGTAAAACATAATTATGTTTACATAAATTTTCAATCGACTTGGTGCAGTTTAATTTCATATACTACATATTTGTAGTTATTTGTACTTACTTGTACTTATTTATACTTGGTAATTGTACCAATTGTACCACAAAATAACTTTTTAATTACTGAGTAATTTAATTAGTCACAAATTAACTTTAATTAGTTTAGAAATAAAGAATTGAATTATTGTTTTTAACTTGAGGAATTTCAGTTTCAAGACATTTTTTACGTAATTTTTTACGCGATCTCTGGTTATATATTTAATACTTAAGTTATAATACTAATAATAATACTGTTACTTAAGTTTATTAGAAAAACTTGTCAACTTTATATAACATAATTCAATCAAAGAGCCTCTCCATTACTGTGACAATGATGACAAATAAATAAGATACAAAAGTTTAAATTATTTGTTTTCTAATTTATTTTCACTTTATTATACATCAATAAGTGACAAATGATATAAGTATTGATGTGTATGTATACAAATTAAAAGGGACTTTAATTTTGTTATAAAATATGGTGTTTATAGTGTTTTAGCCACCCCCCGCAGTGCAGTGCGGAAAGCTTTTTAGATCACAACCACTAATAAATATATCACCACATAAAATATAATTTATGGCCACTCTAATATATTACGATGAAAATTTTTCATAAAACCTTAGGTTAAAAACATCTTTGCATACTTTAACACTGCTACATATTACATACTACATACTACATTACACGATTATTTTAGGTTTATTGCACTATATGTTTCTCTTCACGTTGATCGGTAGAAATAAGTTACTTGTTACTATTCAATTAAGTTATTGTTAAACCCACTGATTACTTAACTAATGAATATTAAATCTATAAATATTGTCCATTTCAATACTATTTTATTTTCAAGATCAGAATTTGTAACTTGGTCTTCTCCAATTGATATTTAACATTTTCGTATTACGTAATTTTAAATGTGAAAATGAAATATTTTTACTTGTTTCTAAAATTTTGTATTTGTTTAATATATGTGAGTACTTTTTACATTTTAACCATAACTAGATGCCTTTCATTCAAATCGTGTTAAGTGATTTAAAACTTTAAAAAAATGTTATTTAATTATTTTGAAAACTATTTAACATGACGTTAATATGGATTACAGTAAATTGTTGCAGTTATTTATAATTTACTTCAGAAAACGTAAAAGCCAATTATATATATAAAAACTTGTTTACCTCAAACAAGATTTATCTGAATCGGTTTCAATATTGCGATGTTTAGTATCAATTTCAATTATCGTAACCGTTTTCCGATACTAAATTACAGAGCACAATAAACGCATTTGATCGTATATTTTGTCTTATTAGCTTTTTACCTTTATAAGGCTGAAACTCACTGATGAAAAAAAACTCAAAAAAACCTAATCCATAAAATTTATTGGTCAAATGAATCAAAGCTCTGCTTAAACCGTACTTGACAATTCTTTTGACATAATTGACTTGTAATCTATAAATAAGCGAATTTACCACGAGGAGTGTTCAAATGAGCTATTCGATCTGATGCCTATTGCAAAATTTCATCACCACACAGAGCTTAATCACCTCCAATACCATCCGTACCACCTGGATGCGTGGCGTTCTTCCACTGTGCGGTTCCCAAGAACCTTTCTACCACGTACCACTCGAAAATGGAACGAACTCCCTTCAAAAAAGGCGTTTACTCCTACCTCCAAGACCGACAGCGCTCTTGTGAATTCTCGGATGTTGCAAGAGTTCATGGACGGCGGTGATCACGTATCATTTGTGACCCGTAAGCTCGTTTGCCCTCCTCTAATATAAAAAAAAATAATACTAATATTAAGTACATATTTAGTAATGTATTAAAGTCAATATTATATCTAAATTTGTTATTTTTGTTATATTACAGTAAAGACGTTATTTTTAGATAACTCGTGAATCTCCGTCCTTAAAGTATTATCCGGTGCGTTGAATTTTATTATCGTCAATCAATTTCAGATGATTGATTCAAATCAGCAGTTTCCTTTTACGATTAATAAAAGTAATCCTTTTTGGTTATAGTTATATTGACGCTTTCCTGCTCCTTTTCTGCCAATATAGGTTAATAATTGAAATAAAACATTCTAAATTTTCTTTTTTCCACACACTCATCAAAAAAGGCGTACAATTTTTTTATTTCTACATTGCATAACGGAACCACCAATGAAATATAAACGTCTTATTTATGAAAAATTATTTAATGCTTGGAATGATACGCAAATGGAATTACATTTCATTATTAATAAATCATGTATTCTCAGACCATTCGTTATTGTTAGGAAAATATGTTTATAAGATGCAGCTTCACGAGTAGAATAAGAATGTATGTCAAACGAATGAGGATCTCGGAAATTAAATTCCTTAGTAGGAATTTTCCATATATTTACATTTTTTGTATTAATGTTAGATTTTTTTTATAATTATATTGTATAGTTTAGTCATTGTATATTTTATGAGTACCAACCAACATTTTTTCACGTTATTCAAATAAAAAAGGAGTGCTGAATTGATAACAAAACGAAATACATTGAAATTGAAAAAAAAGGGAATTGGTGTATAAAAAAGTGCTTTTTATTTTGTTTAACGCAAATGAATAAGTCAGAAAAGTCGTTCTTGGTAATTTTTATCTTAATTTCATATTTATATTATTGTATCTCACGTATAAGATTAACATTAAAAGAAAGATATTATTTCTTAAAAATATAAACGCGACTAGAATACTTCGAAGCGATCTCCCGAAATAAAAGACGTGACTGACTCAAACATAAAAGTTCCGGAGGCTGTATTATTTAGTTGTGGATGATATGAATTCAGGTCGTGCGTCTTACAAGACGCAATAACGGGGCCTTGATATATGAGTCCTTGATTAGAAATCGCGGCCTTCTTTATGTCGTCAGGGGAAATACTGACAGTTAATGAAGCTTAGATTAAATATTGATAATTTGATATCATATTTATAAGTAATTAAATACTTGTAATATAAAAATATATAATTAGATAAAAATAAAATTCAAAATTCAAAAATTCAAAATTCAAAATATCTTTATTCAAGTAGGCATTTACACGCACTTTTGAATCGTCAATTATTACAATACAAAAAAAGGTCAGTGTAGTCCGTCCGTAAGCAAGCTACCACCGGCTCGGAATGCTGCTCTGTTGAGAAGAGCCGGCCAGAAACTCAACAGTTGCTCTTTTCAAAAGAAATATAACAATAGGTGATGTATATTATAATATAATATAAATCCTGCAAATGATTCAACAACTTAAGTTCCACATATTTCGATCCACTAAAAACTCTTGAACGTTATAATAAGCTTTATTTAACAATAAACTTTTGATTTTAGATTTAAAACTAAGAAATGGAAGGTCTAAGATATCTTGTGGAACTTTATTATATATGCGTATACTCAAACCCATGAAGGATTTATTAACTTTTTGAAGCCGAAACTTTGGCGTTACGAGTTTGTTTTCATTTCTCGTATTTATCGCGTGTCTGTCACTGTTTTTTATATAACTATTTAAATTTTGACGTATATATAAAATATGTATTGGGAAGCGACTGTAAGAATACCTATTTCTTTAAAAACATCTTTCAGAGAATCTCTAGCTTTTAAGTTATAAATAGCCCGCACAGCTCTTTTTTGCAAAATAAATATAGAATTAATTTCGACAGCACTGCCCCATAATAAAATACCGTAAGATAAAATACTGTGAAAATAACTAAAATAAACAAGTCGAGCCGTATTTATGTCCGTTAATTGTCTAACTTTTCTAATTGCAAAGACGGCGAAGCTGAGTTTGGCTGCGAGTGTTGAGAGATGGGGGTTCCACTGGAGCTTTCTATCTAATGTTAAACCTAAGAATTTTGTTGAGTCAATCAATTCTAACACTTCATTGTTAAGGAGCAAGTTACAATTTTTACTTTTTACATTAGGAAGTGTAAACTCTACGCATTTAGTTTTCTTAGCATTTAACACTAAATTATTAATTTCGAAATATTGTATTGTGCCTGCTTTTTAGAAAATTATTTTGAAATTTAACACGAAATCAGATAGATATCTAAAGACTACTAGGATCCGCCGCCGTTTGCTGCGTCAGTTGAGCCCCCTCAGTTTTTTGACCATCATTTCTGAACGGAATGAGATATTTTAACTCTGTTTTTTTTAATATTCCCATTCTCAAGCTCTACAGCTCTGCTAATTTTCATTCAAACCGGTTCAGTAGTTTTTATGTGATGTTGCTTCAAAAAGAAATTTCCCAAACGGTTACGAGCTTCGTTTACGCTCAGCTAAATTAATTGTGTGCGAAACTTTTATAGTGTTTGAAATGGAAAACTTGTAATAGTACTGTATTTTTTTACACCACATCTAGCACGATATAGATTTTGTTCGTGATTTTCTTACCATTTTAATATCTTAGTATTCTTGATTTATATATAGACATTTTCAAGGACATCCTCTCGTAGCACGTTCTATTAATAGACATTAATAGAACGTGAATATTTATAATAATTTACCTGTTGTATAATCCTTAAAAGTTGCCGGTATGTTATTGATTTCCTCAAAAAGTACTAAACGGATTTTTGTACGGTTTTTACTAAAAAATAGTACAATTCTTAAGGAAGATTTAGGAAAATAGTAGATTACTGTATTATGTAAATTAACTGCAATATATCGACTACTGTTAAAGAAGTCGCACGGTCGTAAAAACTCTCGCCTGCTAGTGCGTGCGCTTCATAAACCAGCAAAGATACATTAAAGTACAATACTACAATAATTAGTACTTTTGTAAATCTACAATTCTCTAGTTTCAAAGAAATCTGCAACAGAATAACAGAACAACAGAAACTGTTCGAAATTTTGATTAAAATGTTACTTTACATTCGAAGCGGTTTTCTTCTGTTCAGTATTAAATCTTATCTCAATAAACGAGTTTATTAGCATTTAGCTGATGGTAGACCATTTAATATAGATTTAGATTGTCCTTTACATACATACTTGAATCAAATAAATACTTTGAAAGATATTATAGATTTAAAAACATACGCCATCAAAAGAATTTTAGATCCAGCGCTCTTTCGTATGCCGGGTTCAAAATTCAAGAATCAAATAGGAAATCCCGAGATAAAAGTAAAAAACTACAGGCGAGTGAAGCCGCGGACAACTGCTAGTATAATTATAGACCAAAAAAAGTTTTAGGTTCCCTTTGATTCATGACCCTAAATATCTTTTATTTGAAGTATAAGTTCTCTATTGTTAAATATACTTTTCTTCCTTCTATCTTAAAAAAGCAGTCTTTGAATCAGGAAAATAAGCTCATATTATAAGTTAGCTAATATTTTATAAGTTACTATTTTTAGACTGAATTATTAAAAATATATCAAATGAAGTCAGAATTTCGGATTGGTAAATTTTAATTATTTTGACACTTATTATTAGAAGTTGGTTGAAATCACATTATGTTTTTACAACCGGATTCTTTTTTAACTTTTTTATCACTTAAAGCTGGAATTATTATTTATCAAAAATGGTATCCGTATATTATAGCAGAGTGGATTAAATAAAACAAATAAAATGTTTACTATTTTAATTAGTTTTCACAACTATATGACTATCCACATCACCTCTCTTCAGCCTCTCACGTGACATACAATTTTAATTAAAATTATAATACAAAATCAGAAAATTAAATTCTTCACTTGACAAATTATTTTAATAGAAAAAAAGATTAAAATGTATGCTCAATTATACACAAATATCGTATATATAAAATAATAAATAAGTCTTATCAGAGGTAAAAGAAGAAAAAATAGATAACAGAATAAAATACAATATATATTTGAGCAAATTACAATAAAATAAAGTATAAAACTACTTATCATCAACGCCTCTTCAACCTCTCTTCCAAAACTATCTCGACTTTAACTATCGACTATCGATTATGTTATAGCAGAGACTCAACAGTATTCAGTATAACATCTATAGGGGTATTTGTATAAAATAAATTATATCAAATATAATACAAAAAAAGGAAAAATAGGATTATTAAAAAAAATTAAAAACAATAATAAATTAATTTAGTAAAAATTTTTAAAAATATCGTCGTATTGTGAACACCCAAATAGATGTTATACTCGTCTCAATAGATCAGGCACCGTAGTAAGAGGTAGAACGTCGTTCCCAAACAAATAACGACCGAACGACTTTATATTGCCATGAAGTTTTTCAGACTATTCGTCTTAAGTATTATTCAAAAGAGCCTCGAAACTAAGCGACATTATATTGCGATGAAGTGTTACAGACTTACCAGTCTTAACCATTATTTAAAAGGACCTCGAGACCTAACAACTTTGTGTCATTAAATGTGTTTCAAACTCACCATTTTTAATATTATTCAAAAGAACCTTGAAATTGAACGACTTTATATTGCCATAAAATGTTTCAGACTCACCGTCTTAACCATTATTCAAAAGGACCTCGAGACCTAACGACTTTGTGATATTAAGTGTGTTTCAGACTCACCATTTTTAATATTATTCAAAAGACCCTTGAAACTGAACGACTTTTATTGCCATGATAAGTGTTTCAGACTATTCGTCTTAAACAGTATTCAAAAGGACCTCAAGACCTAACGACTTTATATTACAATGAAGTGTTCCAGACTATCCGTCATAAATATTATTCAAAAGGACCTCGAGACCGAACGACTTTATATTACCATGGAGTATTTCAGACTATCCGTCATAAATATTATTCAAAAGGACCTCGAGACCGAACGACTTTATATTACCATGAAGTGTTCCAGACTATTCGTCTTAAACAGTATTCAAAAGGACCTCGAGACCTAACGACTTTATATTACCATGAAGTGTTCCAGACTATCCGTCATAAATATTATTCAAAAGGACCTCGAGACCGAACGACTTTATATTGCCATGGAGTATTTCAGACTCACCGTTTTTAATATTATTCAAAAGGACCTCGAGTTATGACATTTTGTCACTTTAGAGTTATTTCATCTTTCTACCTTAACATAATAAGTTAGAAATGAATTATTATATTTCTTCAATATTTTTATTTGTTGCAAAATAACAAAATTCTTGCTAATGTTTTTAAAATGAGACGATATACGTAGTGGGATACGTATATGGAGAAATAATAACTTAAACTTAAGTTAAGCTATTGATAGTTTTACGAATGTTTAGTTTAAACTTTTTAAACTATAATTTGAAACATTTATTACAAATAACCAATTAATTATACTTAATTTTAATACAATAAAATTTTAATATGAACATATTTTACAACGCACTTACATTATAAAAAATAATATATAAATAATATTCAACAATTTGTTAAATAATACGCCAATGTCCAATAGTTCGATCTCACTTTATGTCTTTACAAATAAATATTTTTTTCAACTTACGAACCGAAAAAAAAAACAATCTTTAATTCGCCACATTTTAGACTCAAACCGGTTTAAACTGGTGTAATATTGAAATTTCTTGAACATGTGAATCTTCTATCTTAAGAAAAATACATATAAATTGTCTAAATTTGGTTAACTCTCAGTATACGTACCGTGATTGCAATAACGAGATCATCACTGATGTTCTATTAATTAATCATAGCTAAGTGCGTCTGATACGACATTTAATAAACCTATTCTCCGAATTACAAGTTGTAATATATATAAGTAAAACTCTTTAAATCGGTAGAAGAGTTAGAACATTACAATTCTGTTAACAAATTCTATGTTATGATAAGATGTATCTTCATTTACTTCTACTAATAATCACAAGGACTCCGTTACTGCATCACGCGACCACGTTACAATTATATACTTATTTTAAATGGAAATCAACTTCAGTATCACATCAATTAAATTACAATATTTGATATTGTTCGGCGCCGTCCCGTGAAGTGGTCGCGCAGTGGTCGTGGAGTGGTCGTGAGGTGGTCGTGACGTGGTCCTGAAGTCGTCGTGGAGTGGTCGTGAAGTGGTCGTAAGGTCGCGGTCAATTGGCGACGGTCTGTTTCTGTCTCTGATGGTCGTAGTTGACCAGTCGCTGTCCGACGAGGTACTTGTCGTTCTTTATGTGCTCGTACAACTTCGTGAACTGACGAATCTGGAAATTATAATTAAATATTAATAAATTATATTTAGAAGTCGTTTTATTGTCCCCGGTTAGCTATAACTTTTTTACAAGACTCGAAGATAAGGAGAGGACAGTAACTTTTTTTACGTTTATCGGTGCCACGCCGTGGCACAGCGCGCATTCATACTTATACTAGCGCACACACCTGGAAGAGCGCCAGCGCCGCCAGCAGCGCAATGAGCAGCAGAGCGGGATAGACGCGCCGCGCCAGCAGGTTGCGCTGCGCCGGCGCACTCAACACCAGCGGCGCCACGCTGTGCGCCAGCGCGTACGGCACCGCAAGCGCCAGGCCCAGCCAGCGCACCAGCGGAGCCGCCACCGACCGGAGAATGAACCTACGGAGTGTAATAATAGCTGACTCTTAGTCTTTCTCATTGTGTGGTTTATTTGAAGAATTTGAGTATCAAATAATCATTTTTTATTTGTAATGTACACAAATTAGGAAAATTTGTACTTGAGGTCCATTTCCCGTATTCCATCTCTGTAGGCCTTTTCTATAGCCCGTCGCATGCTCCAGTCCGGGCCCATCATGGTGAGCGCGCATACTATCTTAGTGTACAGCACGCCCAGCGCCCAGTCCTGCCACACGAACAGCACCGGGGACTGCTCTAGAGGCACCCGCAGCGGAATTACGAGGACCTGGACATTATAATGTTTATAAATAATATAACCGCAATATCTAACAAATCAAACACTTTGTATTAAGATACCACTATCGCAACTTGTAACTCAGGATTCGGTAAAAACAAGAAAAAATGGCAGTGCGCTGTCTTGCGAGTAGAAATGTAGAGATATATTACCAATGAGGCCATAGTTGTTACTCCCATGAAGCTCTACTATCCACTTTGCAAATCAAAATAATACTACATCATCACAATGCTCACCAGCTCCAGCAGTAGCCCGAACATGAGCGGCACGAGCCCCAGCAGAGCGAGCGCCGCCAACGCCGCCCGCGCCGTCCTGCGAGCCCACAGCGCCGCGCGAGACACCAGCGCCGCCCGGCCTCCCCGCGCCCACCCCGCCGCCAGCGCCCCCCCGCGACCCGCCGCCCAGCACAGGTACATACCTACCACATATACGATTATACACTCGTTCTTTCTGTCTCTTATTCGTACTCTCTTTCTAGGACCCACCGCACGCCGCCGTGTACAGCTCGTGCACTCCCTCTGAGGCCTTCGGCAGCCAGATTGTCATCACCTTCCTACCGATGGCTACCGGTATCACCTACAAGAAAAAAAAATTTTAAACAAATGAAATAACAGCAACGAAATAATCCTTACAAAATATGGCTCGAGCTATAAATATATTAATATTATAAAATTTAAAACGAATATTTTTGAAAGGAATAATTTAATAACATTTGTTATTTTGTTTATATATACATGTATGTTTAAAATTTATTAATACTCTCCAAAAATTAGAGAGAGAGAATGTTAATTAATATAGTATTGTATAAGTAATATTTTTGAAGACTAATTTGGGACGCCCTAACCGGCAAATTTTGGAAATAGTTTTAAGGAATTTGTAAACCAAAAATATTACCAAATAAAAATGAATATGAATATGAATAAAATCCACAATACTCTTGTATGAGAATTGGAAGGCTACTGAGACCACCGAGTTATTAAAATTGTAAACTTAGTAGACATCGGATCACATCAAAAAATTATCCAAAGCCGCATAATCGTGACCTTAGCATGCTATCTGACTTTCAGACCGTTAGGGTCAATGATCTAGTGAGTAGTTAGGTAGCGAGTACCAGAGTAAGTGCGCTGGCCAGCACCAGCGAGGCGGCGACCAGCGCCAGCAACGCGCCCAGCCGCAGCGGGAACCGCGACACGCGCACGTACGGCTCGAACCCTGAGGGACCGTCCCGCCACATCAGCTCCTGGAAGACACCAAGGACTTTCATTGTCTTTTAAAGGGGTATATATATATATAAGAATATTTAGGGCTTATATTGCATTTAGTGACGACATCTCACTATTTCTATAAAAGTGAAGTCAGGTCGTTTGACGACATTTGTGGGTTGACTTTGGTACAGAGGTTGTCGTTGTGAGGTGTTGCCGCCATTAGCTGCGAGTAGTATTTCTGTTGATACCTCGTTATTATTTGTTCTTTGACTTGTGAACTTAATAGTGTATGTACCCTGTGCGCATCCCCGAGGCGGTGCGGAAGATCGGGAGGGGGCTCGCTGTCCCTAGCGGCGTCCCCCAGCAGGTAGGACCGAAGCCCCAGCAACCCGGCTGCTCCCAGACACCACGCACGCAGAGCCCCCTTCAGCCATGTGCGAGTGTGTGACTGCTCCAGCAGCGCCGGGAGAATCACCTACAAGAAACACGTTTTAATTCATTGCCTTTACCAACTCTCCCTTTCCTCCCCCCTATCTTAGCCCCCTTCATCCTAGAGGGTAGCAATGTTATTGACCATGTAATAATAATTTATTATATTTATTTATTTATAAGATATAAAAAAAAAACATTTTGAATCTATAACAGTGATCACTAGTCTACGTCAAAGGGGTGTGACAGAAGGGTCATTTTGAAACCATTGGTATCTAAAAAAGCCCTTCTGGAAACACCGTCTGCAACTTAAAAAAAGGTTACGAGGGTTCCTGGTCTGAGAAGAATCACACAACAAACTCAGTCGATTTTGTTTTATGGTGAATATTGTTACACAACACACAAACGTCAATACATTTAGTGAGCAATGTACATATAACTAGAACCATCGCAATCAATTCGAAAACCTGGCCCAATGATTAGTTAATAGTAGGAAAATGGAAATCGGGGCTAGCAATACCAGTCACCGCAAACTATTACCCATAACGCAAGGGTCAGCCATCACCCTCTTCGCCACATTTGAGGAAGGGGGCCAACCCACCGCCGTCGCAAGTAATGTCTTCTAAGGAGCGGTGTGATGCAACCAGTGGATCAAACAAGAAAATAGTTTTAAAAAAACACTTAAGAACTCACTTGCAACAGCAAAAGTTCCAGGCTAAGTTCGTTGACGGGAGCCTCAGTGTGCACCGCGACGGCGTACGGGAGGAAGCCGGGAAGGACGTACTTGATAACTCTTATCGGAAGCCACAACATGAACAGCACGGCCGTCCCGAACACCATGGCCGAGACCACGAGGCGGCGGATGTGAGACCACACTGAGAGGTGTATCATCTCCTGTTCACGTGAAGACCATGTTTATACATTAGTATATAATTTGGCGTAAAATTGTAATCTATCTATACATATTATAAAACTAAATCCTCAGAAGCTATCTATATGTTATGGATTTTCTCGAAACTTACTAAACAGATTTTTGTGCGGTTTTCACTAAAAGATAGTGCAATTCTTGAGGAAGGTTAGAGTAAATAGTAGATTATGGTTTTATGTAAATTGACTGCAATACAACGATTACTGTTAAAGAGGTTGTACGGTCGTAATAAATCTCGCCTGCTGTGAGTTTTACTAATGTACGCTTCGTAAAACAACAGAGATACACTAAAGTAATATACCAAAGAAATGTAGATCTATTAAAAATACTACAAGGAAGATAACATTTCTCTACTTCTTATAATTACCTCACAGTAACTACTTTAATGTTAAAAATTTAAATATATGTAAGACATAAGAAATAAATAAATCACTACTTCATTAGACTTGTGAAGAACCTTCCCCTTAATATTATAATAAGCTTGACAACAATCTTATTTATATATATTAATATCAGAACTCAATAAGGGTTCATAGTATAAAAATATTATGAACCTTATATCGGCTCAAATGTTAACATTACCCAATATCTAAGTATTTCATTCCTTAAACTACATAACTATTACATATTAAATAAATTAAAATACATTGCTTATTTTAATGTGATGTAAATGTGTGACAAGGTCACATTAGACTTTTAAATTAGCAATTAGAATTTCATTAAGTACTGCCTGGTGATGCACGCAATTTTATACCGAGGAATCAGAAACGGGTCAGTGAAACCCATTTTCTAACCATTCCATTGTAGAATGCCTAAACTACTGTTTCTTTCACATGTGTGTGTGTGTGTATGGGTGTGTACCAACACATGCATATCTGACTTCTATGTTGGAAATGTCATATTCTTTTTACTCATTTTTTATTCATATACTGGAAACTATGTCTCTTGAGAGTTCAATGAATTTCTATTTTACATACTTTTTATTTTTATCTGTTAAACAACCAATTTAAGAAGCATAGCATAATTTACAAAAATGTACACTAATTGGCTCATTTCTTAAACTTCTAACTACTTCTTAATATAATTGTGTCATAATAGTACTTCCCAAGGGTACCTCCTACATATTATATACAAATGATAAACAACATTATCTCAAAGACAAGATTAAGGACATAATAAATTATATAAGTGTTATCTGTTGATAGTACTTTTAAATAAATCATTTGATTTCATTTATATGGTAGTAACTATTCAAAAATTATTATGTTTAATAGAAATAGATAGAAATAAAAAATCTCACCTGCACTGGACTGAAATCGGGATCGTTCAAGTTCTTCAAAAACCACAGAACACCAGGCCTCAAGACCTCTCTCAATAATACAATAAAGGATGCAAAATAGTAGACATAAACCATTCCGACTAGCCAGTGAATGAACATTAGTGTCCAGGGAGCAGCTTGAAGACTTGATTCCCTGTCCTTAAGAGTGGCGTCAAACATTGATAGCGAACACAGGTCCAACCACCAGCCACATACTAATGGAATTACACCAATCTGGAAGTAATATTAAATGACAAAGTAAACTTTCGATTTTCTCTTTCATAGAGTAATTTTGTTTTACAAACTATAATTTTATATAATACAATTATTTTATTTAAGTATTTAATAATGGTAATATTAAAAATATGATTGTAATAAAACTTACCTCTACAACAGACAGCAGTGCCACTTTCACTACCACATAGCAAAATCCTAATGCTTTTTTAGCACTCCTCAATCTAAGCAGTGATGCCATACCATGTAGTACTGCAAGTATAGCACCAACAATCACATACCCAGCCAATGCAGTTAACAGACCGGCAAATGGCCCCTCTGCAGCGAATCCAGCCAATACTGCTCCCAATTTGCCTATGTGATATGGGCAAAATGCAAAGACAGCAATAAAAAATGTATTTAGAGACACCAACCAGAAGACATGTTCTAGAAACACCATTGAACCATCTAGACCAAGTAATCGGGCCCAGGTAAGTTCTTCAACTGCTGCCCGATCCCATTCCATGGGATTTCTATTGGCCTCATCACCCACTAAGGGATCATCAACACCCTCAGCATTTGGCTCTTCTCTTGCTCCGCCATCATCCCCCGCTCCTTCGTTTACATGATCATTGTTATTATCCTGTAAAGGAATTTCCTCTGCTGCAGGGGCAGGTAAATTTTCTCTTTCCATCCAATCTGGGCCACCACCATGCATTATCTGTTCTCTTAACCAAACCAGTCCAATAAAAGAAAACAACGTACATGTTACAACAAAACATCCGGAAAACACATCTTTGGCCAGGTTCTCGGCTGACACAATATCAAAGGGCAATGATATTATTGGGTCTAACGACCCCGAGAAAATACATCGATACGTTCGACATGCTGTTAAGGGCACTATACCGAGCCATGCGAGCGCAACGAGAGTGTAATGCAACCAGTCCTTAACCGCGGATGCCACAGAGGTCACTAGCCCGCCAACTACATCCCGTAAGGGTAACCTTCGGGGCATATCCGGCGAATATATTGGCATGAACGAAACCCGATGTCCACATAACTCGCATATTTCTTTCCGCGAATATCGCATCCACTGAACTAGACATTCTTGGTGAATCCATTTAATGGATCCCGTGCAAATACAGGGATGGAACAGAGGACGATCTGACGACGCTTCTGATCTGCAAAATCTACAGAAGTCTGCACCGGACGAGTCCGAGTCCATCATTGTCCACAATCCAGTTTGTCAGCTTGATTATGCGATCTGCGAAAGTTGACGTATTGGAATGTTTTAGTTGCGATATATTTATTGTCAGAAATACGATGTCAAACCGGTTTATAATTTGTGCACTGATTTACTTACATTTCTTTTTAACTTTTAAAATAAACTGTATAGTTTTTTAGAATAAAAACAAGGATTTTACTTTATTCAACATCTATTTGTTTGCTAACCAACACGGACACAGTATAGACTATAGAATACAGACCAAAGACCATAGAGTAAGATATTTATGAATAGAGTATAATAAACTAATACAAAATAAAGATATTTGGTACAGAACTGGAATAATCGCTTAACATAAAGATTACGTGCTCTATGACTATGATTACAAAAATCAGATTCCAATATGAGCAGTAAACTTTAATTACCTAGCTAATATGCTTGTTTTGTTTTATATTAAGTTATTAAGCTAGAATATTTTTATAATAAATTTTACTAATAATACTTAAGGCAACGAATCCGAGGCAGGAGTTTTTTATAGACAACGTTAGTAGTTACTACTGTGGTACACAGTCGGTACCCCATATATTTTACACTATATATCAAAGTGACATTATATGTATCAAACGTCATTTGTTTATAGATTGTTAGTTTGACATTGACCTCTGATGACAACATCAGAAATCAGAATATTCAAGTTTTATAGTGATATTGGCTGATTAAATAATTATTTAATTGGTACATGATATGAAGTTATCGTGATTCTTGTTAACTATAAGTTAAAAGGCTTTCCTATATTTTCATTCTATTTTCAAGATAAGAACTAGCAGAGTAGTTTCTGATGTTGAAATATTTAAAAAATCCTTGTAGTGAGTATAGATATTTTTGTTATATTTAATAGAATTAAACATTGTTTAAAATACTCAGAATTCAGCCGAGTTAATTAAATAATAATCAGATTACTTATTTATAAATCATAAACAATTTATTACATTTTATAACTCAATAAAGAAATTATTTCAGATAAATATGAACTAAACACTATAAATAGTTTCATTTTATAAACCGTCTGTGATAATGAAGTCACCAAAGGAAACAGTTATTAAAATTGAAGAGAGCAATGGCTCGCAGAGCAGGAAATCAGAGATAAATATACTGTGTCTCGACATAACACCATATAGTCCTTTAGTACAATTTGCTTGTTGTTCTATATTTGTATTCATATGCTACCTGGCCTATGGATATTTCCTAGAACTAATATTCTCAAGTCCAGAAGTGAAACCTGTGAGCTTGTATATAACATTAATACAGTTTTTAATTACTACTGCTCTTAGTTATGTTGAAGCAATTATAAGGATTCCTATTAAGAGATCGTAAGTATCTTTTAGAATACCTGAACCACATTTTTGTTATCAATCACTAATTTAAAAGAAACTAGAAGTTGGAATGTAATGAAATAGATTATATATATAAAACAAAATAAATGTAGTAAATACTATAGGCATCAATAAAAAATATATATGTTTATTTTTTTCAGAGTACCGTTAAGAACTTATGCAGTTCTAGCCGCTCTCACGCTAGGAACAATGTCACTATCCAACTTAGCACTCAGTTATTTGAACTATCCAACACAATTAATATTCAAAAGCTGCAAGTTAATACCAGTGATGATTGGAAGTATCATCATACTCGGTAAAAGATATGGGTTCTTAGATTACGTAGCCGCTGTTGTTATGTGTGTTGGTCTGACTATGTTTACTTTAGGTAAGAATTATCTTAGAATTGTTTGAAAAATATTTTATTTTCTTAATAAATTATATGTAATTAACAATTATGGTTACAGCTGATTCAAAAACATCACCAAACTTTGATTTCATAGGAGTAATAGTGATATCTCTGGCATTGCTTTGTGACGCTATCATTGGAAATGTGCAGGAGAAGGCTATGAAGCAGTTCCAAGCCACCAATAATGAAGTGGTATTCTATTCATATGCTATAGGATGTGGTTATTTAGTTTTTATCACTGGCAGCACCGGGATTATGGTGGATGGTTTTAATCACTGCGCTAAGGTATAACACCCATATTTAAAAAAATGTGTCTGTTTGTCTTATGCCTTTACATTTTCATAATTTTGTTTTACACCAAATGTTACTATTATTACTTATTGTAATTATTTTAATACATAGCTACCTTCTAGAGTATAATTCCCGTATTACAATATTATCCAGGCTTGGGATTCTAAGTATTGTGAAACTTAATGTAACAAACAGACCAACTTTTAAATGTCTATACTGAATTCTCCAATTAAATTATTATTGATAACGTGAATAAATTTCAGAACCCAATGACAACATACTCCAATATATTCCTTCTGAGCGTGAGCGGGTACATGGGACTGCAGGCTGTACTGACGTTGGTTCGCATCAGCGGCGCCACCGTCGCCGTCACAGTCACCACCATGAGGAAGGCGCTGTCAATTGTCATATCATTCTTGCTTTTTAACAAGCCATTTGTTTTTCAGTAAGTATTTTGATACTACTATCGAAAAAGCTTCTGTAAAGACACTCTTTAAATAAGTTTACGTAGGATCCACACCCTGCTCTGAGAGACAGACAACAAACTCAGACGGTTTTTTTTATTGTGATCAGTTTCACAAACGTCAATATATTCAGTGAGCAAATTTTTTTTTTTTATACTTGCTTTGATTACCGTTCTCTACATATTTTTCAATAACACTAATGTGTAAATTAAATTATGGCACTGACTATCTCTTCTGTACTCCCAAAGAGTACGACCAATCTAACAATAACAATCTACAAAATCCGACTTTGTATTTACCATAGTAATTATTATTATTTGTTTAATAATTATTATTTTTTATAACATATTATTTTTATATTTTAAGTTTATAATAGACAGCCTGTGGTGACTCAGCCAATAAACTACTATCTGGCGTGATTGCGTCAATAAAAAAATATTAGGCTATGATTTTAACCATCGTTTATGATACCGATATGAATATTTTCCAAAATATTTGATATACAGATTTCGTATAGAAAAAAAAATTAGCAAACACAAACCTCCACGCGCCCTTAAACACCATTAGTATAAAATTAAAAAATACTTGTACCTGTGATGTCACACGGAGCAAATGAAGTCATACCAAATTTTTCACAAACAAACTTTTCTTTGGACAACACATACAAAATTTATTGAAACACATGTTTAACGCCATCTTATCTTATCCTGTCTTCAGATACGCCTGGTCCGGAATGCTGGTGGCATTGGCAATATATCTGAACCACTACAGCAAAAAGAACCCTCACTACGTCCCATCCTGTGTATCATACTGCTGGTATCACTTGCAGGCGTTCTACCAATCAGAGTACAGATATCTTAGGATTAAGAGCAAAATGTATACTGACACTGTGTAGATTATCCTAATACATTTTAATTGTAGGTTATTTTAATTATAAATATAAATAATACTATTACATTTGGCAAAATATACAACCTCAAATAGATGATAAGATATAGCAGTCCCGGTACAATTGGTACAATATTCATTTACAACAATACCATTTTTTATTGTACTGATTCTTATCATCATATTATGAAAGATTTTTGAAATGTTCCTCTAAATTTGTATAAGTGTTGTATTTATTCCTTGATGAATGTGGTATAGTTACTATATATTTTAATTTATTTTAATGGAATATCTAACTCCATAAATAAGTAAGATTTTACAGAGAGAGAGAGAGAGAGAGAGCTCTTAGGACAGTGTATTACGACTTATTTATGAGTCAGAGTTCACAGAGAGTGCTCGCTCTTAGAATTTTAAAATTTTTATTGTTAAATACCTATTAAGTTATACTATGTACATTTTACTATATAACTATTAGAACAGTGTAGCAATATTAGTATTAATTTATTGCTCAAAGTTATTTACTCCAGCTAAGTATTATTTTGTCACAAAATTGTAGAAATATTTATGTAATATAATATATACAAGTTAAATAAAACAATTTTTTTTTTATATCAATGACATTTATTTCATTGTATGTACAAAATCTTATAAACCTAACTGTTCCATACAAAAGTGTCCAAATTTTAATTGTTTGATTACTTGGAATGTTTAAGACACTAT
The DNA here is from genome assembly GCA_918358695.1 of Melinaea menophilus ssp. n. AW-2005. NCBI lineage: Eukaryota > Metazoa > Arthropoda > Insecta > Lepidoptera > Nymphalidae > Melinaea > Melinaea menophilus. The sequence continues at coordinate 18,369,665 of OU911045.1, read as the reverse complement.
TCATCATCTCTTCATACAAATTCTAGGAATTAAAATGATTAATTGATTAAAGCACGTTTAATACTTTAATATTGAAAATGTTTGATTTATTCGTGACAATCAAATTAATTACAATTTAACTAACAAAGGATTTAATTTTAATTTAGGGTTAATGATATAATTAAAAAAGTACAAAACGGTTTATTTCAATGTGATTTGATCGTTGGATGATTTGTTAACTAAAATGATGAAGCCATTTCATCTTAGACGTATTAATTTGATTTGGTCTCATTGTAGTTTCTAATATCCTTAATCATATGTTGAAGATAGCTAGTTTAATTGTGTGAATCGTTCAAATCACTTGATATAAGATAATGAATTTTCAGATATAACCTGTGTCTAGTGCCATTTTTTTACCAACTCGATTGCTTCAAAGTAACATTTTTATGAAAGTAAGAACAACACCATCTAGCGTAACGAATGCAAAACTATTCTTGTATCATATAAAATTAAGTTTTATTTAACGCGTTCGAAATGATAATAAAATTTGCACTAGAAACTGTTCGAGGGTCACGAAAATTAATCAACTACCTTATTTTGTGATATGAAGATTTCAAAAGTAATTATCCATATGTCAACTATTTTTTTCTATTCATGTCAAATAACGGGATGAATGTCACAATTCCTTACTAAGCTAAATTAAATATGCCCCGCTTATATCTATTTTTGCTCAATGTACAATAAGTCTTTGGTATATGGTCCTAATGCTATAATTTTAGGTGATAGTTGGCCCCTTTGCACTATGGGATGATTTGATTGTCTGTAGTTGTGATTATCTATGGTAAGTTTCATAAAAACTTCGCAAAGGAGCCCAAGTCATTTTTCGTCTATATTTATACGTGATATAATCTGATAACATTTTTATATTAAAACGGGCCTCCAAATATTTTATATTAAATTTAAAAATCATACATTTTATAATTTCTAGTGTCTATGGTTTAATTGAATGATTATGGACTTTGCGTGTGTTAACGCGGTTTTAGTGTGATCTGTGCAAACGAGAAGAAAACAGTTACGAGAAAGCTCGTCAGCCCGAAGTCATGAGATCAGAATGTAACAATATAGTAACGGTCACAATAATGCTCTAAATTTAAATGAAAATGATATGAACCGGATAGTAATTAATTATTAAACATAAAATACATTTATACGAGGGCCAACCAGCTCTAGCACCATTTAAATAAAACAAAGCACTGAACGATATTAACTCCTTGATATATGTGATCAAAAATATCACATCTTAGTTTAGAATATGAAAATATTCACAATTAATTTCGTTTTCGACCTTATTGCTTACGTTATAGTGAACAATTTTGTACAAATGCAACATATTCTAAACGTGCTTAAGCTAACGCTAATAAATAAGAAAATAGTTTGCACAATACTATAGTCCCTTAATTAGTGAGTTCACATACTGACGTTATTCACCTCCTATTATTACAACGAATCATATCAAAGCCGATGAATTAAAACGACAAGCTCACACTTTCCTGTATAAGTAACGCTTCGAGTAAAAAAATACTAAACAACTACACCGGCGCGTGATCTATGAAGGGAACGGACACGTCATTTATAAAATCGCACGTTAATTTGATTTATTCTAAGGACCCTACACAGAACGCTTCCTCGACACACTCTCAGTAAATTATAATCACTATTATTCGTATAACGGTTGATACACTTTGCACTTAAAAGCATTTTCTTTAAAATCACTATACGTGTTATATCACTTATCACAGAACACTAGTCTTGAACCTCTCTGTACGGTATCTCGCTGGTCACTGTGAAGGATTCGAAGTAGTGGTTGAGGAATTCGAAGGTCGGTCTCTTCTCTGGCACAGCGTCCCAACACTGCAGGACTAGTCTATAGATATCATCTGGCAAGTAGTGTCCGACGGGCTTCGGCATTCTGTACCCTCGCTCCACTTGTTCTATCACTTCCTTCCCGTGAAGCCCTGGATACGGTATTTGTCCGTACGTGAATAACTCCATCAAAAGTATCCCGTACGACCAGACGTCGCTTTTGATTGAGAAACGTCCGTATATAATCGCCTCTGGAGCCGTCCACTTGACTGGAAACCGAGATCCCTGTTTCGGACAGTACTCGTTGTCTTCTATCACTCTGGCTAGACCGAAATCGCATATTTTGGCTACGTTATTCTCCCCTATCAGAACGTTTCTTGCAGCTAAATCTCTGTGTATTAGGAGTTTGGATTCCAGATACTCCATTCCGGAGGCGACTTGCGCCGCCACGTACACTAGGTCCTCGAAGTGCAGGGCTTTCCCTTCCCCGTTCCTCAGGAACTCCAGAAGCGATCCCTTGCACATATACTCCTGCACAATATAAACTGGTTCCTGTTGGGAACAAACCGCATATAGCGCAACGAGTCGCTTGTGACGGAATTTTTTCATAATGGCGGCTTCTTGGAGGAACGCTTGCTTGGACATGGTGCCTTCTCTTAGCGTCTTAACTGCAACCTGGACGATAACAGAATGTTAGACACAAATAATACTACTAGATACATAATAATTGGGACAATTACCTCGATATTGTTACACCACTTCCCGTAATACACTTCTCCGAAGTTACCCTGCCCGAGTTTCTTGATCAGCTGTATTTGGTTCCGTGGTATTTCCCACTTGTCCCTCAATTCCGGCCCCAAATCCCACATCTGCGGTTCGGGCTTCGGACAAGGCCGGGCGAGGACGTGGCACAGACCTAGTGCGTTTTCTGCAAGTGAGTACACATCATTGGAATTATGAGTTATTTATTAGTCGATCATTCAATAAAATGTTAGTAATAGGGAACACTTAATTAATAGGAACATGATTGATCAACGTACTCGTATACGACATGACGAGAGCCGGCAGACTCGGGAAAGTCTGATTGGTCGCGATGTAGAAGCCGCCATTATCCAATGGTTTAATCTTATAGTGTTTGACATGATATCCCCTCCCTTCTTCCCAGTCCTTGACGCTGAGACTAAAACCGTGAGGGTTGTGCTCCGCGGGCCTCACGAGGAAGGTTCCTCTGGGGTTTATCTCTGCTAGAAGCAATTTATCAGCCTCCTTTCTGGATACGTGAGGGAAGAACCAGCTAGAGGAGAAAATGTCATATAAGGCATTAACTATTTTGTTGCCTAAAATTTTTTTGCCTAGGTAAGTAGAATAGAAGTATTTTTCCATTCAATTAAATCTCATTGTGAAAATAAAAATTCATTCCATATTTAGAGTTCTCGGTAAAATCAAATCTTAACATGGGCAATGGGCGTACTAACAACCGTGAAGGTTAAATATGAATTATTTATATCACGTTCTTGCTTGTTAAATACTAAGATAAATAATTAATCATTACCGACATCGTTGTTTTTACTTCCATAGAATCTATATAAAATAATCGGAACATCAAAATAATGATTCAAGAATGAAATATCATTTCTATTGGCAAGTTATTGACAAATGCAGCGTTCTTTTCGAGAGGAAATCCTTTAGAAATAGCACTCACTCTTCACACTCGACCGAGCTCTCCTCAGCTACGAAGTTAGCGGGCACCAAGCCCTCTCTCCTGGTAGTGAGGTGGAGGACTCTCCACCAATCAGGCTCCGCGTCACTCAGTACCTCCATACGGTCCCCCTTCCTGAATGATATATCGGACTCCGCACGAGCTGTGTACGCGCAGAGCGCTTTCACAACCCGACGACCGCCGTTCGATATACCTGGAGTTAGAGATGGAGTATGTAACCTATAGAATACCTATAGTGTGGAGATGGAGTATGACTAAGATAGAGTATGAGTATGATGATAGACCATGAAGATGGAGTATGTAGTATGAGTATGGAGATGGAATGTGTACAATTATCAGGTGTTCCATTTTATTGCACTTAGTAATGGTTTAAAGTTTTCATTACTTAGAAATCTACCACCGGAAATATGTATAAATAATTTAAAACGGTGTCTATCGTTTCTTACGTACTTAGTTAAACATTAAACATGAGTCACAAAGCTAACCGACACAAATCATTTTATAATTGCCGCTTGTTAACATACTATTTTTTATCTTTATTTATTTTCATAGATTATTTGGAAATAATGATAAACGTGGGTTTATTAACGTCTAAATGGAGATTTATTGCGTTCACAATTAGCTGCATGGTTCATTTCATTTAATTACTTACGGCGAATCTTCGACAAATTAATGGCATTCGAGATATAATGAACTGAATATTTAAAATCAAATTAAGCTGTCATTTGTATATTCATAAGCAATGTCGCCAGACAAGGGCAAGGCACGTTGGCTTCCAGCCAGAGGATTAAGTTTGCGGAAAATCCAAAAATTTAACAAGGAAGCTAGCTCTAAGTTAATTAAACCGCGAGAAATTTACCACCAAATTTTGTTAAAACAAAATATAAAGTTAAGAAACTATTTCTAGGAGGAGGATATTTAATATTACTTAAATAATATGCTTACATGCTCCAGGATTTCTAGTTCGTACGATATCAGCTGGTCGCCGGGATACCGCGCGATTGTTTGGCTCCCCGGTATACCTCGTCTCCAGGGAGGGACAGGTTGTGAAACCCGCCTCGTTCTTCTTATACGCCGGGTACACTGCAAGAGGAATGCTTAAAATTAAAAAAAAAATGCAAAAATTTTATTATAATATAAAAGATTATTTTCATTTCTCGTGACGAAGTGTTACCTCTTAATATTGTACAAATATTATTAATTATCAGTTACAAAATTAAAAAAAAAACATAGAAAAATAAACAGTTATTGTAAGTGCAGTTTAAAAATACATTAAGTGGAGTTGGAGCTGTTTGTGAAAAACTATTACTGAATACTTCAGTACTTACAAACAGTTTACTTTTTTCAATCTACCGTACAAAGATTTTAAACGCTCCACAAAGCGCATTTATTTAAACTTTCAGAGTTCAAAATGTTTAATATAATTTAAAAGACAATGCTTGTAAAGATTACTTTCTTTTATGAGTCAATATATATGAAGAATGTATACATGTTTATTAAAAGCAAACATCCATTGACTGATTATTATTATTTAGACAATAGAAAGAAAACAATCACTGAACGAGCGACATCGGACATGTTATTATTGCGACTGGCGAATCATTAATTATACGAGTATATAGATACATATATATAACGAATCTGTTAACATTTTCAGATCTAAATGCTGGAGTAGATATTTTGATACAAGTTGAGTACAATTATAAGACAGCATTAGCCTAAAAATCAAAATCGATTTTTATTTCCAATTTAGATTATTAAATTTAAAAGTAATTATGAACCGTATAACAATCAGTTAAGATATAAGCGGACAAAAAGACAAAATATATTTTATACTAGCTGTTCCTGTGACTTCGCTCGTTTTCAAAATGAAAATACTCCTTATAACATCTATCCGTCAATAAAATTCCTGTTTAAATCGATCCAGCAGTTACAGAGATTTAACCGTACAAACAGACAGACAGATAGATTTTCCGAACTTCTAATTTAACAAATGCAAGCCATCATTAGTGACGCACATTGACAATAATATTTTAAAGACGTAATGACGAAACCTCAAAACAAAATGTATACATTAATCAGAAGACATTAACAAACTCAGAGAAAGGTTGTTATTGAAGGTACTCACTCACTCACTTGACCGGAGTTAAATGGTTCTTTGGTCGTTCAACCTTATTATCAAGAGTTATGGATTGGTCGTAAAGGAGAGGCAATGATTTACTGACTATGGAGGAAATGTGTAAAGCATTTAACATACTAAATATGTTCTGAAAGAAATATTAGATTGGAAAATTGACATACATACAAATTGACTCAAAGAACAGTATTTCTAAAGAGTTAATAAAAATGATTTGGAGTAGCAAAATAATTGAAAATAACAATGTAAATACTAAATATTATGTAAGAAAGAATACGAAATAAACACTAAGACCGCAAAGTGGGCGAGTTAAAACATCGTGCGAAAAAATCATGAGTATTGTTTAAAGAAAATTGTTTCCGCTCCGGGATTTCAGACTGGGTTTTGCGTTGTTTGACTTAGATTATATAAAAATAAATATAGATTTCAATCGAAAAACAGATCATAGTTAACTTAAACTTAACCTTTTAAATTATAACTGAAGATGAATTTCTCATATATTAAAACACTCATAATCGGTCTAGACGCAGCAAAGTGTACAATGGAAACTATTTTAAATTAAGAGTGAGTACCGGAAGGTTCTGTACTTAGACTACAAGAAGGTTCAGTGAAGAGGATTAGAGTGGGGATGGGGTAGTCTAGCTGCAATCTTGATGTATGGGAATACGTTCTGAGTACATATTTCATAATGATGCATGCATTAGGCATGTTTTTTGTTAACTATACTAGGTAAAAAGTATATTTTAATGGTAGTTTTTTTTTCTTCCTTGCCTTTAACATTTATTCTAGTTAAAATGAGTTTAAGATTTCTATCCAATCCAATCTAATCCACCATTATCAATAAATAAGGTAGTAAAATGTGTAAACATTACCAAGAGGTCTGTCGGGATCATGTCGGCGGCTGCAGCACTTGTTACCCATGGCGCGGCGTAGGCCGCTCCTGGAAACAATAGTTAGTTTGTTATAAATTAATTCAGTCTAGAATTTTAATAAAGATAGTTACAACGTAGTATAAATATTTATACAAGTCTCGTCAAGTTTATTAAATTTCACATTTTTTTTTCAACTGATATTATTTTTCTTGAAATGTAGTAACACACCTATGGCGCTGTCTATTTTCAATGGTTCCTTTGCTGAATTACGAATACTGATACGACTCTGGTCAAAATATAGTTTTTATAGATTTAACAGGATTATCCAATTTAAAATACGTATTTAAATTAAACTTATTTTTATTTGTATTAGAAGGAACATCATTTTTAATACATAATTTAAAATACAAAAAAAATCCTCAAAAGATCGAAAAATACAAATTAAATTTAATCATAGAATATTATAAACAGGTTTTAAAACACGCCAGTGTTATCAATCTCTTCGATATTTATTGAGCACGTGTCTTTTCAAGGTTTCACCTTATTAAATTAGTTCTGCGCAAAACGAATAATATAAAAACACTAGGAAGTAAACACTAGTTATCCGAAGTAATAAAAATCTTAATTTCAATTAAATTTTAATACAGGACGTAAATCACTGTACCAATAAACGATCTGCGGATCCAAAAGTAATTATAAAGTTGGATGGCATTTAAAGAGATTGTCGAACTCAAACAAAAAACAAACTTCATATATATCGTATTTGTATAGATTAAGTACATAATGGCAGAAAAAGTATATTATTAGATGAGAAAATCAAACACTGATCCTACATTCATATCAATTCCAGGTTCCAGCGATACGTCCTTTGTAACTGAAACTAAATATTGCATTCGTGGACTTAGTAAAGTCCTTTGAGTCATTCGGAATGTTGTTAACCTCAACGAATTTATACAACTTGTCTGATGAAAATTCTTTATATATATTTAATTTCAATTCTTTATATATATTTAATTTCAAATATATTAACATAAACCCTGTAAATTGATGAGACGAAAAACTAAATGAAGAAACTCGTTTTTCTGATTTAGTACCTGTCTCTGGAGGGTTTAAATATGTTAATGGAATTAGTGATCTTTGCCTATAATGTATTTTTAGAAGGACAATTTATTTCAATAATTATATTCAGATTGATCTCATTTGTTATATCTTAATATATAAAACACAAAGACACTCACTGACTCACTGACACATTCATCGCACTACAGCCCAAACCTTAATACCTAGAAAGCTGAAATTTGGACATAAGACTCCTGACATATTGAATAGGTGCAATAAGAAAGGATTTTGCAAAGGTCCAAACCGTTCCAAAGTTACAGCTAAAAAACTGCAAAAAAAATATAACGCGCCTGTTTGATACCTCCTAGGTGGTGTGGAAATTTAATCAAAATGTTTGATCACTTTCGCCGTCCGTTGCGAAGCATGGGTAACCTGCCAGTCCTCAATAAAACGAAAAAAATTTTGGAATCATGAAAGCTACTCTAAATTACATATAGACATAATTTGATATCATAAATACATATAGAATTAAAAATTAACAAAGTTAACTATATTTTTCGACAATATTGTCGTTTCAGTTTCACAGATAATAATAAGAAAATAACACAATATCGTAATATCCAAATTATTAATACTTCGGGCTTAAAATAAATAAATAAACTACATACAATATATCAAAAATAATCAATAAATTATCAGTCCAAAGAACTTATTATTTTAACTAGGAATCTTATCCGCCAACCGTGCGCGGCGGGTGTTGAACTGAGCCCATCTCCTTTCTTCTTTTCTTGATAACTTTTGAATGGCTAAACATTTTTGCAATCTGTTTTCGCTATAACAATACGTTCGTCTCAAACATACATGAGAAATTTTTTAGCTAATTATCTCGCATTCTGGAGACAACTAAACATAAAAAAGGTCTCCCAAACGGTTAAGAGCATCGTTTACGCTCAGCTCAATAAATTTATTAAATGTATTATAATTCAAGACGTTATACACGATTGTATTATTTCGATGCACCAGAGCACACCGGACATTATCGACTATCGCATACACATATCACGTATTATTATTGAAAAAAATGTCCACTCTATTGTGTGTGTTTCTTGTAATTGTTTATAATGCTATTCTAAAACAATCTGTTTTCATAAACCAACAATAGCCACGGTATTATTACTATATGTATTATTAAGTAAGTAAGTTCAGTTATTATTTAACACACAGTTTCTTAAAATTTCAATATATCTATAAAGGTCTGTCTGTATGTAACTAAAGAAAATAACAATATTGAATTTTTCATTATTAGTTAAATATTCTTAAACTAAATACTTTAACGTGTTTTTATGTAAAAGTTAAATAACGCACATTCCTCTTTTGTAAGTTATGCTGACATGAATGGACTGGCATTGACATAACAATAGATTTTGAACCCTCTGTATACAGACCCTCTTAGGTAACAGACAATCCGTCTGTTACGAATATTAATTAAATTCTAAACATTTCTGACAAAAAAAAATATTTCTTAATATTTCAAATCTGATAAACATAATAAGACAATATATATGACATAATACAGGAAACAAAACATAGTTTTAATAAAAACATTACGTCTCATGAAAATAATAAGATTTGGTTGATCTTACAAAATAATGTAATATCTTATTATCATATTACTTTAATATGATACATGTTACTTGTCTAAAGCTGTTACTCTAATAGCGTCATTGGGGGGGAAAGAGGGGGGATACAAACCTGCCATTTGGTAAATCTAAATACTACCTTATTTCAGGTCTGTTGCATTCAAATACAGTCTGAGTGAATGATTATTAAAGAACAAAGAACGTTCAATATTTGGGGATATTTAGGGCTCTCGAACCAAATTTGCGAAGAAAGTGAAGGAAGCGCGGGGGACGGACGCCCCAACCTGTTGCCCCAATCAATAGCACCAACGCAATATTGCTCATATACCCTCTTCCAAACCCCATATTGTAATCCACAAAATCCCTTTGAGTTGTATATAAAATATACTAAATGAAGGTGATAGCGTTATGAGAGTAAATTTGTAAGGACCGAATAATTACAAGTACATATTACAGATATTAACAAAATATAATTCAAACAAATCTTTTTTTACCACAAGATAAAAGATAATACCGAAAGCTCAACAAACAATCACTCAAAGATAAGAATAATCGATACGTAAACGGTAAACGAGAGCTTAGTCATTTGTTAATCTAGTTCATATCGGAGCCATGATTTTGATTGTAACATTTTTTGATATACAGATTTCAAATGGAAAGATAAAACTCTTCGCGCATGTTCGGGGAGCGGTCAATAACCCTGTGGGTGGAATCTTGAACTTGAACTACATCTCGAAATATATATAAAATATTGGCGATATACAATTTTCTGTCATATCAATTCAAGTACCATGACATAATATACGAAAACAGTTGGTTAGTTTATTTATAGATTAATCTTACTACCAATCTTCACACAGACCAAATCATCTTGGTGGTGACAAAATTTTACATCTTTTTTATTGACACCCATTTCAAATATATCCAATATGTTAGCTAGAAATAGGATGCTATCAAAAGCCTTGGTAAGATCAAAAAATCAAATCCTTTTCCTTTCAGAAAAGACAAGATGTTTTGTAATATTGTTGATAGTTCATATATTGATTAACAACTATTTTCGGCAAACAACCTGATTGTAAACATTATATTATAAATAGGTTTCACCATCCTGTGGTATATTGTCTTTCAAGCAATATAAGATCATGTATCAGACTGGACACACCACAAAATGAGGAAGTAATTTGATCATGACACGATGACACTGTCAATTCATTATTAGACAGCAATTAGGTATTTATTGATAAACGAAATCATAATAAAACCAATTAATTGATACTTATTAAAAATCAATGTTGTAGAAGACACAAAACACAAGAAGAACACGAAAGAAGAAGATGATCATAAATTATTTAAAACTAAACACAACTTTTACTTATTTAGTTTTGAACGTTATATTAATTGCAACTAACTAAAAAAGTCCCAATGGAGTAGACCATATATGAGTATGAGTGCCAATTGGAGAGGCTCGTTTGATGGTTGAATCAGTCAGTTCTGTTGAACTTGACAGTGATTTGTGTTTAGAGGACGTCGGGCGCAGCTGCGACGAGACAATACACTGTTATGATTAACGTACTCACCTCCACCGAGCATTAATGGCCAGTTAAATAAGAGACGTAAGGTAAAAGATAAATAGCTCTAAAAGGTAAAGATAACTTTAGAAATGTATAAATATGGAGTGATAAACAAACAAACAAAACTTCTTGTTAAAGCAATAAATGGTAGCAGAAATTGAGAAGTGATAGATAACAAAAATGTAGTTATGTAGCGACCACCTTATAATTGCTTGGATTTTTTAAAAAATTCCAAATCAAGACCCAGATACGCAATTGCTTCATTTTTCTAATAACAATGCATTGAATAAATAATAAAGAAGGGACTATTAAAGATTATGAATTGTAAAAGGTATTGATACTGATGATGAAAGGTAAGTAGATATATCATTTGAAGCTAACATGGAGATGCCATTATTGATTATTTGTGCGGCAAACATTGCATTAGCATTAAACGTAACACAACCGGCCATGAAACCAACAGACCGAGTAAAGCAGCTATGATAAACTAGGAAGGTTTCCCAGGAAAGAACCAATGATTATGCAGGAAACGTCGAGTTACAAGTGTTTCGGTACATAGATTATATTAAGCCTTATTAAAACTCTGTACACGCTTCGATAGAACTCTGAAGTCGTAAGACACTTTCCGCCGGAAATCGTTGCTATGTGAATCTAGTTAAAAGTTACGTACATCAAGTGTTAACTTTTTGAAATTGTTATTATTCAATGGATTACTTTATTATTGTAATTTAATTAAATATTTAAACCTTGTTGCATGCGACTTGTAATAGAATTGAACAGATCAAGCGTGCATATAATTATTTAAATCAAACAAAGCTAAATATTTTAAAACGCGTGTAAAATTCGGGTCATACACTAAAAATAACGATGCGTGAATAATCAAAGAAGATACTTGTAAAATTATTTTATATAAGAAGTCTAAGGTTTATCCGAGCGTAAAATTTTATTCAACAAATTTTATTAAGGGGTCAGTAATCTTTGCGGTCCCAAATCTAAATATAAACACCGGAGGTCTACTATCTCACGGTCTAAATCATTGCTCCCCCAAGACACAAATATCTCGGACCATTCCCTCGTAACCCTCTCGGCTTACGTAACATCCGTCGGCCGAATACTTTTACACGTTATTTGGAATATCAATAAGGTTTATAAACAAAATTTACGTCGTATCAAAACTTTGAAGTTATATTAATCTCAAATAACTGAACTAAAACTTACCACTAATTTACCTTAATCGTATAATTTTACTAATATCTACATTCTAGGACTTAATTACAACAGTAGATGTAGACGGATGACAGATAGAAATAATAGATTTAGATACAGAGGTATAACAAACTTAATAGTAACATATAATCATCATCATTTACTATTGAAGGAAAGTTATGAGATAAAAAGCGATTCCTAGAGCGAGTGCGTCGTTAATCTTGTTTATCTCGTACCAAAGGGTGCGTACCGACAATGCGCCCGCATATGGGTAGTGTGGGTAGTTTAACGCAATGTCGTTCTGTTATTCAGAAACATTTTATATTTAACCGGTAGTTCTCACATCAATTACACTGATAAAGTATGCACATTCATTAACTTCTACTACCATTACGTAATACGTACATACAAAACATTTATTTGTCTAACATAATAAGAAAAGTCTATTTTATATCAAGAATAAATATTATAATGAGATTGATTAAGTGTTATGAATTGAGTCTTCTAATTATTAATTACCTAAAAAAGAATTCCTGTTGAGGACAACTATAAAGACAATATTACCTAGTATTACCAAGTATTAAAAATTATTAACCAGTATTACCAAGTATTACCTAGTATTACCAAGTATTACCTAGTATTACTAAGTATTACCTAATATTACAAAGTATTACCAAGTATATATAAGCTAGGATTACCTAGTATTACCAAGTATTGCCAAGTATTATTAGTATTACCTAGTATTATCAAATATATACTAGTAATACGTGATCCTGTTCATCAATTTACCCCACCAGAATGTAAGGGTCAATTAGGTTAGTTTACGAGATAATACGGAAAGAGGACCGGACACTTAACAATATAAAAAATACACGTGCTACCATATAATTGAACACAAAAACGACGTTAATTAACGCAATACTCACTTCCTGCAGCGATTAAGTTATATATAGTTTGCTTCTTTTAATGTTTATGTTTGCATTCAGAGCAGTCTCAAACTGGGACAAACATACACTAATGTCGATTGAAAACAAGGAACCATTAAGAGGATTGAACGGATGTTAGAAGACATTTTAAGTACTTAAAAGTTACAGTTAAAATTTTAAAAATAACACTTCGATCGCTGATGTTTTAATTATAAACAAAATTTAAATTGTGTTAATTATTCCTAATTCACGCTATTAATACTTCAAGGCAACAGTAATTTCAGCTGATTCTAATCGGTTCTGACAAAAGTATACTCATGTGTTTTTAATTACTGTTTGTAGGAATCAAAACATAATTAAGATGGTGAACAATGCTGATTTAAAATCCTCAGTTGTGTTGACGTAATATAAAAACACAATGCGTATTAAACAATAAGTCGCCGCGACAGAGGCTTATAAAAATACAAAATCATCCCGGAAATATATAACTTTGTATAACTAGTTTTGTTTTGCGGTTATTTGCGTTATTATATTACGACAAAAAACGTAGAATACATTGCGTTCAAACCATACTTGATATAAGATTCCTAACTACGTGATTGGGAATTATATTAAGTAAATTTGGTTATGTTAAAAAATTTAGTTTTTCGAGTAGGATTTTGTGTGGCAATGAAACATTCTTAAGAGGCAATACAATAGTTTGGTATATTTAGTTGTCAGCTGTCGTGGCACATGTTTACAACCGGGAGCGCCCTCCTGTCGCCGGTGGTCATAACGCGGGGCGCGATCAATACAGGGCTTCCCTACTTACGGCCACGAAAAGGGATATATTTGTTTGGCAAACCCATCTGTTATACGACTTGATATAGATTTTTGACTTAATTAAAATAATTTAGAGTAGCATCTCATAGATAGCCAGGTAACTATTTAAAATATTGATAGGGACTTAGGAAGTCCAGAAAGCAATAATAACCGATTACAATATACAGACAATGTTAGATGAAAAAACAGCTCATAAACATTAATGAAATATTCAAATCTCATCTCGTTGGATAAACAAGTTGAAATAGAATTTTAACTTAATTAAAATAATTGTTAAAGGTAACATCTGGAGCAGTATTATAGCCAAGCTATTGAAAAATATTAATTAGGAAGGAAGTCCACAAAGCGATGATGATGTACTTCTATTATATATTACATGTAAAAACAGCTTACAAAGCTAGTAAAGAAATCGAATCAGAGCTCGTAACACATGACCCAGACAAAAGCCATTTCGTGGCCAGACTGAGAACTCTTCTGAGCGACGCCTAGAATACTCCGACTGATTGAGTGCACGCGCGATAACTATGCAAGCGAATGTTGGCTTATTAAAACCATCAGTTGGTATCGTTTAACGAAATTGTATATTTCACATAAACGTAATTGAAATGCGACGTTAAATTTAATCAAGAGGGAGTCCCGTACAGAATGCAATTAAAATAAATCAAGTATAGCGTGGGGGATGCAATACAATGCGAAATAAACATTTAACAAATAATTGTCAGAAAATACGAAATGAAAACTTGTATGAACGGAAAATAGTGCGAAAAATGAAAGCATGGCTTAAAGCGTGACATTATCCTGAGCCTCGGCACTCAGAGAATAAGCCTCTGGCGGAAACCGCGTCTGCATAATACACACTACACACACAACACGCAAAATAGTTGTTACAATGGACTAAATTATACAAATATCAACATTAAACAACAACTATTTCAAGAGATAAAACAGGCTTCCATAAACTTTATTGTTTACCGGTTTTTTGATAATTTATGAATTTAGGTCGATCGATATTGTTGGATTTCTCAATAATTTAGGATTTTCTTGTTAAAATAAGATTATAACTCTTAACATATTCAGATAAAGTTAAACTTCTTCTTACAGAGTCTCTTAAACGTGAATGTAATAATCTGATTACATCATATTTGACATTAAGGTGTCTGTGAAACGCTTTCTGACGTTTCTGAATAGCACCGGAACTAATTACCAGTTTATGGATTCAGGCGTATGATACGAGCAGAATATTATACGGATGATAGATAATAATTATTGGAATATCAAGCTATTTGTAGATCAATACGAATATAGCTGTGAACTAATCCAAAATCGGAGGAACTAAAAGTAATATAATATATTATTCTTAGTTCCTTACGGTTCTAATAAAAGGAATATATCTTATAGTTCTATTTAGTTTTTCTTGTTCTAATAACTTTTATGGTAATTATTAAGAACTCTAACTCTACTCTATTTAATACATTTATTAATTAATTACAACTGAATTATGTAAGACCAAAAGGTTACCTATAGGTACCTATATATAGGTTAAGACAAAAGGTACCTATAAGTACGTATATATATATATATATATATAGGCCAAAATAAAATGCGACACACGTTTCCTACGTGACATGATGAATTCTCTCCGGTATGGATACATGGTTTTATTCCTCTGACATACGGTTATCTGAGGGTTTATAAAGAAAGGTCTGCCCCTTACGGGTCGTTCGAGCGGCATTCATACATATATATTATTTTTTAAACAAATTTCTCTTTACCGAATATTATATAAGAGCTTACAGATAGCTAGCCAGTGTTTTAACAACAAAAATATAATAATGAAAAATTGGAATCTTTATTTTTTCTTAATTAAAAGATGTGTCGCATAATACCATTAATTACTGTATTAATAACAATGGTAAATAATCAAATAAAATCCACATAATATAAAAGTATGATTGCGGAGTGTCTGTTCGGAGTTTGACCTACATTACCAACTTTATATCAGCAAGATTCACTGACGATTGAAATGCTGTGAATGTGTTCCTGAGCCTCGCAATCACCTGAAATGCGAATATCAAAGCTCAAAGAATTAAAAAACAGTATATCTAGATGATTCTAGTGTTGTGATTTCTTTCGCATCAAATTTTATCAGTAATTTTATTATTTATACAATCGAAATAGGATGTTTCAGACATTGCAGAGGTACAAAAGTTTGTAAATTCACTGCCACCTGGGCAAGACTTACAGCTTCAAGGGGTCGTTTAAACTTTTATTTGTAAATGGACCGCGAGTAGAACGCTTTGATAACTTTAACTGAACTCCTGGACCTCAGTTTACTTTTGAAATTTATTTACGGTTGAAAGGTAAAGTCGAAATGATTAAATCGGTAGCGAAATTCAAGTAAATACTTATAATAACATAAAATATATAAAATTTTATTTCTTAAATGAAAAATAATGAGAAATGAACGTTGAAAAAGTTTATTTTCGTCTTTTATTTACTATTGTTACGAAAATAAACTTATAATAAAAACATTGCTAACAAAGAGAGATTCTTTTGTAGTTTCGAAGCTGTTAAAATTATAATGTATACAGTGTAAGAGTGAAAAAAATGGCCAAGTATGAACAGAGCACGAAGGGTTCCGTAGCAGCAGAAAATTAATTGAACATATAACAATTTTCCTTTGTTCTGTACGAGTGAAACAAAGTTTTAGGATAGTATTTACTTAAAGCAGTTTTTTGTAAAATACGAATAATATGTTTAATAGTACAAAACTGATAGCCACATAATATAAACAATTTATAAAAATCAACATGTCCACCATTTCATGTTATATATGAAGAACCCAAAATATTTGTCTGTTTAATTTTACTACAATTTATAACCTTTCATATGAAGCAGCTTAGGAATCGATCTACAGATATCAGTAATGTATTAGTGTTATATATAGATAGAAAAAAATATATAATAGATACGTTTTGTCATTTGGCATCAGAACCTTAAAACTGAATGACATAATATAAGTTCATAAAATGAATTATTTTCACAAGAAAATAATTCTATGTATGAACTATTTTCACAAATGAATTATTTTCACAAGAAAATAATTCTTTGTATGAACTATTTTCACAAATGAATAATTTTCACAAGAAAAGAAATCTTTGTATGAACTATTTTCACAAATGAATTATTTTCACAAGAAAAATTATTCATATTTATTAATATTTACTTGAAAATTAAAGTAAAATAATAACTAGATGTTATAAATAATAATATTTCGGTTGTAACGACAGTTATTTATAGTATATCTGAAGTATCGACTGGGGGTGGGGGGTGATAAGGGCTGGAGGCTTTATGCTGAAATGGTTCTCAAAGTATAGAAACGTAAGGCTTTAGAACACTCGATACATAATACATTCTCAACTATGAGGTTATAAGGATATTTATACATTTCTTTTGAGTCTAGACTTCATAGTCACCTGACTGTTAGAGTTAAAGAAGACAAGACAAGTTCTGAATTGTAAGGCCTTTTTAATTTGATCTGATCTTACAATTATTTCTTTCTGATGATTGATGATGATGATTCATACGTTTTACGATTCGATTAATTATACACGCAAATAATAATATTATCTATATATTCACGAATGAACTTTGTTCGTTCTGTATTGTTTTTCTCGGATGGATGTATTGATGTCTGAGGACAGGAAAAATTTTCATTACTGTCAAGAGATGGCGCTGTTCATAATTTACTGATTTAGTTTATTTTCATATTTAATTATATTACTATTTTGTTTTATTATTAATCACACTTTTTTGTAATTTTTTAGTAATTATACATAAACATGTATTCAACATTTTCTTTTCTTCAATAAATAATAATCATTATACTTAAAAATCAATTGTTTTTTTATTAACATTTATAATTTCGTCAAAGTTTGTTCGGGAAATACCCTGGGTATTTGCATCTTTTTTATTTGCAAATAGTTATCATTAAGAGCTTCACAAATTTTATAGTTTTTTTAGTATTTATTAACGAAATCTTTTGTTTCCTTCTAATTAGTATATTTTACTATATTATTATATACTAAAGAAAATAATTCATTTAAATTGGTTCTCATATCAAAAATAATATAAATATTGTCATTACTTTTCTTAGCTACAATTAAAACTCACTTAAACAGTTTAATCTTTTTTATGATTTTTTTAATATTGAGAGTAGAACAGATGCAGTACATTTGTAATTTGTGTGAATGATCTAAGGACATACATACTATCTCATAAAGGCAATGATACTAAAACTAACTAACTAAAAAATCTAACTAACTAAACTAACTAAAAAATCTAATAAATTAAGTCTATAGTTATAACAGTATTTAATTACATTAACAAAATAAAACTGCATTTTTAAACTTGCTATTCCCGGCTCGGCCTCCCCCCACACTTTATTTCTATCCCCCCATTAACCGAACAAAACATAAACATACATAGTATTTAGTTAATTCGTCCGTACGTACGTACGTATTGTTATAGTCTAGAGCCGTTGAAAGCGTTTATGCTCCAATTAGACAAACCTCACTTATAAAGAATAAACTTTGGTTTAATGTTACGTGTTACGTAAATTTAACTTTCCCTTTTGTTATTTTACTCTTTTATAACAATGTAACACACTGATTAATGAAATGAGATATTTTTCTTACAAAATCTCATTAAATTTAATTAATATTGTTATAAAGGAAAGATCGTGTCATACATTTTATTTAAAGTTACTAAAAATAAAATAATTCTCAGTAAATAATGAAGTTACTGACATTATGTGTGTTGAAAACTTATTATTAAACTAAGTTACAATTAAAGTTAAAGTTTTAAAAATATTATTACTCTGTTATTTTAATTTAAAACTTCATAAATAACATTTAAAGTAACAGAAATAGAAATGAAATGTAACTAATAACTCTTGTTCACTGATTCTCACTCAAAGTATCTATTTTCTTCCAGTGATTTATAAACTGTGTGACGTTGAAAGGGAGTCTAAAAACAGTTTCAAATATCTGATAAAAAATAAAGCTTCTGCTAGACGCTAAACTTTTATCACACACTTTCAATTCAGAGATGAAATGTTTAGTCCGATCTTTATGAGATATAAAAAGAAAATTATTAACGTTTGGATACTGTTAAAGTTTAAATTAGAAACATTAACTAACTATGACAATGAACTTATAAAACTTTTGTTTTCTTCTATATGACTGGAAATTCTAAGTAAATAGTTTTGGTATCAGTATCTATCATAGTTATGAAGTAATAAACTCCATACAAACATTATTCCCAATCATTTTCATATACGTGATTGATGATATGTAATATCACTTTTATATACGAAGGTCATTCATATAATCACGTACATACAGACATTTTATCAACTTATATATATATATATATATATATATATATATATATATATATATATATATATATATATATATATATATATATATATATATATATATATACATTTAAGAACATAATTGCAATTGACCTGAAATATAAAACAGGTCAGATTTTACAGTTACGAGCTTTAAAATGTTCCAATATATAGAAATCATTTTTACGTTATATAGAAATCGTTTTTACGTAAAACATTGAATTATATGTTGTACGTAAATGACTCTTCAATCTACGTGCTTATTACGTTCATTACATGGAACTTGAAGCGTGTATTATTTTCAAACGTGACCACGCGTTGACGTGTGGCTTATTATATACAACACTAATTATATATGTATTTTGATACAACGCAGTTTATTTATCACACACCCTGTGTGAATTGATCTTAAGATAGAATATCTTGCTTAATTGTCATATATTGCATAGTGACAATTGCAATTCGTACAAAATAAATAATTAAATCTGATAGTATTCATATTATTAAATAAAATATAACACTTCTCTGTGTCAATTACTCGTCTCGCTCGCTGAGGCTGGACATTTATAATTATAATAATTGCACACACACATACACACGGTATCTCATTTTAAACTATAATTTTACATACATTCTAGAATTCTCAGTATAATAATATTGCGTATGTTTGAAGCATGAATAAACTAAAATTGTTTCCACTCCACCAACAACAACTCGGCAGACATGACACGGCCGGCCGGTGCACATCATACGCTCTATTACACCTTTGCGACGCAAACCACCGCACCGGGGCCTCCGTATCACTACTTTTGAAGATTTAAAACACTAACATATCACTTATATTATTAGCATTAAAGCAATCGAATTCATTTACTATATTTTCAAGTAAACAAATAACTTTATAACCATTTACACTAACTAAAGAGTATGATCAGATAAAATAAGCGAATGTTTCACTCCGCTGAACGATGTTTACCGTAAAGTACGGGGAAACAAAATAGCTAACAAGGCTTGTTTGCAAACAGCTTGCCATAACAGGACAAGATCTTTTATGCGAGTAACTAACAAATAGTGGGAAAAAGCTATCCGATGGCGGTAACGACAAAGTTAGCGACTTAAAATGCTAGTATTAAATTCAGATGTTTCGGTTATAAAAATATTCGAAACTTTCTCTATAATTTTGTTATAGAATTTTTGTACCGCGTTGTTTTGAGCGTGACTACACAGCTATTTTTTAATATACCTCCCCCCCCACCCCCCCACCTTTATAATATCACCGGAATTGCGTGCCTCGGTGTTGTATTGAAAAGTAGTTAAAAAATATATAAAATAGTTATTACATTATCGAACTTAATTACTGCTTTGCTGATCGTAATGATAAATCAAAGATAATGTGGAAGCCATTTAGCGATTCTTTGTGAATGTTGGTTAAGATATTTTTTTGGCACACGATATTTAAAATGTTATTTAGCGCTGAGGATTCGGCAGACGAGATGGCGCGTCCAATACATTACAAGGTTCTTGAACTTGGAACTGAATTACTGTACAACTATTTATAGCAATGTGCAGATTCTAAAACAGTGTTGCACTAAAAAGAAGTAAGATAACTACACTATATCTATACCACAAAAATGACTAACTCTATCTTAAATAGAGGATTTGCATTGTTCTTACTGTATTCAATACATCTAATGATAGGCCAGGTGTGAGTTCACAGGCATATAAAAACTAACTCTACCTATACAAGTCCTGGATGTTGTCAGGTGACCAAAAGCTGGTACTGCTGCATTCTTTTAAATAAAATGTTCCAATTATATATTTAAATAACAATTTATCGTTGACACGTATTAGTCATGTAACCAGACGATATGATGATTCATTTTAAACTGGT
Source organism: Melinaea menophilus ssp. n. AW-2005 (assembly GCA_918358695.1). Lineage (NCBI taxonomy): Eukaryota > Metazoa > Arthropoda > Insecta > Lepidoptera > Nymphalidae > Melinaea > Melinaea menophilus. The sequence continues at coordinate 18,348,560 of OU911045.1, read as the reverse complement.
TTGAATTTGTTAATACTTTATTGATATGAATATTTCTTTTTATAATACTGAATCAATAAAATTGACAACGTTATAGACATCTAATCAAGTATTGAATAATTTAACAAAAATGCATAATGTTATCAATCTTCAGTACGAAGCAATATATTAAATATGAAAATGTATTTTTTTGAGTCAACTCCAGTAACTTAATATCGGATAAATTACGTGAAAAGATTCCAAACCGACGTACGTGATCTGGGTCGGATGTAAGGTCTCGATTTTCGGTCAACGAGCCCCAATGGGATCCGCACTAACGGCGCTGCGAAAGATTATCCCGACAAATTTAACTCGGAGGAGTGGACAGACGACGAGCACCTCATTATATGAAAACTGTAAAAGATTCTAGAATAATCTTCTATAATCTAAAATGTTCCTAACTCAGCATTGGGTTTAGGTTATTATTAACGGATATTAATTAAAATATGAATTCTGATATTATAAACGCGCTTTTATTGTTGTAGGAAAACTACAGACAACACAGTACATCGAAAACACAGAACACAGATAATAAAAGCTACATAAGCGCCTCTAGCGGCAAGAAACAGAAAACATCTTGACATATACAATTTATAACTTAACACTCGAAATATATTAAAAAAAAATTGATATCAAACTATTACTTATTAGAATAACCAATTAATAATTGCATTATCAAATATAAAAGGGAGAAAGTAAAAAAAACTAAAGTAAATAAATGACTTAATATTTGTAAATAACAGATTGTTACAAAACAAACTAATAAAATTAAACATGTAAGGTTTCTAAACTAATCGCAAGTCATGAAACTATCCGTTTATTTTCATAATGCGACACCATAGAAGCCAAGCAAAAGCCACACGAACACATACACACAAACACACACACACAAGCACAAATCAAAATGTAGGTAAATGGTCACATCTATTACAGCAATCATGTGATCTCAATAACTTTAATTATGAATGTCGACGTGGGAATTCCTTGCAGCGGAGGTTCGCGTAGCAGTTTCATTGTCCCGGAGACCTAATGACCGCTCTGTTTCATAATAACTGTGATTAAATCGAAATACATTCCCTTAGGGCGCTGTCATTGTTGACAGCTTATCACCCCTGGACTAAAAAGAGATTCTAGTGTGTCTAATAAGTTTTAATCAATGATACCTACTTCATTTGTATTCATTGGATAGTTCAAAATTTTTGATTCTAGTATAAAAATGATTATGCTATAAATGTAAAGGTCAGAGTCCGCTCACATCCAACTATGGTAACGCGTAGGTTCTGTAACTATGGAAGGTCGACGATCCACGCTCAGTCACGCAGGGGTTGCCATGTAAATTATTTGAAAGGAATAAAAGTCCATTAAATTAGAGACAGATCGAGAATGGAATATGTGAATTACATTTTAATGATCGAACAGCTGTTATTAGAAGACTAAGGTCCTAAGTTAAACAGCACTATATTAAACCGTTATAAAACCTTTTTTGTCATCTACTAATTTTTTATTTTAATAAAATAAAAAAAATTAAAACAATCAAAATGACTTTCTTACCACTCAACTCTAGCAATTACATGACTCATACCTGAAAAAAAAATACAAATTAGACAAATCACATTAACAGTTACTTATATTATGAGTATTTAATAACTATTTCTGCCAATTAATTAACAATAATAAATACAATCATTTAAATATATTAATAATTACATCAAACAACAACTTCATATCTTACGCAGCACTTTGTGAATTAATATTTCAGTTTCCAAAATTCGTATGAAAAATTTAATTGAGCTGAGCGTAAGTGAAGCTCTTAACCGTTTGGGAGACCTTTTTTGTGTTTTGTTGTCTCTACAATGCGATGAGATAATTAGCTAAAAATTTACTCATGTATGTTTGAGTCAAACGCGGATGTTATAGCGAAAACAGATTGAAAATATGTTAAGCCATTCAAAGTTATCAATAAAAGAAGAAAGGAGAGGGGCTCAGATCAACACCCGCCGCGCACGGCTGGCGGATCCTAGTTATTACTTTAAATAAATATAAATCACAATAATAAAATAAATAATTTTAATAACAAAACGGTCGTTTAATTCAACGGAGGTCAGCGGCCATCGCACCACATGACACCACTCAGGTTTATCGTCTATCAAGGTACCGTTTAAACAATTTTATTAACGTTATTTCCGGCTTCAGTTTCAAACTGTTACAAACCTTAAATACACCACCCAATATATTAATAAACCATCATCAAACGCTGTAACATTTTACACCCAACCGAGTGTTAATTGACGATCAATGTTAGTTCATCTGTGTATCTAATTATAAAATTCCCTTTGATCTTATAAATGATATTAAAATTGTGATCTCGTTTCAAAGTATGTCGTTCGAGCTTAACATATCTATTTTAAGAGTACAATACCATGTTAAAGGTTTCGTGTTACCGATATCCGATAGACGGAAGCTTCATGTTTAACACTTTATATAATAAGCTACATTTAAAATACATACTTTCAAACAAAAAACTTCTAAAACAAAGTATTTATAAAAGCATTCCTGTAAAGGACAGTTAATTTGCCGCAGCTGTTTGAGCTACATCATCTAAATAATAAGAACAAAAGTATGGTGTACGATATACAATGGCCTTTATTAAAGCGCCTTAGTTAAGTAAACCAGGGCGGGACGTTATTTTGTGTGGATCGAGATTGTCCTGTGAGCAGCGAAATGTTAAAAATGAGAATCCATTAGACATTGTCATTATAAAAATATTAAATCTATTACGTTATTTAATATTCACGTTCACGTTCACGTTCACATTCACGTTCACCTCGTATCACGTGGTAATAAGTCCGATTTATTACATTGATGATGTTCTGTATTAAGTAATGGCGTCTGAGAGTTAATTGAACTAAACGCAGCCCTCCGCTCAATCACGTCTATACACGAACGGAGCGCTACCAATTATAATATTAAGACGCCTTATTTTATTGTACCATAGTTTTAAATGTAATTTTTAATAATATAGTTGAAAATAATTTATTTTATAACGCTCGTAAAACAACATTCAACACACCTCGATACTTTAACAATGTCATTGACCTCTTCATTTGAAACGAACGTTGTACGTAATTAGAAAAATTCATTTGATTTCATGTTTATGTTACACTTATCTCAAATTTAACCTTAACCTTTGACATTGACGGCTACTTTGATACAATCTGTGAAAAACATTATATAGCACGCCATACTTACGGTCAACAGTCGGACCGAGGTCGCTTTATCTTGATATTCATCTCAAATTCGACTTCTAATAAATAGGAAAAAGAATTATTATATACAAAATTCATTCCATCTTTGTTACACTTAACTTAGTGTTATATGAAGTCAAATTAAAATCCTTGATGTACTCAAACAATGTTAAAACTTTAGTTTTTTTTACTTAATATTTGTAATATATACATATATATTAACTAATGTACATCAAGAATTGGGTAAAGGCTATAAATGTCATTTATTTCGTATGACCTTCAGTATTTAAACCTTATAATTGCGTTTCCTAAAGACATCACCACCAAGCGCTTTAATGACAGTAATCTGCCGTCGTATCGCAAATAGGAAACGGCATTTCCGTTCAGTGTGCATTACAGACTTAGAGCTTATAAACATAAAATACATACAATTATAACTATGGATGAAATATACTCACTTACAGGTACTTTCACTTAATTCCCCTTCGTTATAGGGGTTGTATTGTTTGGGGGTGCTATTGTACCAAAAAATCCATTACAAATATTCAATGTTTTTAAATTTATTTTCATTACAAGTTTACGTTTAGTTTAAAGTCAAATGAAGATAATATATATAGAAATATATCATATATGTGGACAGATTTTGCAATCTACAAGAAATCCAAAGACACATTTGATCGATGCCAACTTGGAACGCTCTGGCCTACAATAGATGTAACATAGTTAATGATGTGTATCAAATCAATCGACAGTACATCGATAATGGAGCCTCGGATTGACGTGCGATTTTGGATCGACTTATTGATACAGTGAAAGCGTTAAGATATACATATGTGGTTGGATCATTATTCATACGAGCGGCTGTAGCAAGGTTCTTTATATAAGACATATATTTGGGAAAAGTAGTCTGTATGTAAGTACATCTAGAGTCAGAACAACAATAAAAAATAATTGTCCCGTCAGGGAATCGAACCTGGTACAACAGTTAGCGTCTCTAACATAGGCCAAAAGAATGTAAAACTAACTAAATGATATTTTTTGTTGAATTTTAAACTAACTATGATGATCTGATGCTCATTGTTGTAGTATTCATGTCAAGATTATAATATATGCTAAGTGCGTACAGGGTCAGGTTCTTCGAAGTTCGTTTCGCAAGTTACTGGCAACCGACAACTCGACAATGGTGGTTTTGATTTCAGACGACAATAAAATTGATCATTAAATAATAACATGAAATAACACGTCTTCACAATTGGTTATTAACGTCAAAAGTGACGGAGGTTCATAAGTGGAATATGGTAAAAGTACTTTGTATAAAGTTTTTTTAATATAGATTAATTTCTTCAAAGATATAGCTACCCCTCCACAACCTATTTTATCTATAGGTATTGTATAAACGAATCGAAAAAAGCCGATAAACGAGTCAATTAACAAGTTACAAAAGCTCAAAAGTATTAAGAGTTTATGATACATCTCTATTTATTTAGATACAAAATGGATGCAGCGCGGCAGGAAATGATGACGATACGAGTATGGTGGCATCTTATGAAGCCGAATCATCAAGGCAACTACATTATTAAACTGAAGCTTATTAGCTTTTAAACATAATGTAAAATAAATCAATAAACTAACACCAAAACCTATCGAGTTTAAAACAATGGTACAGAAGTGATTATTAATTACATATAATCCTTTAAGTGGAAAGACTGTCTGTATGAGTGACGTCTATAAATATTAATGACAAACCCGGAGGTCAACGACCTTTGATCCGATTGTTTGATGCTTATATCTCCAACGTAATTAGAAATGCCTAATATGTTTAAGACACGGTATGTATGAATAAAAGATGAGAGAGAAAAATAACTTTAATGTTAAAAAAATCTTTTTTATTTACAGATATGGTTGACATTTTGTAATTGTTTGAATCAAATGAATCAAATGAATCGAATGATCTAATTATTATTATAATAATCGTAAACCAGTTGAATCAATGAGTCATTAACGAACAATACAATGACCGCTGACGGGATCGGTAACATCTCGATAAAATGTAACTTAAATTAAATTAAATACAATAGAAAATTAAGAGTAATAAGTATAATTTAGATTAAAACATTTTTTACGTAGATTAAGTATCTACTCTCGATTCTACTTAAAATCTTTTCTACTAAGATGAATCGAGAGTAGCAGGTCGAATCGGTGATATTTAGTAGATAGTAGATCAGATCGTTTAGAATAGCTGTAACACATTTCGTGCAAAATCCATATCACATTAACAAGTGTCCGAGTCACGCGATATCATACTGTACCACTAACACATTAATTAATTGTATTTTTTTTTATTAATAGTGAATACATTATAAGATAAACCGCCATAAAAATAATAGTTCTAAATTTTTGTTAATCCACAAAATAAAGATAATAATTTCTTTATTTTCTTTTGCTTCTTTCCTCTTTCTTCTTCCTTTCCTTTCCTAAAGGTAAGATGGAATAATATATATAGAAAACTTTTCATACAGCTATCACATTACACAATACCAGTGTTATCAACATACTTCTATAAATAATAAAATTATAGGTACTATTAATTTACATTATATCAACAGAGACAATAAATTGAAACCGGGAGACGGTCGGTCAGCGTCCTGTATATTGCTTAATTTATTGACAAACGTTCTCACATCAATAAACAATTATTATTACAAAAAAGTTATTACTTATATATATAAAACCATCTATAATATTATAAACTATCATACTATCTACATATCTAAATTCCTGCACAGTAGTAGGTACAGCTGTAAATAGTTATCATATTAGATTATTTTGGTAATTACCACAAAATAGATAAAATCGACACGATAACTATTGTTAGATCCATCGTTAGCTTCGTTTATTGTAACAAATTTTATAATATTCATAAATTATAAATGATAGCAGTTACCACAAATGAAGATTGAAATAAACTGGGAAAAGTTATCGATGTAATATATATATCTAAATATTGCAATGTCCGTCAAGTTTGAAACGATAAGAAAGTTTATAGAAAATATTATAATCTCATATTTATTTAGGTCCCATGATAACAATAACATCCAAACATGTACCATCATGATAAAACATGTACGATACGGGATCCATCCGATACATCCGACCCCATATTATCTAAAAATGGAGAGAAAACTTTATATAACCTCAAATGATTCGATGACACTTGCGCAATTACATCATCAAGACCGTTATTATAATAAGATTTTAAGAATCATTTAAATGGCAGTCTGAGTAAATTCTCTTGGAAACCCCTCTATTGTTGCAGAGTGCTCGCTATGCTATGCTACAGCACTGCAACCCCTGTATATCTATCTCGTTTCCTCACACCCCACACAACCCTCCCTCACAACATCGTGGGATAATTAAATATTTACATCATAGCTGACAAAAAAAAAAAGTTGAAACAAAAATTAATATTATATGATTATTTCTTAATTACTTCACAAAACTTATATTAACCCTAATTATAATTAAAAATCACCTATTGTGTTACATATACACTAATTTAAAGAAAGGAAAGCAATGCATAATATTTACAACAATGGCCCATTGTCATATATGAAACCTTAAATAATAACAACATACATGGTATAAATATTTATCAACACGTACCTGAGTGTTATAAGATTCTAAATTTCCGTAGGCATTTCCGTAAATTGATATTTTCACTATCACGAACTTGGTTAAAGAAACGATACAGACAAACCGTTACCGTGGAGGTATTAACAACACAACCTCATGTCCCACCACTACAACCCGGCACTGATTTAAAACCAAACGTGACGAGATAAAATATACGAAAATAGATAACACTTCATTATCAATTAGATAGACAAAGCTCGAACGCGTAAAGCTTTTAATTTAAACGAGCGACGACCGATCCCTCCGGCGGACGATTGAAGACTGCATGAGACGGGGGCAGCGAGGGGGAGGAGGCGGGGGGGACTCAGTAGGGGGCGCTCACATCGAGCATTCGTTTGGAGGCGTCGGACCAACTTGTATCATTCTGATATGATAACGAATGTTTACAAAGTTGACAATGGTAACATGACAAGAAAGGAATGATTTAGACGACGAATGTCCGAGATAATATTACAGTAACATACTGTTAACGAACTTAAACTATTAAATATTAAAATTATATTCTCTTATCTATTTAAAAGATTCTTTATATATAAAATAACTTTTTGAAAATGGAACGTGATTTTCTTTATGAATGTTATGTTGAAAAGTTGATCTCTTTTTCAACTAGTGACTCGTGCCAACGTAAACAAAAACAAGAAGACTGTTTCGTTACGCCATACGTAATTAAGGAGCATATGGTTCTCATTCTAAATAGTTGGGCGTTGTCAGATAGTTGTAGGAGAATGATGGGTTGAATAATAAATAACACTTATTATGACTATAATATGTATTTGGAAACGAGTAGCTTAAACTCCACTACTAAAAGCCCTTCCTTGACTTACTATACTAATTTTATACATTTATAAAGTTCTAAACTAAATATGAACAGCTTACATATTTAGTTTACCTAACAGTTAATAGTTTAAAACTACCAGTCGTGAAGTTTTCTGGTGATTGACAGAGAAAACTCTTTTTTTAAAACCATGTAACAAAAAACTAACAATTGGTAAATACGATATTTAATTGAAATTTTAACTTTAAAACAGGGTTGGCATTTTTTTTATAAAACAAAAAATCAATATATGAATACAACATGTAACAAACGAAGATCTGTTATTTTATTTTTATAAATTCACTGTTAATATGAACAGTATGGAAACAAAAGAACCAGTGACCCGTTAAATCAGTTCACAGTTCATATTGACTTCAATAATATTTTTTAAATGTATATTTCAAGTTCAGGGTAGACGGTAATATACATAGTTAACAGTATTGACTCACAATGCAAAAACATCTGATATAGAAATGAACTGAAGCGGTAATGAATCACGTGTTCTTGGAGCATACATCTTAGCTTAGTTTTTACTTATCAAAATGTTAATTCAATGATGATGTATTTGATACAGCTTTCTATGATCATTTAACCATGAAATTTAAAGAAGATGTTATTAAAATTCAATGTTGATCAAATGACTGCCACGCCCGACCACCACAAACACCACAAACGTGCCGAAGTGTACCATTCGTATTTGTTTGTATTTTGAGACGCGGAGACGCTTCGTAAGCAAACGTCCGAGCAAAGATTTATTGACAATCACCGCGTGTGGCAGTAATCCTTAACACTACGCCATATGTCCTTTAACATTGGACAGGAACAGCACCAGGAAATTTATTACAAGATTTAATTATTAAATAAACAATAAATGATTTTGATGTCATATCAAAGCGGGCGTTAGCTAGCTCAGAGTGACGAAAGCACCCATAGTGCTGAAAGTCTAACTCTGTATATATACGCGCAATATCGATTTTTTTATACAGGAGACCTTCTGGTATGAGTGTGGTATTTTTAGAAATCCCTTGGCCCATAGACCCAGAAAATGCATTTTCACTTAGCAATGTACCTACCGCCTCACCTCTACGGCCGTTTGAAAAATGAGACTAAAATTTAGTTTTTGGCTCCGCACCAGTATAAAATCACTTATTTCCACCTTAAAAAAGATTTTCCTAAAGGTCCTCGTCGAGACCTTTTCAACAAGCCCAAAAACGCCAAAATCCGACCACCGGTTGATGAGATATGACATTTTGAAAATTTTGACTGGCGCCGCCATCGATGATTACTTTGTCTGTGTGTGGGTATATTCGTAGTTTCAACTGATTTTGTTCAAACTTTCAGGGATTGAAGTACATCAAAAACTAAGACTTTTTTGTTCTACGACATTTCGATTTGGCCGCCATGTTGGCCGTGGCCAGCCCTCGAAAGGCCAAAAATGGCCATTTTTCGTACAGGGACTGTGGCCAAACCAGTTGACGTACATTGATAAATTGGGCATCATTGGAAAGGTCTCAAGCTTATCTTTTGAATAATTTCCATTTTAATGGCAAAAACTTTTGTTGTCGTGACATTTTTGGTCAAAAGGCAAAAAATGGCCAACTGGCCGGAGACAGATCGGCCATTTTCTCGAAAACGGCGCCAACGATTTTTTCGAAAATTTCCTCATTCGTAGCCCCAAATTAGAGCTAAAATTTGGTATATAATATATATTTCTGGGAAAACTCGTTATTTCGAGATATGGCCGTGAGAAGTTAAAAAAATCATGAAAAATTACCAAAAATGGCCAAAAAATGACTTTTAAAGCCAGAATCGTACTCACAACACGGTTAAAATTCAATGCTAGTTGCACAGAAATAAACACATGATAACAACAATAAACAATGAATAAACTCACTAACGCATTGCCGTCTGTAACAATAAAACAAAATTTACAGAAAAAAATCCGAATACTGAAGAAATTCTGTTTTGAAGCAATGAATTAAAAAAATAAATGGAAACTGAAAAAATCAAATGAAAAAAAAATCGGGCACCTGTGGGAATCGAACTCGAGGTCTCGTCTTTGTTATTACAACGCTCATCCTCTGAGCCAAAATACTCTCATTTTGTCAGAGGCAACTATTCCAAATAATAATAATAATAATAATAATAATAATAAATCAATTTATTTCAGATAATTCATCCATAAGTGTTAGTAACATTTTAACTTAAGTAACTAATGTTATAATAGTACTCGTAGTTAGTATTCAACATAACAATCTCAAATTATACAGAAAAATAAAATTAATAAAATGCACAAAATTCATAAAATTATTAAAATTAAATATAAATTCAATTCAAATAAATATAAATTAAATTCAAATCAAATATAATTAAAATCATAAAATACTATTAAAGAAATTAAATAAAATAAAATTCATGGAAATCATCGTTCTAATTAATTTTTTTTTTTTAATTCTAAAAATAACTCAACGCTATACTCCTACAGTCAGTATACGCTACGCTTCGATGGTACGTGTACACTATCCCAGGACCTCCAGAGGGGAGCGTCTAGCTTTAACGCCAATATGCTGAGAAGACTGTTGGAGCTGTTCAGTAATCTTGTCATTGCGGACGCGGTCCGCTTTCGTATTATCGCATAGAAGTCGTCTACACGAGCCTCCGCAAACATTGCCGATGCACTGCAGTATCGAGGCTTCCTCAACAAAGCCCTCAGCACATTGTTGTACTGAACACGCAGTGCGCTATATGTCCGCCGCGTATAGTTCTCCCATAGGCTGCACGTGTAAAAGGACTGGCAATAGGCTTTAAATAATATTAATTTTACCTGTGTCGAACACCGTGCAAACCTACGGGCCAAAATATTGCCTCTAACCGACAGAGCCCTGCGCTCCCTCTCGATATCACTATCATCACCCAGGCGTTCATTCACAATATGACCAAGGTATTTAAATTCAGATACTAGTTTCAGAGAAGTTCCACACAGATGTATTTTAGAAATGAAATTTAACTGTTTGTTTATTCCTCGAAAAATTAAAATTTCGCTCTTTTTAGCGTTATACCTCAGTCCATTCTCCTTTGCATATTCCTCACAGATTTTTATCAGTCTTCGAAGACCACTGACCGACGGGCTCAACAGAACCATATCGTCAGCGTAACTAAAATTGTTCATCATTACCCCATCTATAGAAGAACCGACGCCTGCCCCGCTAAGCCTCTCTATGAGCCCGTTTATGTAAAGATTGAACAATCTGGGTGACGTCAGGCCCCCCTGTCTTACTCCACACCCTAATTTATATGGTTCACTAAGTGCATCACCCCATCTTACCACATTACTTTGGGCACCATACCAGTACTTTAATGGTGATATCAACTCCGGTCCTAAACTGCTATCCTTTTCAAGCTTATGCTATAAAATTTTATAGGATACGAGGTCAAATGCCTTCGACAGATCCAAAAAACACGCAAACACATGGGTCTTTCTCAGTTGACAGCTCTGATCTAAAACCGAACTGCGCATCGTGTATGTTAATTGTTCTGCTAAGTTGAGTATCAAGCAAGCCGTCAAGCACTTTGGCTATGATGGTAGCAAGAGATATCGGTCTGTAGTTGGTTCTGTCCGGCGCATCCCCCGCCCTATTCTTGATTATAGGCACGACTATTGTCCTTGTCATCGAGTCCGGCAGAAAGCCGTGGCTTATACAAATATTGTACAACAAAACTAGGACTCTAGGAAGGTGCACACCAGCGTGTCGCAGATGCTCAACACTCAGGCCATCATGTCCAGGCGACTTTCGACGCTTCATACCCATTATTGTATCTACTACTTCGCTAGACGTGAAACGTACAAAGCTTTCCCCATTATTTATGATATCCCCCCTGCCAGCCTCGGCGAAATTGATCTCACAGGGATCCACTGTAAATTGTGTTTTAAACATATTTGCTATATTACGGCAACCGCTCACTCCCCCTACTTCAGCCGGAATATTCGATCTTGTATTCAGTTTGTCTGTTTGTTGCCAGAATTTTCCAAAATGTTTGTTTCTATATGACGTAGCCAGTATGTCCATTTTAATCTGTTCTGAATTGTCTTGGCACCATTTAAGTTTGTTTTTAAGGGCCCTACGAGAGTCCCTCATGTCATTATAGATAGTTCCATGTGTTGGTCAAATGAATGAGTATATATTTGCATGAAAAATAATCGCACAGCATTTTGTTTCCAATCCTTTTACAAAACTATTGATATCAAAACAAAAACTTCTCAACGAAGTAAATACCGAGTGACGAAAGCGAATCCACTGACAAAACTCCTGATATGAATTTTGCGACGAAAAAAACCACGAACATTTTTATTCACAAACGTAAACAAACACAAAAAATGTGAATGTGTTCGGAACGTTGCCAAACAAACAAACAAACAAAAAAAAATACAAACAAAAAATGTGAATGTGTTATCAAATTGCCTTGATCAATCTATTAAAATAAAAACAAAAATGCAATTTGTGCAACGTTTCGAGCACATTCACATTTTTTGTGTTTGTTTACGTTTGTGAATAAAAATGTTCGTGGTTTTTTTCGTCGCAAAATTCATATCAGGAGTTTTGTCAGTGGATTCGCTTTCGTCACTCGGTATTTACTTCGTTGAGAAGTTTTTGTTTTGATATAATATACCAGCACTTATATTAATAGATAGATTGGAGGTTAAAAAATATAAGTAAGAGTGTAAGTTTCGAAAATCTAAATAATATTGTTAACTCTTAAGCTCTTCAAAGCTCTTAGCTCTTTTTAACAAAATTAAAAAAAAAATAAAGCTAATAAAACCTTAGACTTTCTATAGACATAGAGTTTAAATGTCATAAAGGCACTCGAGCACACACAAGTACTAATCAGTGACCTTTAGAACAAGGTAAAAACACGTGTTCGGCGAGGGTCCCTCAAGAATGCATTCAGAGGGCAATACCAGCAGATGTGTATTACAGTATACACCAACTGGTATTATAACATTAACCGTATGTTTAAGTTTTTACAGAATACATTGTAGGGCGTCGGTAATTATATTACAAGTTTAGTGGCTTCTTACTTTTGGGTATAAAGTGTTGGGTTGCAAATAAAATTGGGTAGAATTAACATACTTAATATATCATATATTCCATATTAAATAATCCTTACCATACCATTATCATTACGATAAATAAGGTACAATATATGCTGATTTGAAATCAACTTGTGATAAACTTAAACGAAGGTCACAATTAAGAAGAACCTCCATTTACCGTGTAATATTTTAACTCAAAATCAAGCTGACAACCGAAATAAATGACTTCATTATCCATTCACATTATTGAAAGGCAAGATGATAGACCATGACGATTCTGTTACCAATTCTACAGACCAAAGTACATAAGAATTTACTTCGGTTATAACTACTTAATAGCATACCTTGTTCAGTAGTAAAATTATGTATTTAAATCTTAAGTTAAATTTGTATTATTTTCACACAAAAAATACTGGACCGATTTCAAAAACTCTTTAACCATTAGAAAACTGCACCTTCACTGATTGACATAGAATTTATTACATTAAAAAAAAAATTGTGATCCCTATTAAAAATTTAATAATGTAACCCAAGGTGTCTAAAAACTGGTTATAAAAAAACTGTCATCGCATGCGCTGCGGAAAGTATTGATGATAGAATAAAAAAAAAATCTACAGTATTATAGAACGTACCAATATCTACAAGAAAGTCCGTGATACCATATCCAACTACTGTAATTAAGTTGATAAAAGTGCCTATTATAATCAAACCGTACTATTCATACCTCTGCACAAATCTTTAATTCTATTAATTCATATTTTATTAAAGACCGTTTTAACATCTATAAAATACTTTTTAATTTATTAAAATTGAGCAATCCATTCAAAAGTCCACTACCACAAGATCGGTATCTACGCGTGTGAAACCGCGGGACATTGCTAGTATACAAATAAGTTTAAACACACAACAGGATGAAGTAATCTAACTGGATCGATTACCGTCTCAATTACATATTAATCTAAACCGGTAATTAAAATTTAACAGAGGTGATAGTTTAAAGGATCGGAGATTTTACCTACATCATAGTCACGCTCAATAAGACCGCGTTAAACGCTACCAGAACGAATTTCTTAAACTAATTATAAAGATAAATAAGAAAAAACCACCACGGCTATAAACGTAATGTTTTTATTATAGATATTGCAAAAATATATGAAACACGATATTTTGCTGTGTTTATTTTTCAGCAAACACCTAATGGACTAACATCGTTAACTTTTTTGTCTTTGATTCATACATCATTAAACTAACCAAAATAAAATTTCACTGTATCTTAATTAATATTAATTAAACCTATATATATTTCAACACACACATGGATACATTATGAGTGATAAACGTCACATCATAGATAATTATAAATGTGGAGGACGCGACCTAAATACTACGTGAACGACTATTTCCAGACAACGGGAAGGTATGTCAGGTAGCTTTCGAAATAGCACTTACATTTCAACTCATACATTATCTTGCCTTTACTCGGTGATATTTTAACATTTCAAATAACTATAGACTTCGATGGTTTAGTTTTTATTTTAAATATTAGAGCATAACAAAGAACTTTCATTTTGAGATTATCAAAGATGTATTGAAATGTAGATAGATTTCTTTCGACAATTCCTATCATAGAAATAATAAAAAATGAAAATTTTAGTTTTCGTCGCAGTTATAAAATTTTTAGTTTTAAAAACCGTGTTGCCGATATTGTCCGAAAAACATGGAAAGGAAATACACAACTGGACCTAACAATAGCTGCAGATACAGGAGAGCAGACGGGATGCAAATAACAAAAATCAATATCCCGAAAGGGCGAACGCATCAGTTCAATATGAACAAAATTAATTCTCACCATTATACCATCATATGGAATAGTAACGAGCGAAATTCTATTAAGACAATGGTCGGAAAACAACAATGCAACAAAGAGCATGCAAGAGAGACACTTGATTTACAAATTACGGGGTATTTTAGAAACATTACAACGCAGACTGGATTCTCAGGCGCTTTATAGTATTTATAATAGACAATAGATCATCTGACATCCGTTGCGGAGCGCCGCTTGTTTAACAACTACCCTACGATAGTCTGCCCTCTTGAAAAGGGCATAACACACTATATCTTTGGCATGTATGAGTTAGTTGTTCAGAAACCGAGTCTAGGAGCTGCTCAAGTGAACTTCTTGACCCACTGAATATCAACGACCCTATCCACCTGCCTTATTGACATTTTAACAATTTTCATATATAAAATAGGGCAAGTTTATGTTACAATGAATTGTTTAATAGAATACATCATTTCATTATCAATGTTAATTAACTTTTTGCGCACTACAAAGAATTGTCTAGACTAACACCACAGACGAGCAATATTGGTACAAAAACAAACAATGTCAGACAAGACAACCTTGATTATTAAAGTTACGTATATTAAAGAAACTCATTAAATATAACATACAGTAGTAAAAAATTACTTACTTAGGTAACTTCAGCTACATTTTTGTTAAAGCATTTATTATTACATCGTTTAAGTCATACATAGAATTATTTGTTTATATGAAAATGACATGTATAATTAGGTCATTAATATTTTTACAGGTCTATAATAAAACATATTCATGATAAGCGTGGAGAGAAACACAGCAATCTCATTCGGTGTCTGACATATTTATTTTAGGACTCCCAGGACGAAAATATTTTAGTATTCAAAAAATATATATAATCTGTGTGAATACGAAGAGAATAACTCGTAAAGGATGAGTGTTAATTCATTTAAAAATATATAGCGTTTTAATAAAAGCTTTTAACTCAGATTAAATTTGAATATTAATAAATGAAAAATCTGCAAGAAAGTTAAAATGCAGTCAGATATTATAGTGGTCTAGTTCTCATGGGATAAATGGTTGTATTGACTTTCAAAGACACACACGCACACACACACACACACACACACACACACCTATTACTGCAATATAGTTAGTGCGTACATTTATATTATAAGTTGGTAAGTAATAAAAACTAGGTTAACTCAAGAAGTCACTTAACCTATAAAGAAATATAATTTTGTTGCTTTTCGATCTTTGGCGCTTTTAATTTCATTAGAAAAAGAATACAGTTATTATTAGAGTTATTAATGATCATATAATAACATAGTGGTTGTTTAATGTCTGTACGTAAGAAAAATTATGGCTGATCTTTATAAGAACAATAGAAGTTAAAAAAATATTTCATAGCTTTATTAAAATGGAATCAAAATACTCCGATTGGAAGCCAAATTATTTTGAAATATCGACAATTAAATGAATTTTATATTTATTTCATTCAATAATAAAATAATTGTGAATTGAATGAATGATTATATTCTCTATATATTAATCAATTAATCAAGTTCTGAATGTGAATCAGAGTGTAGTCGAAGAGACGAGTCGAGTCACGAGAAATAGTTAGTGTTATTAAAGTCTACGCCTAAAAATAATCAAATATATATGAAGAATATTAAGAAAGCATGACTGAAAATAACTGCTTCCATTCTCTTATACTTTCTAAAAATCTACACTAGTTGTTTATTGTGACATTGTTTATTATTTTTGAATAATTACTAATAATATGTTTCAATATTTAAGATATGAATGTAGTTTGTTATTAGAATTTGTATTTCCAAATGAAAATGCATTTCCATTGCTCGTCTGTATGCAAATTTTGCGGTGAAATGTTAACCTGTAGTTATTGTTAATAATGTAACTGAATTATCTAACGATTATATTAAATGTAATATAAGATATAGGATTATCTTAACACTAAACCTACCGACAATTCTTGTGTACCTGTTCCTACCGCACGCGGTCAAATTGACTGGTAATTAAAAGTTATTTTATATTATAACGCAGGTAATAATGGAAATAACTAAAAGTAAAGAGTAAAGACAATATTATATGCATATTCTAAGAATTGTCATGTAGTTTGATAACGATATTATAACGTTTAAGAACGGTCAATTTGACCGGTACTTGGTAGGTTTAGTGTTAAGTAATAAATAAAAGATAAATAATGTATGGAAAGAACCACAGACGTAGGATTATTCCAGACTCAATATGGTTAGCTGCAGGGTAAGCTGAAGTCTGGGAGTATTCATATTGTATGCTCCATGCATATAGTTGTTTCTAGTGGTTTTTGAAATAAAAGGGAATTGTAATACCAATATTACGATTTCTTAATAAATAATTTATTAATATCATAGGAGATAGACTTCAGAGGACTTGTTGAAGGAATATTTTAACAATAATTTATTACCGTCTTACTTACAATATAATAAGTCATAATTAGTACTTTATTGTAAAATAAAAGGTGATGTTAAATATTTTATTTTCTAATCTTTTTTTTTACAATTGCACATAACAAAAAAAAACAAAACCATAAGAAAAAATAAAAATAAAAAATATTTTAAAACGAAAGAAAATTAGAAAATAAATAAAAAAAAATTTGATGAAAATCAAAATTAAGAACTCTGGAAGATCACATAAGAAGAATATTCCTGTCCCATCCAGTGCATTCCTATCTAATGTTTTATATATTCATGTGCATATTGGATTATTTTAAGAATACCCATTTTATAAATAATTTCACCAAGACCCTCAAATAGTGCGTTCCACTTCACTTTACGATTGCAATATGCAGACATTTATATGTAACAAGTTTCTATATTTACTGGTTCACTGATTTTACCATTGCAAATGAATTTGGTAACACTACTGTAAAGGATTAAAACTTTAAGACATTTTATGTAATGGACGTCGAAATAAATACTAAGTCCTTAAAAACTGCTCAAAGAACCAATATAATATAGGCTCTATTTCATTCAACTGGCAGTTGAAAGAAGAAAGATAAATATATCACATCGTATGGGATCTAACAAAGAGAAAACTGCATTACACCCACCAACTTATTCTTGTTTCAACTCTAATATTAAATCCTGTGGACAGGGTTGAACAAACTAAAAGCTGTTTGTATTTTACATACCAATATTGTGCATAATAAAATATATTGCTATTGTTCCAGTTGGTCAATATTACCAAATAAAGTCAAATAAACAACGTAAATGTAATAACGAATTATTAATAAACCTGATATATGGACGTTTTAAATTTACAGCACATAATAATCTAAATTAATTTTAACGTATGAATGAACACGCGATGCTTACATACAGATAATTTGCATTTCATTTGCATTAGCTGGCTCTAAAACATTCGTAGAACTCTTTTTTGTTAGTACCCACATTACCTTATATCTTTCCAAGTTCAAGAACGATACAACGGAATTTATTAATCTCAGTAATTCTAGAAATTATTAAAAATAGTCACTTAAATATGCCCATAGCCCAAAAGTTTGGCGGCAAAATTCCTCCCACGTTCTTCTATCATCGCCTAGACTTTCGCCATTTTACTTCATTCACACTCTATCTATGTATTCAGTCGATCCTTACTCTTTAACAAATCACATAAACAATAAAACATGTAACAAAAGTAATAACGATAAACACAGCTTCTGGAGGGGACGGTAAAAAAAATATCTCGTATCTCTTAAACCCACGCACGCGTGGGATTACCCGCCTTACAACTTATTATAATTGTAAAATCTGTACACTCCTCTCTCTGATATTTTAGGACCTTTAAAATAAAATATTTTACATATAAAATGTCGCTAAGTTACTAGATATTTTTAAGTTTAAATGTTTCAACTCGGTCTTTAATAATAGTCATTTTTGCATGGCGTGTGGTATGGTTTAATTTCGTCAAGCGTCCCAGTTTCAGAAAGCGGTAACGATTTTCGTTTAGGACCTCTGCCTGTGATTGGATCTCACTGAATGCATAATAGATGAGGCCTAGAATAGAACCATTCAGTTTTCCGGTCATTGTTTTGTTATATCGGACTTTAAATAAATGAATGGAACTTTAAAAAGCTATATCGTGCTCGCTGTCATCAAGTTTACCCGCAAACCCAATTCTGAATATAAATATGAAGTCTTCCTATTTGAGTTAATGGATGTTACATAGAATTATTTTTATAGCTTAAAATATAGACCAAATATTGCGTAACAAAGGTGGGCATATAGGACATGGAATTACAAACTACTGTTTACACTATTTACCTCAAAATATGAAAGCAGCAATTACTAATTGCAACCTTTCAAATGAGTAATCAATGGTTGCGAAATATAAAGTTAATGAACGATCAAATTAAAGAACAGAACAGTGACAAATAACAAATTTACAACCACAGTAGACGGTAGACGTACAGTTAGATTTAATGCGAACTTTAATCAAATTAACATCGCGACTTCGATGAATCACAACGCTTTAATTAGAACCGGAATAGTGGTACGATTCGGACACCTTCGCATGTAACCCAATGCGTACAGTTCCACGAATGCATCGTTTAAACTACGATGTGTGAATCGATGGCTTAACGTCCACCACCTATTGTTAGAAGACCTCCTGTTTACCCAAATTTATATCAGACTATTAACACCACAGAGACCATGGATAAATGGTTCAATCTATCCATTGACACCATGTAATCAATGCAGTGATGCAACATCACACTCAATGCTTTATTTCCTCCTTACATTATTACTTTTTTAATTTAGTGTTATAAATCCTTTTAACAAAAACAATATAGCGGATATCGGTTGTGTATCGATAATCCTATCAGATAAAACGGCTTTTACGATTAAAAAGTAATTAACTACGTAATGGATTGATTCTTGGATTAGTGCTCGTTAATGTTACATATATTTTTGATTGCAACAATTTTATCTTAATATATTATATATTTAGTTTAACGAAGCCAGATGCACAAAATGAAAATATGTATAAAAATGTACAGAAATATATTCTTTCTTGTCCCAGTTTTGCCGGTTCGTCGGCCATTTTCGCGTTTATTTCCAGAACGGATTGCTTCCACGATATCACAGGTGAAGTTTGCCCGGAGCTGTCGTTTCCTATCTGTGGATCAAATATTTAGTAACAAATTCACTCTATTTTTGAGAGAGGAATTGCAGCAAATTATACCCAAAAGTAGGACACTAAGACTGATGTTAATAGTATGGCGATGTTTCATTCATATCTAAATCCCAAATATGTATTTTAAGACCATTTATGATTCTTACATTTCCAGTACTATTTTAACAATTTGTTAAATACAAATTTGAATAAATTTTTTGTCGACTACATATTTCCTTAGTTTAATATATATGTATAAAAAAATAAGTTTTCAATGAGAATTCTGTCGATGAGTAAAAAATGCTAATAATTTCAAAGATTCCAAGAACCTTGGTTAATCTAATACCGACAAAAGAACGTGTCAATTTGTTATTCAGATCATGAAGATTGAATAGCAAAATTCGTGATAATTAATTCAAGTCCACGTGATTTCGACATAAAATAGGAAAGATCGAATCATGCCTTAATATGGCGCCTAGACGTCGCTGGGATTGGAATGCTGAAGATGCAAAGAACAATTACATCATTGACCTATATGTGGTATACCCATTCCACAACGAATATGAGCGTTATTAAAAAATATAGTTACAAATTGCAAAACTTACTACTCTGATTACAAAATGATAAGAAAAATTAAAAAATAATCATCACAGTTTAAAAAGAAGTGACAACATTTCAAAATTAAGCCCGGTTTGTTTGACATTTTCTCAATACCAAAGATATTCTTCTGCCGATTTTGTATAAAGAATGTGTTAGAATTTTTTTTTTTGTATAACTATACAAATTCTAAAACTAGGATCCGCCGCTATGCGCTGCGGGAATTGAGCTGAGCCCCCTCCCCTTTTTGAATGCTCTATTAAAAATATAAATATTTGATTTTTATTTGTTTATAAGCGTATTTCTAGATTTGGCGAGCACGCGGAGGTTCCGATAATGTTAAGTCTATGGGAGAAACAGTTTTTTGACCATCATTTCTGAACGGAATGAGATATTTTAATGCTGTTTTTTTTAAACAAGCCCATTCCCAAGATCTACAGTTCTGAAAATTTTCATTCAAATCGGTTAAGTAGTTTTTATGTGCAACATCATCAAAAAGAAGTTTCCCAAACGGTTAAGAGGTTTGCTTACACTCAGTTTATTAAACCATTACTTTGTTGTTTGGGACCGAATATGTCCCTAAAAACATTTCTAAAATCTATATTATACAAAAGCTTAACTATTTATTTATTTTTATAAACTTTTATACATGTTTTATATTTAATACAAATATTCAGGACCGTAAAATATTTTTTATCTGTAATGAGATAAGAATAACTTAGTTAGTTAATGAAGCCAAACAAGGACTTAGTGTTTATTATTTTTCATTACTTTAAAATTAGTTTAACCAGTGCTTTAAAAGTGTTGTGGTTTTGTTGGCTTTAAACACTTAAAATTATCAATTAACTGACATCAAGGGCACATTATATGAACTAATTAAAGATAAAATAATCCTGGTATTGCCAATTAATCTTGACATCTATAAATATTATTATTAAACTATTGTTTGTGTTAAACAATTTACAAAACAATTTTAAAGTCAATATATGCCTATTGTAATATTTATAATACTCTGTGGTTCCTGCAAATGTTAAGAATATGTAATCTTAATCTGTAGATTTTCGGTCCGGTCTTTTATCTTACTTTAGTAAGATATGAAAAGACTGGATATAATCTTGTAATGTAAATAATATAGTGTATAGTTCTGTGAAAGAATTTGAATATATAAGACTTATTTCACTTCATTTAGAAGAGACCGAACTGTAGTGCAGGATCTTTAAGATAAAATATAGAAATGCCACTAAATTTAATTATTTTAACAGTATGACATAATACAGTGATCAAAAGAGAGTTAATAAATTATATTAAATTAAATATTAATCTATTTACAATCTAAATTGCAACTAAATATTCTTAAAATATTTAAAAATAATAATAAAAAAAATATACTTTTCACTTAGTACGTAAATTTGTTAAATAATTTATAAAAGTGTTAATAAAAACAATACTCACAGCCAGTGTTCAAATTCTCGTCATGCCGATGTAAACTTCTTCGTTATTATTAAAAAATATCACTAAACACAAAAAGGATTATGTCGATTCGAGTATATTTTTATTATATATTTGTTTTCGATTTTAAAAACAACGTTACCATTCAAATTTTAATAATACAAATTAAAATTTTAATAGCGTCATATGCTTATTCACCCACCCACACAATTTTCAAACAAAATTTCACATCGTATGAGTAGCAATACA
Source organism: Melinaea menophilus ssp. n. AW-2005 (assembly GCA_918358695.1). NCBI lineage: Eukaryota > Metazoa > Arthropoda > Insecta > Lepidoptera > Nymphalidae > Melinaea > Melinaea menophilus. The sequence goes on along the minus strand of OU911045.1, from coordinate 18,326,406 downwards.
AAGTAGCTAGCGCCACCTATATTTTCGTTCTGTGTTTTCAAGTGTCATAAATAGGGTTGCCACCTTTTGTTCGTGTTATTAAAGTACATTTATTGAGTACTTTGTGTCAGAATAACGTACATTTAATATAATTATGTTTAAGTGATTTATTATTGCTTTTTCGTAAATTGCACAACATCTTTACATGTGTTATACTCAAATAAAAGCTTAGTAGGTGAACATGGTATTTTCACAATGAACCTGGCAATATTTACATAATTACAAAAAAATATTATATACGTAATGAGGCAGCAATAGTTTTATCAATATGAAATCAAATTGTGCAAAATAAATTATTTTCGCGTACTTTATTGTCCCCATAATCTACAATTACTTGAAATAACGTACAATACTTTATTATAAAGTACGGACGGCAACGCTCGTCATAAAGTTTTTAAAATTCGTGTTGTATGGTTTTTAATAATCAAATATATATTCAACTTGGTTATGTATTTAGGGAACAATATCGCGTCCTAATGATTCGCATGATATAATACTTTTAATGGTGTTGTCTTAGATTCTTTTTAATATCAAAAAAATATTTTTGTTTGTTGTTCAGCGCAGCGCTCTACTGGAGACTTTTTCATATTCTTTGTCATGAATAGGCTCGTTAACTACTTGACGGAAAATTATGAAATATTGCAATAAAAAAGACACACATTGTGGTTTTGAAAAAAAAATTTTGAAATAGTTTTAATTTATACGATAGGTTTTGAACATACTAGTAGTACTTTTAAAATATTTATATTGATAATTTGTCAAATTAGAGAATTTTCGTAGATCGTATTATACTTCACGGGTAAGATTTTCTACTTTAACGGAGTTAAACTAGTTTTGAGAAAATAGCTTATTTTTAAACACGCAATGGTATCTATCAAACTTTGCCAAATACAGTATATCTTTGATATTATTTTTGGCCTTTTTTAATAAAATTTTACTAAAATCAAATTCAACATATTTTTCTAAATTCAACCAATGAAAAAAACAATCATAACAGACTCTTTATTAGTACATTTTGTATTGTCATCATTCTTTGTTCTGACTCTTTATTAAATAATTGACACCAATTCCAATGGAGGAATTTGATCTTTTTGAGTGTTTATTTACTGTTATTACATACTATCGCTATTTACAAAACCTTACATCAAACTTCCATTACGAAAACAAACATAAATAAACCTAACATTAACAATTTTAAATCTTGAATATTATTTAAACTGAGTTTATATTTAAAGCTTGTTGTGGAATAAAAGTTTATATGTATTTTTTTTATTAAAAATGTGGTTATTATTAAGGTTTTCATACTCTTAATAATTATTACTTTGAAGGCACAATTTATTTAAACTAAATAACATCATTAAATACGTAGACAACAGACATTTACTGTTCAAAGTGTAATAATTAGGACATTTTTGTCTAGTACATGTCTGTCGTCTAGTTTGCCCTTTAAAACGAAACATAATCAAACATTAATCTACATTATTACAAGAGGCGGTAAACTTAATCAATCCCGCACTGCCGTGCTCGATCACGCCTCTACCTTTAAAACAATTCAGCCATATTCTGGAAAATAATTTCAGACTCTCTTTCTCCTCATCAGTTTTGCAGACAGGCGTGAGATTGATTATTGGTATGCATCTGCCGCAGTCGATAGCTGGCAACCACACTTGGAGGTCCAAGTCCGGGGAGTACTTGAATATGTCTTGGCAACCCTCGAGATTTATTTGAGGTATTGCGGGTTGCCGTTGCAATAATTTCTTCAGTGTGACAAAAGTTAGATTATTATTCTTCATAGTTATTGTCTGTAAATTCTTCGCCCGCTCCAGACATCTGAAAATTATTTTTTTGTTATATTTTTTTCAATCAAAATTAACAGTAACTTTTATTTACATACCTAAATATTAGCTTAAATTGCCCATCGGTTAGTTTACAGTCTGATAAACCTAATCTTCGTATTTTCAATTCTCGTGCGTTAGACATAAAATTTGATATACAGCCGACAATTGTACCTTGACAATCAATATTATCTAGCTCCAGATCACACAACACGTTACAGTTAAGAGCTTGCATCATACAATTAACTAATCTCTGCTTAATAGCATTGTGACTCATGTGTAATGTTTCTAAATTGTCAAAATTCATATCTAATTTGGTTACATCATTAGCAACGTTTCCGGTTATTCCGCAATTATTCAACTTTAGAACTCTCAATTTTAAATGTCTACTCAATTTTAGAACAGCTTTGAAACCATCATCTGAAATGGTGTTTCCAGTAAAGTCAATATTCTCCAACTGGCAGTTATTTCTTCCTTTTTCGAAGACACTTGCTAATATTTTGATTCCTTCGCCAGTTATATTATTATTACTAATGTCCAAGACTGTCAAATGCTTCATAGTACATAGACTGTCCGCTAAATATTTGATGCCGTCATCTCGTATATTGTTATGGGCTATCATTACAGCTGTTATGTGTGTTTGGTGAGTGAGTGCTCTGAATAAGGGTCGGATTTGACTTGACGGTAGTGTGGACGGGCCTAGAGCTAATCTCCGCGTTGTGTGACTTCTTCCAACGACTTGCTGGATTTCCTCAGATGGACCTTAAATAGAACATACATTTAGTTATAGGAAATATATATGTATTTATGCGTTATAGGCCTAAAAATATCTTACTTTTATTGTAGTTTTTTTAATTTAGCTTACATTTTAAAAAAATCTGATGGAATAATCCCTTCCTATCCCGAAAAGTTAAGTGATAATTCTCTTAAACAATATTTATCTTCTAGATAATACAAATCACAATATACATACTTATATCCAAAGCGTCACAACACTCCAAGTATCTCTCTTCAGCCGGCGAGGCTTTGAAGGTAGTCATACAGGTGTGTAACTCTGGGGTCGACAGCACGAGGCTAAGCGGATCCTCTTCACACAAGATGGCGCCGTCTGACGTCATCAGACTGAACATCGGACGGATGCCTGTGAGTCTGATATAACAATAATTAAGAACATTGTCATGTTGAACATGTTGTCATGTTGAACATGTTGAACATGTCCCAGAATGAATGAGAAATATAAAACTATATACAGGATGCGCCAGGATATATAAATAATCCTGGAGCGCCTGATAGTACAGCTATCAGGTCCTCAAACATTTTTTTTTATAGCTCTACTATTAGGCGTTCCAGGATAATTTATTAATTCCGGGATACTCTGTATATGGTATAATATTTTTATAATAGCTTAATAACAAACTTACTTATAATATCTGGATTTCACTTCCTCAACCAGCCAGCTGATTGTCAGATTATTAATTTTATCCAATTTCAGAGATATTAAGAGCATTTTATCTTCGATTTTAACTTTAACGGCCGCCGGCGGTAGTATCTGCGTCTGGAGCGCCCTGCCGTTCTTGGATTGCAATATACTTATAGGTTTTATAACGTTCATTGGCAGCAGAATATTAGGATTCATACTTTGGACTATACAATTATCATTGCTATTTGAACAGTTTATATTCTCGTTGTACTTTCTGTTTTTTTCTGTGTGTCTGTTTGTTTCGTTATCGCTGCCGCTGTTACTAGATAACTTCCTTTGGAAACCGGCTCTCAATAAAGTGCTCTGTCTCTTCCATCTCCTTCTCATACCCTCTCTACTGTCTGTGGATCTGGTATCGTTGAATTCTCTTGATATATTTCTCAGCGGTTCATTTGTCTGATCGGAATCAGAGCTGTTATCGTGGTTTTCAATATCACTGACGCGCGTCTTAGACGGGCTCTCGTTAGATAGAGTTTCAATGTCATCAAGATCGATGCTGGTTTTTGAACCAATAAACGATCTCTTCGGTAGAGTTGTAAACGGATCGCTTAGTTTACGTTTCTTCCTGTTAGTCCCTAGATCGTCGTCAAGCCAATCATCGTCTACTTCGCTCGGATGTAATAAGGCCGGCTTTGGCTTTGTCGTTTTCAACTCTATGTCTGGTTTATCTATACTTCTATTTCTCAAAGCCGAAATTGCGTTTCTGTACTCTTTGATTCCGGATCGTTTATTTCTTCTCTCTTTACTTTCGGACATTTCTTCTTCGGAGTCTGATGGAAACGCAGTTTGGTTTCTTGAAAATGAATAATCGTCGTCACTTAAATCGTCGATAATATTACGCCTTTTTATGGGTGAATCTAATTTAATGTTAGTAATTTTGGATGTGCTTGGAGATTCAACTAGTATAGCCTTAACGGGAGTCCTAGACTTATCTGGCGCACTTTTATCTAAACTATGCATTTTGTTGCATATGTTATTGTATAAAATCTCTTCTTCCTTGGTAAGGATTTCGCCGGCTCGCCATTTTTGTAGAGCATTCAGTGGAGTATCGCCGAAATCTGTTTTAAGTGATGGTATTGCTCCCTTCTCTAACAACAGATCCACTACTTCGAGATGTCCGTTACAGGCTGCGTCGTACAGAGGAGTTATGCCTGGAAAAAAAAACTCATTCAAGTATATATATAAGATAAATATCAAGTAAATAATGAACGGGACCCAAACCTAGCAACCTGTACTGTATCTGCCAACTAAGCTAACGGGTCAACTCACATCAGTAAGATATTTAGATTAGAAATGTGAAGTGCAACAGACAATAAATGGATGGATTGATGAATTGTTCCATGTTCGTTTGATGCATATATAAGAGATTTGAGAGACGATAACTTAAAAATCTTTCCTTAATTTTTCTAGTCTCCCTCATCTCTTTGTTCTTCAAGGGTGACAACAATTACCATCACAACCATTTGCATGGGTTGTGGTGTAAATTTAAAGTCATTTGAATGTGTTGTAGGGCTGCACCACAACCTTTACAAATATAGTTATAGTTGAATGTATTGACACTGCGCCTGTTTATAATTGCCACCCTGACCAATACAATTAGGGGGCCTAAATTATTATAAATAGGGGTCTTAATTTTTGTTTTTATAGACGGTTGAATGTATAGATGTAATGTAGGACTGTACCATCGCAGCGTGCTCCCCCGCGGTCATCGAGTGCGGCGCCGTGCCGCAGCAGCGCTCTGGCGGCAGCCGCGTGTCCGTGTATGGCGGCCTCGTGCAGCGCCGTCCAGCCCGCGTGGTCCCGCGCGTTCACGGGGTGACCCTGACCCAGCAGACGCTCCACCAGCGACACGTTACCGGATATACACGCCTGAGGATTGCGTTCTTGTTATATCTTTTTTCTCGTGAGCTATTATTCTGACCTATTTTGGAACTAAATGTAAGATACCCCTTTTCCCCCTCTCGACCCGCGTTACCGGTGGTCTTATGGATCTATATAATTCTAATTCCTAACTCCTTGCGAGACACTCGTAAACTTCACTGTATCAAAATAAATAAATAAGTAAATAAATTAAAATTTCTTTTTTATAAGCTCATCCACGGAATTCCATACAACAGCCTATTATTAAACATCGCTAAACCGCTACTGTTTCTTTAAAACATTTCTTCGAGGCTATCGGACTGAACCGGAGAGGGATTTTGTATAGATCGCAAGCGCCTTTAATATTATTGTGTGTGAGGTTAACAATAATCATCTATGAACTATGAAATTATTTTATTTATTTATTTGTGTACCATAAATTGTGATTATGACATTGTAACAAAAAAAGTACAAAAGATAACTTACCTCTTATAAGAGATCTCTTTTGTTTTATGTGCGAGGAAGGCAAACGAACTTGCGGGTCACAGATAACATGTTGGAAGGAAGTTCGTTCCACATTCGAGTGGTACGTGGAAGAAAGGTCCTTGAAAGAAAAACCGCACTGTGGAACATCACCGCGTATTCACGGTATGTATGGTATTGATGAAATGAGGTTTTCTTATTGGTAAATGCGCAAACATGTGTTTTTCAGGGATTGAACTGAATGTGGTTCAGTTGACCGCACTCCGAGAGCCTCCACAGGAAGGTCTCTATAGAAGACACAAGTTGCATTCGGAACTCGTCGACGTTTCCCTGAGAAACACCCGCACGGCTGGAATATACCGCATCCCTAATGTTGTGACCCACATAATAATGTATGTTTTAAATATACAATATATCATTGATGGTTGATGTACAGGAGAAACAGAGTCTAGGATAGCACACAGCGTTGGGGTAAACTAGCATTCAAGGGCTTGAGGTCCGAGCAAAAAACGTCAAGAACGACCTGTATGCTCTGCCCATTAAAAAAGCTTGTGATCCACTTGCATAAACTCGGAAAGCTCTTCCCGAGAGTTCCTGAAAGGAAGAAAGCTTCAAAAGAAGTCCTTTGTGCGATACACGATCGAAGGCCATTGCCATATTCACCTAACTGCCAGACCCTCTTCCTTGCTTTCAATAACCGCTGCTCAACAGTGCTTAAGGTATAAAAGAAGATCACCAGCCGATCGACCATGGCGAAAACCATATTGCCAGTCATTCAACAACTGACGATCCTCGAGGTACATTAGGAGCTGTCGGTTAATGATATTCTCCACTATTTTAGAGAAAAGAGAGATAATGGCGATAGGTCTGTACTTAGCTAGGAGAGAGCTATCACTTTTTTAGGAATCGGATGGACCCTTAAGGGCATACTTCCATAATACCAGGACAACGCCTTTAAGATAGGAGTGCCGAGATACAAGGAAAATAGAGACTGTCAAATAGTTTTATGCTAAAAAATAGTTCTGCCATTGAGTTCAGACACCGCAGGATGGTCGGCGCTGGTCGTCCAAAGTCGAGTTTCAGCCAAACAGTGCCCAAAACATCGGCTTTCTTTTTTGCCGTGTGGTTGTGATTCATTCCCCATGTGCAATGGCGGTAGGGTCGGCTGACAGAAGTTGCCCAAAGTGACCTTAAAATGCGCCCAAAATTTTCGCGTGCAGGGCGGTACCTTTCAGAACTCTAGGATTTCGGATCCTTAGTGACTAACGCACTAACCCAAGCTTGGGACGCCTGCCGTTGGCTAGCTGCTGCAGCCCTGACAGACGCATCAAACCAAGGCCGCGATGTACCACCAAGTGGTACCACAGAGCTGGGTACAAATAGTTCAATGCCCTATGTACCTGTTGCTTTTTTGGAAGCATCGCTTTTATATTTGGCGGAGGGGAGGGGCTTCCGGATTCTCTCACTCACCGTCGGAACATAACCAAATGAATTTGGTTACTACACGTCGATCTTCCCTAAAAGGTTGAGCCAGTCCAATACAGCAGTCAAATGACTACAGCTAGGCTCTATAGGCGCATCATGAAATACCCATTTTTATAATCCACAAATATTCAGCGTCAATGTATTAGTACACAGAGTTATAAATCGTTAAAATTTCCCTTTGTTATATAATACATGGGGCGCGAACAGACTCTCAATTTCGACCCGCTGCGCTTGCCCTTTTGATAAGACATTTTTCAAATATTTTTTTTAAAACCGCTATGCAAAATTTCATAATTTTCCGTCAAGTAGTTTTCGAGCTTATTCGTGACAAAGAATGTGAAAAAGTCTCCAGTAGACCGCTCCGCTCGCTTCGCTCAATAAATGTTAAAAAAATATAAGAAGTCACAATACTACAATATAATGAAAAAGTTGATAAAATTATATTAAAAAAAAACTTTTAATAAATAACTTACAACATGTAACTGAGTTTCACCCTTAGCATTTTTTCTAACAGCGAATCGCTTCCCGCGCCTGCGAGGCTTATTCGTTTCAACCGTCTCTTCATCGGAGTCAGATAACGCTGGAAAAGTATATAATTGAAAAATAAGTTATTAATAATTCAGTATCATGTCATTTCTAAGTAAAACCAAAATAAATAATCAAGATCAAGTTATTAATAACCAAAACTAAAATATAAAAAAAAAATACAGTATTAAGTTGTTTATAACCAACACTAAAATGTAAAACATCAGTATGTTATTTAGAACCAAAACTAAAATATTAAAAAATTCAGTAGAAAGTTATTTATAACCAAAACCTAAATATAAAATAAAGATTTCTAATAAGCTTACCCGAGAGATCATCAAGGCACACGTCATCACCGATTTGAGGGGATTCATCACCGGTGCTCTGTTCATCATCAGATAGTTCATCATCACCACCCAAAGCAAGTAACTCCGACTTTACATCTTCCATTTTATCAAGCTCAAAATAATACTCCTGGTATTTATACAGATTCTTTAGTATTTTTATTTCATATTTTCTGTTATTTAGTTGTCGGGCCTGGAATTTAATTTTAAAATTATTTTTGCCCATATTAGTATTAAATATATAGTGTAATTAAAAAATATTTTTATTATAATATTCTTTGGACGTAGAGGTCATATTTTATTTTACTATGCTCATATGCTCAGGGAATCTTGCATGCTTACTATGAGAGTATTACTTTGGAAGTCTAACATGCTCACTTTGGGAGACTCACATGATCACTTTGTGAGTCCCACTTTATCACTTTGGAAGTCTCACATGCTCACTTTGGCAGTCTCACATGATCACTTTGCGAGTCCCACATGATCACTTTGTGAATCTCACGTTATCACTTTGGAAGTCTCACATGCTCACTTTGGCAGTCTCACATGATCACTTTGCGAGTCCCACATGATCACTTTGTGAGTCCCACGTGATCACTTTGGAAGTCTCACATGCTCGCTTTGGGAGTCTCACATGATCACTTTGGGAGTCCCACGTGATCACTTTGGAAGTATCACATGATTACTTTTCTAGTTCCACATGCTCATTTTGGGTGTCTGAGTGACAGTTTAGTATTATGTATTTATAGAAACGGTAAATATTATCTTACCACTTCTCTTGCATCGAGGCAGGTTTTCTCAATTTCATCAAATGGTCTCTTGGCATGGAACAGCACCTCTGCTGTGTTATATAGAGTTGTATACGCCTCCTTTGGGACGTCCTTGATTATTTCATACTCCTTATAATAATACTCCAAAGCTTCCTGATACAGTCCCATGTCTTTGTATGTTTGGTAAATACTGTAACATTAAATATGAAAGTTATATAATTACATGTAATAATTTTGTTCATTGAGATAAGTTTGTCTGTTAGGTTAGTAAATTAATAGTTGAATTTGAATTGCAGCCATCATTTTGTATTGTGTATGATTCATAAAGATTTTATATTTTTGAATAAATTCTAGGTTTTTTCATATACATTACTGCATAGTTTGATTTACACATTTTTTTGCACATATTCTTTGTTAAGTCATGAAAATAAATATTATCAAGTACAAACAGTCTGAAGACTTATAAGATGAAACGATGGTTCCATTCATCTCTCATCCATAGAACAAAATAAAACATTATGTAGTAGATTGCAAAGATTTATCAAAACATTAATTCCACCTTCAACCATCCATGAAACTATAAGTTATAAATATTAAAAGTACCTAGAAAGTAATAATTTCATTATCAAATATTGTATCATATAATATTTAAATACATCAAACAAATTTGACCCACCTTACATAAATAGGTACTAAGCTCTTCCCACTGTCTCCTGCTTGTTGAGCATGATCCAAACATTTGAGATAATACTCGACTGCCGATGAGTAATTACGAAAACAGCAAGCGCCGTCTCCCAAGATTTCATAATTCTTTTTTAATGCAACATGGTCGTTAGAATCCGTTGATACTAGTTTATCTTCTATTTCACACATTTTTATAACTGCAAATAGTTAATGATTTTGTTATTATTTCAAGAAATGTGTCATAAAATTATCTTTGCAAGTGATCAGAGTAATATAAATAATAATAATAAAATAAATCTAAATTATACCCACCAACTTTAAGATTACTCTCAATATTGCTTCTTTCTTCTTCATCTGGTGTTTTCAATTTCCAAGCTTTTATTAAAACTTGTTTTGCACTTTGATAGTCAGACATCTGACAAAGTATATCAGCTTTAGCTGACAAAGTTTCACATTTTTTTACAATCTGGAATAAAATTATTATTATATTTATCTCTCCAGGTATGTTTATGAAAGAAAAAAGAAGAATATATATATATATATATATATATATATATATATCTTACAAACAATTTTCATTACCTTATCTTCAAGCCGGCTAGCAACATTCAAAGCTTTATTCAAACAGCTCAAAGCCTTATGAAAATCTTTCTTCTTATTAGCATAAAGCAAAGACACAGTGGTATAACATTTATGAAGAACTTCAGATAAATCATTTTTAGATGATATTGATATGGCCTTTTCAAAGAAGTCAATAGCTTTGTCAAGATGTCCCAAATGTTCTTGGACAACACCAATATTGAGAAGGAGACGTGATCTCATGTCCATGAGCTCTACTTCTGTTATCTTTCCATTTAATCTAAAATGTTGTAATTATTAGTATAATATATTGTTGTGAACATATTAGGAACTTTATCAATAAAATACCTCTGGCATAGTACAAGACTTTTCATGAAAGCTTTTTCGGCTTCTGTTAGTAAATTTTTTGTTTCACTACTGTCTGTTAAACTTTGCCCCTTCAATAGATATATTCTGCCCAATGTAGCCATTGCTCTTTGTTCCTCTACTAAATTGTTTAATTCTCTTGCTACAGCTACAAATATACAATAATGTTATGATAACTGAAGACAAGATAATTATTAAATCTACTGGATTTGTCTGACAAAATATAAGTTGCATTTCAAACATTATAATTAAAAACAAGAGAAGCATTTTTTTTCAAATACATTACAAATTAAATCTTATATCACATGGTGATAAAATGAAAAAAACATTTATTTTACCCAAATGCCGCTCCTCATACTTAAGGGCTTTGTTAAACTCTCCCATGAGCATATAAACTTCCCCCATCATCCGGTTACAAGTCCCCCATTCCATGGTCCGTCCGAGTTCCTTGCAAATTCCAGCTTCATTTTTAAACTCATCAAGAGCATCATTATACCTAGCTTGTGTAAAATAAAACGTCGCTAAATCGTTACAAGCTTTTGCTAAAGCTCGTCTATCGCTAGAATTTGCCGCCTTTTTCTTTTTACGAATGAACTCTTCTTCCATAATTTTAACTAATTTAGAACATTGATGGATGTTTCAATATTACATATATTAAATAAAAAAATCTTATGTTTATGTTTGTTTTCATTTATAATAAGTTGATCGTAAATTAAAACATATGAGTTGTATTGTACAATGTAAAAGAATATTTCACAGAAAATCTGACAAATGAAATTATTGACATTTGTCAGTTGTTGTTTTTAAATTCTTCACAAAGGGAAAAGCAAAGACTTTTAGATGATACAGCTTTTTCATGATTACGTATTATATTCCTAATAATATAAAATTGTTTTATTTTATTTTAGTTCGGTGAATTGAGCAAAGCGAGTAACCAATCTTCAATTTGGCGTCTAAAGTTGAAACCGACAAGACAAAAATATATATTAATCAAATATCACAAAGTGATTTTTTTTACATTGAAGTCTATGGGACTATCATTTTTTGATTCTTCCTCAACGACTTGAGTTTTTTTTATAAATCTTCGCAATAACCATCGCTATAAACGTGCAAAATTTCATAAAGATGGGAACAGCCGTTTTCAAGCCAACCTCGGACATGGGATACAAAAAGTCTCACATAGAGCGCTCCGCTCGCTTCCATCAGTAACCCTTTATATATTATATACCCTGTGTTGATACTTGACACTGATAGTTGTCAGGAACTCTGACAAGTAGCACTTTAAGTTAATTGTAAACATAACCTAAAAATCGAAATCATATTTCATATTTCACCTTTCTAATCACTACATGTTATATGTAATATATGTTACGTCTTTCAGTATAACGTGTATTCCATAGGATTTGTTTTTATTGTCGAGAGATAGAAAATTTACTAACGCATTAAAGGAAACTATATTTTGAAGCAAGAATGGCTGAACAAGTTAATCAACGTGTAGAGGGTATGATAAATGAATTGGAACAAATGCGACGTACAAATCTCTATGAGGACGATGAAATAAGGTATTTTATTTAGTTAAAATATTACAAATGTATTTTTTTTTTAATTATTCACAATAAATATGTACATTTAATTCTAGAGAACTTTCGCGTAAAAGAAAAGAATTTGAATACAAAATACAGCGACGATTGAAAGAAAAGGATGATTTTGTTCAATACATTGCTTTTGAGTTAGCCCTTCTTGAGGATATTTCGTTGAGAAGAAAACAGTCAAAGCTTGGAGAAAAGAAGAAGGATATTGAGTATGCTATAGCCAAGCGACTGAATAAAATTTTCAAGCAATTTATATATCGTTTCCAAAATGATATTGCTATTTACTTTGAGTATATAAAGTTCTGTCAAAGTGTTGGCTTTGATTATGCTGTCTCTGCTATTATAGATCAAATGTTAAAGGTTGGTTTAGTAACTATAGAATGCAATTTTTTGTTTTATCAAGTTTTTACAGGTTTGATAAAACAAAATTTAAAGATCTTTCTTTACATACATATAATTTTAATTAAGTTTTTTAAGTTTTATTATGGCTATATCAGAAAATATATTGATTTTATTAATATTATTGATTTCAATGCCTGTTTTAGTAATGTATCGAACACTATCTGACCATGCCCACTTGGCTAGTCATTAATTTTAATTGTGATAATATTAACTCTTGTGGTTCATAGTATTGATTCTTGTTATTGTGTGCCACTTTTTACCTTAGCATTAGTCTCAAAGTAACCTATGTTTGTAGCTGTTAATGCAGCTTTCAACAGGTGAAATGAATTTTTTTTTTATTTAACAAATCCAGTCGTTTTTGAGATTCTCAACTACATACACACAAACAATGAAAAACCCCTGTCTCTTTATATTATTGGTGTAGAACATGAAAAATGGAGTGTAACAGAGTTTTTAAAAAGATATGCTGTGATGATGTATCTCACCACATTCTTTGACTCATACATTTTTTAAAATAACTTTCTTAAATATTTTTATTAAAGATTAATAACACGCAATAGGTAGAAGATAATGGATATAATTTTGTATTCCAACATTTTAAATCTGTTTATAGCAAGTAAAAACATTTATGATCAGTGAAATTTGCTGGTATTTTTAAAACTAAGATTTTATTATAAATTATTATATTTTGATCTTACTACTGCAATGATAAAGATTAAAAATCTTCTTGATTGTCTACGAGCTCTATCATATATTACAAAACTGGGATGTAAATTAATTTTATGATTTTAAAGGTACATGGAGAAAAACCTAAAACATGGCAGTTGGCAAGCAAATGGGAAAGCAAAGAACAGAATAATCTAGAAAATGCTAGAAATTTCCTCCTCAAAGGAATTCACCGACACCCCGAGTCTGAGATACTCTATTTAGATCTTTTTGATATTGAACTAATGATTGCTTTCAAAACTGATGATGAAGAGGAAAAAGTAATAGTTCTATTTAGTTATTACAACATTTTGTTCAATATTATATAACACTAATATATAATTTGTGTAATTATTAGGAAAAATATTTTATACGAGCTGATGTGGTTTGGAGGAATGGTATGAAGAATATACCGAATGTAGCATATTTGTTTAAATTATGTGACATGGCATTGAGATACAGTATAAGTGATGATATCATAAATTCAATTAAAGGAGAAATATGGAACAGAAGAAATGAAAAGGAAGTTTGGTCTTACATTGCCTCTAAGGAATTAGAAGTATGTACAAAAAATATTCTTTAATTAGATCTTCATTATAACAAATAGATAACAAATAAAATTTTCAGGGATATCATTGGGATGAAATTGATGATTTTTTGACTGAAGAGTTCAGTTATCCTAAAGAATTAAATAATTATGTAGCTGTTTATGAGGAAGCATTGCAGCAGGTAAATAACTCGTAATTATAAAAAAATATACATTATGGTTAGAAATAATTATGTTGGCTTTATTATTGTAATTTTAGTTTCCAGATGAAAATCTTTCAACAATGTACATTCATGGCTTACTTGGTTTGAATGATACTTTGTGTACGGAATTACAAAAAATTTCAGCGGTAAAACATGCTTGGTTCTATGGCCATGAGAATGGATTGCTGAGTATTGATATGTATACATTTGGCATTCAATTGTTAAAGTTAGAGGATGAAATTACTAAAGATGAATTTAGCGAGGTATTGTCTATAAACTGGTTTTACCGGGTGTATCATTTTGTTTGAAATTGAATTTAATGTTTTTTTACTACTAATTTATTAAAGCTTTGTTAATTTTTGTCTGAAATAATATTGCTTAATAGTTTTCAAGATAATTTTAAATTCTAACTTAATAGTAAATTAAATTGATTAATTTATAGTAAATTTCTACAGATTATTGATGCAGCATTGTCTAAAAATCCTCAATACAAATATTTATGGGAGGAAAAGGTTCTGCTTAACAAATCTGATGAAAATAAAATGCTATCTATCATAAAAGATGCTAGCAAAAGTTTAAAAGCAGATGACATTAGAGACCTTTGGAATTTTATTTTTGATAATATTGAGTCTAATGTTGTTGTAAGTATAATCATAGTCAAGTACTTAAGATATTGTCTAGAATATACCAAAATTCACTAAAAATGCAATGTTCTTTCTCCTACAGTTTAAGAATTGTTATACCAAGTTTCAAACATGTGAAAGTGCTTTTGTGTTATCTCTAAAGCCCAAACTTTTACAAAAAATGTATGAACACAATGGATTAAAAGCAGCAAGACAAGTTTACGAAGAGTTCATTAGAATTCCACCGACGCAGGCAGAGGTACATAAAGTAATGATTGATATTGAAATGTCTCAAGATAAGCCGCTACTTAAAAATGTTAGAAAATATTATGAGGCATTAGTTCAGCATCATGGTAAAAGTAATATTGATGTATGGATCAACTACATCAATTTCGAACAAAAAAATGGAAATGCCCAGGCTGTCCCATCTGTTCATAGAAGGGCTATAGGAATGCTGGATAAAAATTTAGTAGATGAATTTATTAAAGCCCAAACATTAGCAAAAATAAAATAATTGAATTATCACTCTGTATTTTATTTTCAATAAGAGCAAATAATACCACTACTGTCAAACAAAATATATTTATTTAAATACCACACCTGTACTCAACAATCTAGCAAAAAGAAATCCACATAATACACCATTTATACTAAATTATTTACAGTGACCATTTTACACATTTAGTCTACAAGAGGTCAAAATCTCTACTTTGGTGATTGTGGAATAACACTTAGCAAATAAACATAATAGGTTAAATGCAATAGAATATTAGGATTTAGGTTGTTATTGCATAGCTGCGATTGGAGCTATGTAGTACCTAAAGATGAGGGATGATCCACGTTTGTGTTGCTTGTTCTTGAGAAGGTCTCTCCAGCAGGATTGCCATGAGGGGTAGACGGGCATGAGAGGAGGTTTTCCAGCTCTGAGGCTGCTTCCTGCCACAGCCATGCATGTTGATACTACCACTAGAGGGTAAGTGATAGTGCTAGTTATAAATGTTAGCAGTGGGGCAGTGTAGAATCTTAAATCTTTAGTTTTAACTAAATATTTGTTGACATAGTAAGACAAAATACAAGTGACAGCCACACAAGTTAAATCACCAAGGATCTTAGGCACAATTCCATGGAAGAATCCGAGTATACCATCATCTCGGTAGATGGATACAATAGCACCCAATAAGGAGCTGTAATCTTCTTCCTTACCAATAAATGATGCCATCATCCTGACTGAAACGACATGGAATGGATATGATACTACAACAGATGCGGTGTGCATGATCATGTCCCGACGTCCGAGTTTGTAGTAGTCTTCTAGTTTAGGTTCATCGTCGGTCACGATGTTTGGAGGGTCATTGATTTCGGGCAGGTCGATACCGCAGGCGAAAATTACCTTCGATGTTAGTTGACTAGAAGCAATAAGACCGAGGACTCTCGCAGATAACCCTCTATAGCATCCGAAGAAACCGTCTGATTTCTTGATAAACTTTATGTACTGAAAGACATTAGGTAATATCATGGCAGGCCGGCCAAAAAGAGTCGTTGATCTCCGCGGTGCTAAGGGCTCGTATCCAAGCTGAATTAGTATTTTTGCATATTCCATAGGATGACATATTGTTGTTATCAGTAATTGTGTAGGCAAAGCTGCAATTTTCTCTTTTTCAATTTCGTCCATATTATGACAACAGCGACAAAACCCACTTCTGAAATCAAATACTGACAAATGGCTATATCATAAACAAATATAGATAACAATTTATAGATCAGAGTTGTGGTCTGTGGATCTAAACAGATACAAAACATATCATGGAATGGATATGTATATAGATAAGACATTGATTACTATTACTGATAATAATATTATATAAAGTTATAAATAGGTAATAAATTAATTCACTTAATATAGATTACATAGGCTTATTATTAGCTTGTATAAACTTATAATTTATACAAAGAAAATAAAACTGTATACAAAAATGAATTAAATATGTTTATGTTTAATCAAATTTACTTGTAATTCTGTTGTTCTTGATTATTATCATAATAATTGATTATTTTGTGTTAAAAAACATTTGAACTGCACTGTTTAGAGACATTTTACCTATAACTTCAACGCTAAGAATTTATTCAATTGCTATTAAATTTACTCATATATTCGAATACAGTAATTTGATTTTATTTTAATTGATTTTATTACAATGTCGGAAACAAACTCGTGGCATGTCCATTTGAAATTAAGTAATGCCATCGCTCATAGACAATTGCAAACTCCTGAGAAATAAAAAAATACGAAACTCAAACAATAGTTACCTAAATTTGGTATTCTATTAGAAATACTACCCCGATCAAGCTAGTTAGTATAAGAGCTGCAGTTACCACCACCACCACCACCACAGTCAGTGCCGGCGTTAGGGGGATGCGCGATGGGGTGACGGCCCGGGGCGCCAAATTTGGGTGGCGCTGAGGTCTGGGGCCTCGGCCTTCTGCCTTCCGCGTTGTGTACCCTCAATACTGTGCTCTATGTGCCGTATTTACAACTATGTTCAGCTGTCAGATGATTTGGTTCAGCAAATAATAAATACTCGATATTGATTTCCTTAAGTGGCCGCCTAAATAATTTTGCCCGGGGTGTCAGTAGCCCTAACGCCGCTGCTGACCACAGTACCATCGTTTCAGCGGATTACGATTTTACTGTAGTTTAATTAAATATTAAACATTTTAACTATGCCAGTAAAGTTTTTCAGTCAGTCAGCGCATTGAGGCAGTTGAGAGTTTGACTACCCCGCTTTTTGACACCAAAAATGTATGTGTACATATATTCCATTTTAACATGATAAATTTTATTTGTAGTTTTTTTTTTTTTTTGATGCAATATGATGATATGGTGCAATATAACCAAGCATTAAAAATGCTTCCACAAATATTTTTTCTAAACTTAGCAATAATTATTATAGCTTCATATTAATTAAAAATATAAAGAAAGTACCATATCGCCTACCTCAATAGAAACTTTAAAACGTGTTTCATCGGCTATGATGACATAAACGCATAAATCGATATTTTTATTTATTATATAAATGCATAATCAATGATTTATTACAAAAGAAGATTACTTTGATTGGGCCCTTAGTCGACCAATACTTGTTTACTAGTCAATGACAATTAAAACACTTTTGTCTCAACGACGAAATTATAAGATTCACGAAATTTGTTTTTATAGTAATTATTAAAAAAATAACGAGAAACATACCTCTTACGCAATAACTTCAATATAGTAAGTGTAAAAGAGATAAGAATAGGTTTTTTGTTTATGTTTCGGTTTCTTTACGTAATAATAATAAACACGTTATTTTTATATTAATTGCTACCTAATACGTTGCAAAATTGGCCATTATTACTACTGGTACTTTTGTATAAAAATAAATAAACTATATTTTTTTATTATTTAAAACCATTATTTTATATGTTATCTAACACATGTCAACTGCAGTATTTGATAAATGTAAATAATTCGAAGAAAATTAACGGTATCGTTACATTCTTATCAAAATAAAGATATAATAATATCGAACATCGATTCTAATTGTTAAAATCGGTTTACACGTTCGAATCATTAAAAAAAGCAGTCGAAAGCATTTTTTTTTTGCTTTAATAATCTATTTTATCGATTAATCGATCTTAAATCCGCATCCCTAGCCCCGCCAATTACAAATTTGTTAGTTTTCGTGAAAGCTCCTTGGAGATGGTGTATGTAATTGTTTAATGAAATATTTTCGTGAATTAAAGAATATTAAGTAATTAGTTTATGTGATTGTTAGTATTATTTATTTTGAACGAGCTTTCTATGCAACCGTAAAGACATTTATTGGACAAAAGACATTCCGTGCTGTGTTCAAGAAAACGATTAAGTGAAATGTTTAACATCTGATTTTACACAATTCTTTTTTTTATGTTAGGATTATTCAAAGTATTCAAAATAGATCGATGCAATAGATAGGCGAATTAAAATGAAATGATAAGTGTCCTCATAAAATAAAAAAAACAATTATTTGTAGTTACGAAATATCATTGTAGAACGATCGAAATTTTGTAGTATCGATAATGGCAGCCATTTTGAAAAGTAAAAAATTCAACAACATTTTACGGCGTTGTTATAAATTTTATTATGAAAGTTATTTTGTGGTTATTATAGAAAAAAAAAATTGATGTTAATACGAAGTGATAAGTGAATATGTTTTAGTGCAGTAGTACGTATAACGTATACGTCTAACATATTTCGACGTGCGCTGTTGCCGCTCTTCATAGGTTAGTGACCCATATCTACATTAAACCCAATAATGTTGTATTTTTTTATTAGATTATTTTTCAGATCGATTTGTTCGAAATTTTTGATTTTTCATTAAAGAAAGAACTTTTAGCATTAATTATGATTTTTTGTTATATTTCATTAGATCTTTAATTTATTGTGAAACATACAAATTCCCCTGCATACTGAATGATATATGGCCTAAATATTTTACCTTATATCTGAAATTATTGATAAGTGTATGTACGTCTTGTCTCGTAAACGACAGCATATTTGATTTTTAGCCTGTTTGTCTGTTATTAATCATAAATATGTGTACGTTATTTCAATTTGATTACGGTTGCAACAATAAAGATGGACAACAACAAATACTAACTGACACTGAAAATGGTATATAAATATAAAATACAAGTATATAACATATACTTTAATTTAAATCATTATGCACTCGATGTTAATTCAATTGAATTTTCGTCGTCTATTTTGTAGGACAGAGTTGATTTTTTTCTTACAATTTGATTTGATTCTTGAATTGGACCATTTATAACGTCATTCTGAAACAAAATATGTTTAGATAGTTAGTAATAGTTAATATCTTGTGGAAAAGCTATTGGAGCTAGTGATTGGTGGATATTTTAAAATTGTTATTTTGTTTTAAGTAGGGCACTAATAAAGGATAATCTCTATTAAACTAGTTTTGGCTACTTTATGTTAACACATTCCCGACTGCTGACGTTAATTCACATCATTTCAAATTCTTTTCCTGGTTGCCGCTGACGTGAATACACGTCATTTCGAATTCTATTCCTGGTTGCCGTTGACGTGAATACAAGTCATTTCAAATTCTATTCCAGGTTACCGGTGACATGAATTCACGTTATTTCAAATTCTATACCTGGTTGCCGAAAACAAATTTTATACTTTTTAACCTCCCCTTGACGATACAAGTTTAAGTTTAAGCAACCAGCTTTAGAATTTCTATACATTAGCGGGTGCACAGAATAAGAAACATAGAAAATTAGTTGTACTAATTATTACTTCTTCTTCTTCTTCATTATCTGTTTTATGTTCCTCGGATTCATCTGAAGAATTATCTTCCTGATCTTCCTCTTCATTTTCTAAAATTTCATCTTTTTCTTCAAGAGGCTCCCAAGCTATTTCTTTGTCAACCATGTCTAAAAACAATGAATTTAATCAGGTCTTACAGTATTGTCTGAATTTGTGAGGTCTAAGCAAATGAATATTGGCTATCAAGGCAGGTAAATTATTTTTATTGTATTTTTTTTACTGACAATAGTGCTATGTAATTTTTTACCTTTATTGTATTTTTTTACCTTTAAATCTAAGCGAACCCCTCCGGCTGGGCGGTTTGTCTTCATTGACTTCCACTATAACTGTAGGAACCACGTCTATTAAAACACCGTTAACTTTTTTGTCTTCCACTTCTTTAAGCTAAAAATAATTTTCTGTTAGTAAACACTCATGGAGCAAGCTTAGAAAGTAAGAGAACCGATGGAAAATTATTTTAGGGGCACATGTAAAGTATTTAAATAATTCAATATATAATATACAATACACAATACAGGTATAAACGGAGCAGCAGGTTCTTGGAGTTTTGTAGCTTTTTCTTTATTACGCATGATGTTTTCGTCAGTCTCTTTTTCCAGCCGTAATTTATACGCTTTTTGGGTTCGCCACATCTATGAATAAATCAGTTTTTTAATACACAAATAAAATAAAATGATTTTTTGAACTCAAAAAAAGCATTAGATGTACAAAACATAAGTCTGATATTTTTATAAAAACTTACATGAGAGGCAGTATAGCAGAGACCGAGAAGAAATATAACTATGAGCGCGATGAAAAATTTATCGGTGTTTTCCTCCTCAGCGTCCGGCTGCTGGTGCAGCGAGTCGTACGGCAGACGTGACGGTGGGTCTTCTACCCAGGTTTTATCAACACTCTAGTAATAAATGTAATCCTTCAGTTTGTGTGTGAAATATATAAAGGTAACCAACATAAAATATTTCTGATCGCCTCACCAAATTTAAAAATAGTGACTAGTGGAACAGACATGTTAGTTTTTATTTTTGTCACCGGAATCCCCATAAAGTACTAACATATTAAAAGAAAATAACATACAATCAGAAAACTGCCATTGTGTGTTGCGCCAAGCTGGTCATGTTCTGGCCAAGCTTCATCGAAGTCGGCGGAACACTGAGCGCTACGCACGCCCTGCGCGTTTACAGCGTTCACCTTCTCAGAATCCGAGCGCGTGAATAGCATGTACTCCTCCAGAGGTTTCATTATAAGCTTATTGATTTCTACGAATATATCTGAAATATATGTGGTAGCTTTAGTTAAAAAAAATAATCTATCACTAATATATTTTAAATTTGTATTTTAGTCCATAATGTTAATATAT
Source organism: Melinaea menophilus ssp. n. AW-2005 (assembly GCA_918358695.1). Lineage (NCBI taxonomy): Eukaryota > Metazoa > Arthropoda > Insecta > Lepidoptera > Nymphalidae > Melinaea > Melinaea menophilus. Next base: position 18,305,156 of record OU911045.1, on the reverse strand, counting down.
CCTTAATATATATTAACTTACTAGAGAGACATCCGTTATATCCCTTATAAATTTTAAGTCTTGGATCGGTAGTGTTAAGTCCACCTATTTGAACTTCGTTGGAGCCGACATCGAATACCTCCCACAGACCTTGTGGTGGTAATTTCTCTAACGGTACTTCTATTCTATCTATTAAGAGTTTTGCTTCGTCGGCCAGCCTTGTATAATATACCGTATGACGAGCTCCTGTAATGAATATGCATTATTATGTTAGTTACAAAATCGAAGCCTGCTCGTGATCAGAACTTTAATATATCACTTTAATGTCAAGATAGTCTCACCATTTAAAAAGTTCCTGTTTTTAAATTCTGCTCCATATGCAGAATCTTCTCGATCCTCCTCGAACTTTAAGTAGCCATCTTGCGTTATTGCTATCAAAAGGTAGTAGCTGCGTCTAAATGTTCATAAAGGAGGATAAACATGTTAGGTACTCAAAATATATTGTAGAAAAGTAAGAAGTTATTATACGTACTTGTTTTCTGTTTGCACTAACAGCAAAACTGTATTCTTCTGTCGAAGGTCGTTGCTGGAGAATGCCAATTTTATTTTGACCTGAACAGAATAAACGTAACAATAAAACGACTATGTTGTTTTATGAATAATCTTATATGAATCCTATTAACCGTACCTCTAATATAGGTCCAGATAAAACAAATTTTCTTTGTAATATGCTTTCTCCATTAAAATCTGCCCCCTTTTCTTCCATGCAGTATTCTCCAAAATAACTCGTTAATTCACAATCACAACTACTCTCTTGGTTTGTGAAATCTTCTGTACAAATTCCGCCATTTTTACATGGCTCAGAGTCGCACTTCATATTGCATTCTGGTAGCACTCCTGTTAAATCTGAATAGAAATTGCATATAACCAAAAATGTTAATTCTAATAAATATCTTCTTAATACCACTAGTACTTTTTCATCTAAATGCATATGAACAATATACGTCGACAGTATTTTGGCCAATATATTTAATGATAAAGATTATAATCAAGATATTTGTTATATTAGCCTACATATTTATTAAAAATAAAAAGTAATATAAAGAAGGCAACAATATTATAAAGGTACATAACGAATTTTTACCTTGATCAATATTTTGCTGTGCCTTCTTAGACAGGTCTACCACGTGGTCGGCTATTTTGAATCCCCTTACGCAGCCCACATAACCACCTTGTGGTAACATTGAAGCTCGCGTCGCGAGGTGCAGTGAGTATGGATCAAAACCGCCCAAGTTCATCTGGAAGTAGTCAGTGGGGGGCGCGGGCGGACGTTGCGGACGGATCACCTCTATTTTAGAAATAAATCAGGAGAGGACAAGTTTCATTTTTAAATCCATTATTATGATAATTTAGTTCGTGTTTCTATAAAGACTATTAATTATTTAGTTGTATATATATACGTATATGTTTATATAAAAGACAAAAAATAATTTTAATAATAGTAAAATTATTACGTGAATATGTATTGAATTAACTATTATGTACAAACAAACTCGCACTTAATGAAGTATATTTTTTAAGCATTATATTATTGTGATTTACTAAAGCAAAAGTTCTAACTAGACTTCTTATGACTCACCTAATTCAGGATTCTTCCACGGCTTGTTCGTGTAATTAGACAGAAGTTTAGCAACTTTATTTATGGTCGTATTCTTATCGTTAACATGCAAAGTGGTCGCGTTCTCGGTCCTTATGATCGCAATCTGAACACTTTCCCCTTTGTTAATTTTCTCGTAAGTAACATTCATTTGAACGATCTCATCTTCGTTATTAAACAGATATATTATTTCCGTTCCATTGTGTATGAAGAGATGTATGAAATTATTGAGATTGTCATTAGCGTACAATACTAGAGCGTTGTCATCGTAAGTTCTCAGATTCATTAGGACGTTTTCTATCATCATCTTTTTTAATCTTATCTTCTCGGCGTCAGTTGTGTTGTCGACGAGATAGTTTTTCTTTAGATAGGACTCTTTAGTTTGGAATGTCAATGCTTTCTCGTTAATATCTAAATAAAACAAAATACATACAATACGTGCTCCACTCTATTTGTATTTTTTAAAAATGGTTTTTACAGAACTTCGTTAAAATGCAACAAATATGTTTTGGTGTTTTATTTGTTCAATAAATATCAAAGTACTATGTTTGAAATGCAATACGATATTGCAAAAAATAAAAATATTTAACTTTGCGTTATAAAGTATTTTTATTCACATTACGTTCACGGTGCATTATAAAATATCAATTAGGCAAAGATTTAAGGCCGTGTTATGCAAATACTAATTGCACTCGTAAATAACATTTCCTATACAAGTAGGAAGCAATTAGTAAAATGTATGCTAGGTTATTCTTTTCTAAGAATTTATTGACTGTTTGTTTTATTTTATTTAGATTTCTATGAGGTAACGTATTATTCTAGAAGTAACTTTTATTACCTATTAATTGAATTTAAGATCAGATGGTACAATTAAATTTATAGGAATGTAAAGAGGGTTGGATTTATAAGTTCGAAGTCCCTAGGGCAACGAAGGAGTAGAGGCCCCTAAATATTAATTATTTTCCAAATAAAAAAAGGCCTCATCTCCCCTAAGTTCGGCCCTGAATGTAACTCAATCTTAGGATACATATAACAATTTAAAGACTAAATAAAATGATAAACAATTATCCTTACTTTCTTCACAATGCTCTCCCAAATGCGCCCACGGGTTTTTACATATACACTCATAACTGGACCAAAGTTCTTTGCAAGTAGCTTTGTTTTGACAAGGATTCGGTACGCAAGATGGTTTGCAGTCTTTTATAATTTCAGATAAATGTACAGACATATAGCTATATATATCCAAGATTTCACCATTTACTACCAAACCTCTGAAGCATCCTATGAGGCCTTGGTTTACGGCGGATTTCTTTAGATGTTCTCTGAAATAGATATTCAATATTTTTCATTACATAGTCTATATCAAATAAAATTCTTTAGCTGTGACTTTTTGTCTATCTATCCGAACGTGCTAATCTTACATATATAAGGATGCAGGACTAATGTTTGTTTAATCACGATTTAATATGTGTACAAAAGCATGTTTAATAACTTCTTGTAAGTTATAAGTGACTAAAAGAGTTCAACTTTTAAATATTAAACATATATAGAACAAATTATAAGACCTGGCCCGTTCAATTTATAATCTAAAATTTTTATAAAAATATTATAATGGCTAAGTAGAAATAATAGTCGGCATGAAAATATTTTAACTTGTGTAGGGATTACATAAGATCATGTAATGCATCAGTGATAACTATCTCTGTCAGTAACTTAGAGTAGTGAGTATCAGCAATGTATGGTTCAAAAACACCAAAAGCAACTCACGCAGTAGCACCTCCAATGAACATAGAGCCCTCAAAAGGTCCAAACTCTTCCTCGAGTAAGAGATTTAGCATTTGGTACTCAGTATTAAGCATGAATCTCACGTGGTAGAAGTTATAGTCAATCCAGATCTTATGCCATTCACCACCATTTAGTTTACGCTTAGAATTTATCACCAGTTTCCTTGTGGTCCCAGTGTTTAGAGTGAAGTTGAATGTTAGCTCGTGTTCTATAAACATTTAGAATAGATCATATATTTAAGAAGTGGATTTATATTATATCAATAAGTGTTGGCAGTGAAGCAGCTAAAATAAATATAGCGGTTTCATTGGTACATCGTGGATCTGATAGGTAATCAAATATGCTTATAAGATATAGGCCATTTATACAGCTTTGTAACCATCAGTGTGAAAGTCGTTCTGCATACATACATATCTACATACATACAGGGAATATACGGGAATGGTGTGGAATGAAGAAGAGACGGACCTAGAGGGATTTGACATTCCTTTATTAGGTTTTAAAAGTGCTTTATTCTAATCTCCGACATTCGTTTAACAATAGCGTTTTTTAAATTACTTTAAATTAAAATTTTTATTATTCTTGGAAAAATGATAACGATGATTAGATTAAAAGAAAAATCCTCGATATACAGATAGTGTTGATAATAAAAACACGAATTTCTTAATTATCATGATAAAAATATTGTAAATCTAACTTATATATTTGGTTTTGCAATCATCACTTACCACTGGTCAATGCCACCATGAATGATGGATAATTCGGTCTGATCGGGGGCTGGAAGAGAAGTATGGCACTTGTGCCGGTTGTTCTAAAGCTGAAGGCTATATCACCTTTCCGCCACCCCGGCACTTCGATGTAAGACTGTGATGTTGTGAATGTTACAACGTACCGTTGTGTGTCTGTATTCGTAAATTATGATTCAGTTATACCTCGTGTTTTGATGGATTTGTAAGAACATTAAAATAATCATTACGAATATAAATTTTAAAAAATTACGAGTACTGAGAATAAAATGAGAAATTTCATAGACATGGTAGTGCAATATATGTTTTTTTCTAATTTTAAATATTATAAAATTAACCTTGCATAATGAACTTACTAGTTTCGACACATTCCAAGGGGCCAAGTGTGATTCGGCCCTGTGCTTCTTCAGTCAAATCCTTTTGTTGAAGAAAGAACATCTCGGTAATTCCCAAGCTTTTGGGATCCACTAATGTCCCTTCATCTGAGTGCCATTTTTTTTCGTTTGCATCGCAATTACAGGATTGTGTTGGATTAACACAAGTTGCGTTAACACCACACGGACAATACCCCCTTGAATAGAAGAGGACAAATTAACAAATTAAATACTAAAATAAATAAACATCTTATTATTATAAGAGCTGGTGCTACGGATTCCAGTTGCTCTCCGTCCAAAAGTCAAAGTAAAAATGTTTACACAGTAGGCACAAATAGCACTTATACGAGTAAAAGTCATACTCTAATTCCATAGTGCCAAAGGTTAGTTAGGTCTATGAGGAGAATTATAAAATAAAAAATCTTTAGGTATTCTTTAAAGTTATTACATTTTTTATAGCATTGTCTATTGAGTGCCTCCAAAAATGAACAATCAATAAATATTTAAAAATTATACAAATCTCAAAATGTAATTATAGCACAAAAAATGTAAGAATTATCGTAAAAAAGAAAAATTTTTTGAAGCAAACAATATCTTATATATCGTGTGGGGTAAAAAAATGGAATCAAATAAATGTAACGAAACATTCTATTTATGATATGTGAACATACATGCAGACAGACAAATGAGTACCAACTCTACTGTACTTATATTTACTTGAGTCAGGTTAGTGACAAAAAAAAATCAAAAAATTCTAAATTCTTATCTTAAAAATATCCAATGTGCGAACCTATGAACCTACAAAGGCGCAAAAATTATTTAAAAGGAATATTTAGAAAGGATATGTACTAAATTTGTTTAAATAAAAGAGAAATGGTAATTTACAAAAAGGATATAAATTAAACATTCTTCTATTAATGGATTTCTTTAAATTACATTTTACTTTTACGTAATATGGCATTAATTTATTTAAAATGTTTCACAAAACACTCTTATTCGCTATCCGGCCTAATACATGACTGTGTCGAAATGAGGCATTATCGAAATTACATTAGCAAGGTGATTTATTTTACGATAAATTTCAATAAAAGGTCGTCTCGAAAGTCATTTACTAAATGGTTGAGGTCGAAATGAATGTGCGAAAAGGTATATAGGAGGGAATGTAACGTATTGCGGTTTTAGTCCCCAATATGTTAAGCGTTCAACATTTAAAAGGTCAACTTCCTTTATTACACTATGATATATTTTCACTAGGGTTATATAATTTCAGAAGGAATTTGTATTTATCAATTATCTTTCAAATTACTTATTAAAATATTTGTCACTCTTTCATATACGTATATGTATATATGAATCGGATTTGTACCTTCAAATTTGTCGAAAATTTGTGGGACCTGTAACTAATTTTAAATTACTACAGTAATCCCTCCTATAACACGATTCCAATTACTCGCATAACACGTGTTTTCCTCCCTATAACGCGGGGATTCAGCACGTATTTCTATACTATGAAATTTATAATTAATTTTGTACAGTTCAAAATTAATTTCGCTTACCTTTGCATATTGTGTTGTTATAAAAATAAATAAAATTTTAACGAGAAATGTTAAAAGTGAATTATTTGTACATAACGCGTTATACGGTCATGTAAGCCCGTTATACAATATTCCTACAACGCGTTTTCCTATAACGCGGAACTGTATTTGAACCTCTTATTGTGATTATCATAACCTTATTGATGTGTGCGTAAATACAGATGTTAAAAAATACAATGGAACATTACACGAGGATATAGGATATGAAGAAGAAACGCTTATATTAGATCGTGTATTGATTTTAACTCCCCAAATAATTTATTTATTTAACATTTATGTACACACAAAATATATAAAAAACAGAGTTATTTAAAGATATCGTGTAGTTAAAATTGCTTACTTTTTAACGTTTCCAATATAATCGACGGTATCGTTTGATGATGATATGAACCACGTGGCACTGTGCAACTCCAGAGGCGCCATATTACAATCATATTTAATATATTGACGACAGAACAACGAGTGTGATATTAACTCTTGGAGCATTTCTGCCGTGAACTCTCTGTATTTTACATGGAAGCTGAAGTCTTGACCTAAAGCAGATCTCACATCCTGGAAATAAAAATAATAAATGACGAATAAACACGTAAATTATACAAATAAAATTCAGGAAGAACGTCTTAATAGAATATTAATTAATGTCATCCAATAAATATAAAGTTATTGCGTAATCAGCGCCAATTATATTTAAATTATCTATTTAGCATATAAAAGATTTTACTATTTTAAATTATGATTTATAGCTTAATATAAATCGGAATAGTATTTTATTTTCATTATACTATTAATATATAATATTATTTATATCTCACCACTTGGCTGGGTAAGTTATGTTCAACGACAGTGGTGGAAGAATCGGCTTCTATCTGGAATTCGCATTTCACATGAGCTGGTGGGAACTTGCCGTTGCCATCTATATCTATCAAGTAGACGTCATTTCGTGTGTAGCCTAAGAGAGCTAGCTCTTCACAGGTCTTCCTGAAGGTAGCAAAATGACAGTTCTCGCCAATGTAACCTGGAATTTGAATCTTCGACTAAAACTATTTGAAGTATGTCTAGTGTGGTTCAAGACTATTGAAGGAAGTTTAAGAACATGAATAGAATGATATATTATACTGACCAGTGTTATCACAATTGCATATGACCCTGTCCTCGCGTATGGAGCATATCCCATCATGTTCGCAGGTGTTGGGTCTGGTGCAAGGGTCCACGTACCGACAGTCGTCGATAGCGACCTCGCCCACCACACGCTCTGTGTTTATCACGTATCTGTGGTTAAAAGATATTTAGTAGATTTAATTAAGAGCCTGTGTTCGATTAAACTAGTATCAGTATCTCTCTTAGCTTATAAGTTACCCCTGTAAGTTTTTAGCCGTAGCGTTTCATTTGTGGCAGTAAATATAAGAATAATTTACTTTGAAATATAACAATAATTGAACATAACATAAGGTTATGTCTGTTCATGATCCGACTTAGAGATATTTTCAGATCGTATTTGTACATAATCTCAACGGAACTACAAATCAATAAAAATTCTATTATAAGATAAGATAAAATTTTCAATCCTATAAGATTGAATTGCTTTTATTTTGTAGAGTTTATTTGATATAAGTTTTAACTGAATAAATACAGTATATACAGAATATAATAAATAAACAATTAAGAATCCATTTATACTAAAGTGCAATTTCCGTTGTTGTATTATTAATGCTTGAGGCGGTTTAAAATTTCGTCAAATAATAGAAAATGTAAGACAAAATTTTCAGATAATTAACATTTGTCTTGCCTTTGTAGATTTTAAATTACACAATAATGGTTTGATGTTCAAATTAAATGTCAAGAAAGGGTTGTAATTATATAAAGGATGTTGTTAATTAATAAAAATAATTGCTTTATTCCTGTTTATGATTAAATAAGAACAGCTGAAAATTATATTATAGGGGTTGACGGTATAATTTAAATTGTTTGTTCATACGGAGCATGTGATTTGTAATACTTAAATAGTCCTAATAAATAATGCAAGTACAATTTTTACTAATATATAATAACAAAACCTTATTGTCTGTGATCGTTCTTATATCGTTAAAATGTAAGCGAACTTGTCCCCCGATAGTTTCGGCAGAAGTGATTTTAATAAGATAATTTAACATCCTGGACCTATACTTTGTAACATTAACTGTGAATGTGAATCATGTTGGCAATTTTATAACATCTTTTAATAATCTAATATACTACACATACCGTGGCTCTATAAGGAGTCCGTTTATTTTAATATTTCTCATGCACCCAATTAGTCCTAAATTTGCAGATTTTAATCCACTACCTATTACAATCTTGTCCTGTAACTGGAAATCTAAACCTGTAATTAAAAAAACAATTTTGATTTTGATGACAATGAAGAAAGAAAATAGTTACATAATAAAAGTTTTTGTTCTCTCGGATAGTCTATTGTTATAATGAATCTCGCTAACTTTTCCACAATGTTACTTATTTTTATACAGACAAACTATAATAACAATTAAATTTTATATAACAAGCTTTAAATTTTAAATATGGAAAGTGTTCTCACCGAACATTTGAGCGTGTTTGTTGTGATAGTCTACGGTCAGTTTAATTCTACCTTTCCTATAGTCCAACTCAACGTTGTGCCAGTCGTTACTTACGTTGAATTTAACAGATTTTAAAACTGTGACATTTTTACCAACATCTGGGACTAGTTCGAAACGAATTTCTTCTTTTACCATTCGTACCTAAAATATTAATATCATATCTAAATTATTTATTGATTGTCTAAAATTTTTTTGTATTATATATATAAGTTTATATATTAGCGTATTAAAATACTGATATAAGGATATAGAGTAATATTTACCTCGAAATAACCTTGTCCAGAAGTTATCTGACTGTAAGCCAAAACAGCCATATTCTTACTGGTCTTAAAGTCAAAAACCAAATTGATACTATTACTCTGGTTTAAAGGCCACCAAATATGTGACGTAGCGAAAGGATAAGTTATAGGAATTAATTCTATATCGATATCTTCAAATTCGGGATCCAAAACACCGATATAATGTACCTTGGGATTATTTTGCTTTAATTCATATAAAATTGATACATCATTGTAGTAAACGTACTTAAGGTTTCCGGCGAAATTGTTGAACGATTTGAGTCCTTTCATTTTGTGCAAGTCTGGTCCGCCACAAATGTATATTTCTGGGTCAATACAAACAAATTTCGCGTCACCCGGTACTTCGTATATTGCGCTCTTATTATCAAGATATACGTAAACTGTTTTTTCTTGCAATATCACTGTTATGTTGTGCCACATATTGTTATTTACTTTCTCCCCTAAATAATCCTCCACCGGCCCATCACCTAAATCTATTTGTATACCGACTTTTTCCTGGTGTATTGATAGAGCTATATAATGATGTTTGTCATCTATTTGACCGCTCGCGTAAAATAGAGCTGAGTCGTCGAAACGAGTCTGAAATTTTATCTTTGCTTTTAGTGACAGTGATATTGAAGGTCGGTAGTAAATCTTGTTTATTTCAACTGTTTTTTTTTATCAACAAAAGGTCGATTGATTTCGTGTATTTCACTCGGGCATTACGACTTTAAATGTCATTGTTATTTATATCAGCCGAATTCATTGTTGGCCAATTTTATTTTTCCCTTCACATTTCATATAAAATAATATTTATTGCTTATTTAAAAATACGGTTATCGTTAAGTTTCGACATATTAATGTAGTAAAGAAATTAAAAAATTAATTACCTTAAAATGCAAGCTCACTCTGGTGTTGGTGGAATGCACGCGGTCCTTCCAATCATACACGCGGTAAGACACGTAGCTCGATCCTCGCAGAGTTAGTATTGTAGCCGCTAATTACATTGATTAAGGTAACAATAGCTTTGTGTTAAGTGTACAGGAATTTGATATGTTAGATCACGTTCGTGAGTATATATTGATAGATTGTACTAATAAATAATTAATTATTTTAAAGTGGCTTATAAACATTTTGGAATTGTGTAGTGTTGAATATTATTAAGTTACTCAAATTATAGTATTTAAGTAAATAATAAATACTTAAGTTATAAATAAATTACTAAAACCAACGTCTATCCAGTATAAATTTGTCCAGGTAAAGAGAATATTATACAGCCAGTCCCGGTTAGTGAAATTAATTATCAATTTAGGTGAAAGAGCATAGATTTAATCTAACGAAAGTTAATGAATCGAGCTTAACAGGTCCCAGAGGTCAGGTAGCAACCTTAACCAAGATCAAGTAACATTGAAAGATTAAGCAGCCAGAAATTTATCCTGAATTAAACACTGAGACAAAGTTGGATAATTATAATAGTTGCACAGCAAAACTATTAAGTATGTATATTTATAAACTTATATAAATAATGAGGATTTAATATTAAATACTTACTGTAGACATCACATAGATTTTCTTCATATAAAGTTCCAAAACAATCGCATCTATATCCATTGTACTCATTAATACATCTAGAACCTTCGAAACAAAGGTTCTCCATAGTCTTACATTTATTAATGCATCCTTCTTTAACATTTTCGTGTTTGGTTGCAATTAACGGAACTATTGGTAAAAGATCAGATGCCGCTTTACCAGAACTGAGAACCATATCGCTGATGCAACCCACAAATGATTCTATTATGTATTTAACTCCGTGTAATTTCTCTTCAGAACTTAGACCTATTATAATTAATATTTTATATAATTTTAATAGCTATTATGATAGGAATAATATTTTTTTTTTAATAGGATTGATTAATCGAATTCCATGCTCACCTCCAATAAGTATAACTGATGTTAAATTATCTGTTATACCATAGTTTGTGTCGAAACTTAATCCCTGCAATGAACCATTATAATAAAATTTCGATTACAATTTTTTACCAATATTATTGCCAATGTAAATAAAATTAAAGTAATTCCGTTCGCCACAATGATACATACCTTCAAATATACTTCCTCTTTCAAATGATCTACTTTGGCTATAAGTCTTGCTCCATGGACATCTATAGTTACTACAACACTATGCCATTGATCTCTGTTCAAAGCTCTACCTACTGTTACTGAAGTTAAGTGCTTACCAAATACGTGTACAACTGAAATAATATAACAATTAAGTCGACAATTATGTCTTTCTTTCATATTTTAAAATTTTATTATTGTAATACTTACCTTTAAGTTCACCTTTTTCCACAATAACATATAATGCATATGGTTGCATTTTGAATACCGGATTTTTTACGTTATGATAAACTAAAAGTCCATGTGGTAACCTCGTTCTAAACTTGAATGATATTTCTCTGCATAATCTGAAATTCATGCAAAATATGTCAAAGTATTTTAAATGTTCTTGAAATACTTTGACATGGAAATGGTATGACACAACTTCATATCCACTCTACTTTAGAATGCTTTTGTATTTCATACTTCAATTTAGGAATGACAGAAACAAATATGCAACAAGAATCTGCCTCGATTTCAAGTTTCACAAGTGAACGTATTTTATTTTCTCCCTTTCCGTATAACTGTTTGCTTTGAAAGGATTTTTAGAGAAAAAAATCAAGTTTAAATGTATTTTAAAGTATTTTAAAAACAGATTCTCACCTCAACTGAAATCGCTGAATAATATCTCCATCCAGCTGTATGAATGTGTTATCCTTCGCAAACATAAATGTCTGATGATGCCCGGATTCCGCGAAGGTGAGGAATCTGTCACGATCACTTGGGGGTATGGGGGGGATGACGGTAGCGTATGTCGAGGTTGAGATATTAATGGTTGTAGGAAGGAGAGTTGTGGAAGTTAGGGCTAAGGTAGTTTGTTGTGGTGCTGAAAAAATAAGCCATTATATGATTTATTTACATATATTTCTATTAATAATAGATATTAATAGAAATATACGATATGCCAGTAAGTGTTTTATTTTGAATTTAAACTTACCTTTATCCTCGACTGCTAAATCTACCGGTAAACTCATCTTAACATCAGCTATTCCATATGAAATCAGTATGACGGTTATGTATATTCCTCGTCTTACCCGCAATGCCATGTTGCTCGATTAATGTCATTTATCTTAATACAAAAACATATAATATTATTTGTTATAATAATTCAATACTTCAAGCCTCTTAAAGTCATTATTTTAAACATGGATATTTTAAACTTTTTGAATCATATCAAAGTAAAGTTGTTAAGAAAGTAGAAAAGCTAGTTCTGTACATTTAAATGTAATAAAAAGCGACTTTAATAACCAGTATTAAACATAATTTGTACATTTTGCTATGGAAGTACCAATCTGGTTTTATTTCACCAATAAAAGTTATAGTAAACCACATTTTTATGGACATTTTTGATGTAAATATATTCAAGAGTATCGTCAAATTATATTCAATGCTGGGAAACAAAAATATAAAACAGGTTATAGAAACAAGCATTATTGAACGAAATTGTAAGAAAACACGATATAAAATCAAAACTCACATTATGATTTAGCTAAAAAAATGTAATCGACGTGCATTAAAGTCTGTTACACATATATGACTCATAGTGTTATGTAATATAACATCAAGTTATTCTTCTCTACGTAGCCTAACAATTTTCTTAAAAATCCTTTCCGTTGTTGACACTTGCTTTTTTTCTAAACGATTGAAAATAAACTCTATCTATATGTACGTAGGGTTTATTTTTATGATAACAATTTTCGCATAGGGTATTCAGCGGAAATATGGAATCAGAGTGCACACACACTACTTTATGTCGACTAAATATGACCAGTGTAATTTGACCTGTCTCGATCTACATTTCTGAATCTAAGTGGTTAAAGACGTCCGATTTTGAAGAGATAGAAAGTTCAAGTGTTTTTGGTCGGTATGTGAAGCTAAATTGACTCAAGTACTGTAGTCTCAAGATGGTTTTGGGATGACATAGAGATTTGAAATGAATTTGATAATAATGGACACAATACCAAAAATTGGCTTTAACATATATAGTTATTTTATTACCAGAGCTGCTTTTATAGTTGAACCTTAACCTTAACTTATCTAAATGGGTTAGTATGAAATGGAAAAATATCTCAATTAAATATCTACTTTATATATATATATATTAATTTATTATAATATAATGTAACATTTGTAAAAAGTATATTAATATATTAATAATATTTTAGGCTGACCATATTTTAAACCTTTAAATATAGAGGTATACGACTTAAATATATATATATCTTATAATCAAATTAAAGATAAATAAAATATAATGATATATATTATATTTAAAATAAAGACAAATAAAAATTATACTCACATGTAAAATCAAATCAAAAAATCAACAATAAGTCACTATTAACAATCACTGTGTTGTGTAATTATTATGAATCATATTAATTAAAATATTTGATGCATGTCTCACACTTTAAGATGGAAATGATTTCGGGTCATTTGAATGTTTATTGAACAAGGACGAGCGTCGGTCGTCCCCCGTCAGTGGCGTACTGCAGCGAACTTTAACAAATTGTAATGACACAATTTGTCAGGGCCTCTTCCAGCTGGGATCACAGGACACGAGCGGAGCGACTACACGTTGATTTTAAGGAGGATAATAATAAAATATATGTAGATATAAAACATATCAAATCTTTACATCTGCTGTTAAATTTTACTGTCCGAATGGTTGGAATATCCGCAGGACCTGAATATTCCTTATTGTTACATTTCTATAAAATTCCATTTAAGGTATGCAGAATTTCATACGGTATTGAACTTTACATATCAGTAATAATTTGTCTGGATATGAGATCAATCGGAATAACCCGGAACCCAACAACTGTAGTCGTCCATTGATCGTTATTTAGAAATAAAAAGACAAATAAAATGATTTATTCGATATAGACTATGAACTCTTAACGAGTAAAGATTTCTAAGCAAACTAAATATTATTTCTGTTACTAAGTGCACTGTTTTATGAATGTAATTTTAATTAAACGATGCTCTGATATCAAGGCACCTGATACTTCAATTAATTAGTACAAATTACATTTCACAACATTGTTTTGTAGTTGCATTAAAAGTGACGTAATTTGAAAAACAAAAATATATTTAAGGCGAATAAAGTCCTGAAATATAAGTGAAAATAAGCGATGTTATCTTTTGTTTGTAAAAGTTTTGGTGAATAAAATATATTTTAAGGTTTCAAAGGTCTTTGATATAAATAAATACTATAAATCCTTACAAAACTTAAAGATCAGTAAATTAGAGATAACACAACATTCATGTAAACAATAAAATAATATAACAATATTAAAGTTTCAAAGAATATTTGAACAATAACTCGATACTATTTCCAATTGTTACCATAAATTTGAGATTTTAATGATAAATGAAAATCGTGAAAGCTTTTAGCTGTGTCGATAGTATTTCTCTTTGTTACAGAACTCTATAATTTCCTGTATACCTATTGACTTTCTTAGCCATTCTTCCATTTAGTAAACAATTCAATACGCTTTCATCTATGCAATAAATATTCGTTTAGATTAATCGTAACTGTATTTATATTTAATGGGTATGCGGTAAAATTATTAGTTCAAAGAAATATCTGAATTCCTGTCAAACGAACAAAACATTGTATGTAAGTAACTTAACTGATTGTACTAACCATACATAATAAATTTATAAAAGGCTAAAAGAAATACATCCTATTGCATATTCAAATAGATCTAAAAATATTAGGTTTTAAATTTGAGTGTCCTAATATTTATTTTATATAAAAATATATACAAATAATATTGATCAATCTACACGGATTAAGTCAAGGTAATAGATTTTTACACAAAAGCAATAGATTGCGTGAATTGATACCGGTAAAGAAATAGCACACTTGACCAAATGATGTAATCAAATATAATGTGACCCGTCCAATTCAGTACGTTTATTGGTATTACGTGTTGCTAAAAAGTTCTTTTTATGACGGTTGTATTGATCGATGAAAGGTGCAATTGCAGTTAAATATTTTTGTTGTTATATAATACATAAAAAATCTGCTGGCGCGGAGTGAACGGCGCTGACCATCGGGCCGTGATTGTTTCCATTACATTGAATGATTTTTGTCGGACAAAGTATATATTTCTTCATATCTAGATTTTATATGAAGATATCGGTTATCATTGAGGTGTGATTCAATAATAATTTTAAAGTATTTGAACCATGAAGAGACAACTGCACTGTCTACCCAATTTTTATTCGTCTGTATTTGCAACATATTAGTAGTAATGAAGCCGGAATATCTTATTTCCTTTAATTAGTATCAAATTCGTATATATTATTAAAAATTTATTATTTTTGGAATTATTATTTAATTATCATTGTAAAGTTTATTGATTTTTGAGTTACGTTTTATATCTCCTTATAAGTTAAATTTATTTGCCTTAAAAATAAAATAATCATTTTAAAATTCTATGAATAACATGGGTTTTTAGTCGTGTTTGATCGTTATGTCTTTATCATTAAAAAATATATAAAAATGATTTTCTGAAACCATCTTCATTCAATTCTTAATTAACAAAGAATATTTTACAGTTTGAAAAAGATATATAAATAAAGTAATGAGGCTGTGTCGGACTTATTAAATTTGTATTACCTTGTGATTCGATTAAATATATAGATGTTGTATCGTATGACAGTGGAAACATGACTTTTGACCGGTGGCGGATGTGATGAGGACCGACCGGCACCTCTGCCCATCGACTGTTACGATCGACCCACATACACATCTATCTTATTGTGCCCTTTGAGATACGAAACAATGACTACCTTATATCAAACGAATATATAACAGCACATATCAAAATAAAATTATCTTTATAATGTTTGTCTTTACATATTCAGAATCTGAATGTTAGAAATGATAGTTCGTTATGCGGTATAATAAGTCAAATAACTTACTGTCATTATTGAGACGTTAAGTAATCTGAAATTCTTTTATAAACTGTGGTTGCTTCTATAAAAATTGTCACGCAATCTCCACGCTTAAGTAGTTTTTTATAAAAACTACCAAATCCAATAAATAAAAAGTTTAAACGACGTCTAAATAATCAGTGACTTTTGTGACAGAAATGATCATTTAAACTGCCGAATAACTTTTTAAGCTACTTTTAAAAATAAAAATACTCTTATATTTACAATGCCCGGTAGCACAAGGTTGAAAAACAATATAGTTCATAAATATTTTACTACGACCGAAAAACATATTTTTTGTTAACTCATCTTTACGTTACACTCATAGTGTAACTTTAAATACATTAATAAATTATAGTTTCACAATGCTGCGTTTGTTTTGGGACGTTTATGTACACAGCTGAGCGAGAACGTGTCTTCTACTTAAATCTTAGGAGAGAGATCAAACAAGAACGCATTGTACGTGAGTGTATGTACTCGTTCATTTCATGATTGAATTTGTATTATGTACATTAATTTGTTACTTACATGGTAATTGGGTTAATGCATTGCAGTGGGATAATGATCCTGTAATGTCATTAGGTAACTTGGCGTGGTCACCCGTTCATGTTGGTCTTGTTTTCTGATGGATTACATAAGTTATTTAAGTTTCGTGACACTCGAGTACGGTTATCATTGCATGTAGACACGTAACGTCCGTTTAAACTATGCAAAACTTTAACTTATAATTTAACATGAAGCATTTGGACTCGACGTTCTTTAGAATTGTATAAATGTTGACAAGGAAGGATATTTAAATAGTATCCAAGGTCCGGTAACTGTAATACATGAAGGCCATGAAAAAATTAACCTACAATAATAAAACAATATGCAGTGTATTAGAAATGACACGCACACGAGATATTGAACATTTTAACAAAACTGTGAAATTTCTAACTTTTTATGTGATTCCATAGGTTATTGTATATTTGTATATATATATTCTGTCATGGTCTGCGTAATATTTAAATGTAGCTTTTATCACTGATTAAATTATTTCAATTTCCAGATTGAAGTGATAGTGTTGTGAATAATTAAGTAACAAGTTATCATTAAGCAATCGTTGGAAAATAACGGTTATTGCTTATTTCACAAAAGCTTAATAATTGCGGAATCATAAAGTTGAAAAGTATATATTAACATTCTCATTTCTTAAATAAATTTAATCAAAAGTTTTTTTTTAAATAAAATATTTTAAGGCCTTTGTATTGAACCAAATTGCATTCGTTTTCCTCGACAAAAAAAACCAGTTGGGTCTTAAAAATTAGCGTCAAACACTTTTCTGGTTGCCATGCAACTAGATCTGCAAGGAAATAGCTGATGTTGCGAAACGGGCGGCGCGGCTAAGGTGAAGGTATCGCTCCGCCAGTCGCCTGCCCGAGAGAGAGGCAACCAGTCCACGCTTGCGCTCGACCGTTCACTGCCAGCTCGTTAAGTCGCGCGCGCACTTTGCTTAATTTCTCTTCAAATAAAACCTTTTGTGTTTAGTGAGGACGGAAGCCGTGGTCAAACAGTGGTTGTGCCCAACTTTGATTGTGAGTGATTAAGAAATTTTCATCTGACACACTTGTTGTGTGTAACTGTGTATGACTTTGACTCGCTAAAATTTGTGTTTGTGCCTTAGTGCCGGAATTTTTAACGGACTTGCTTAACCGGAGGTAAGAGCGGATGTTTACAGTTACGCTTTATTGTATAACTAAGAAAGCACTTTAATAATTACGATTAGATTTCATTAGATTTTATAACAGTAAGGTGTATATATGAATATAAGAAGGTAGTTTTAGTAACAAGAAAAATACTGTTATTAAACGAATTTATAAATAAATAAGCAAAAATTGAATTACGTTTAGAGTTATTTATTTCCAAAATACAGTTTTTTTTATGAAATAACAAAATATTCAGAAGTTATTACTTAGAACAATTGATTTTGAAAAGTTAGTATAATAGAGTTATTGTAAATATCTTAAGGAAAAACGGTTTAGGAACGGGTTTGCGGCCGCAATATACAATGAAACTGGTGAAAAGGTCCCTGACTCATCTCGTGCAGCGTGTTAGGGCTTTGTTGTGAATATACTTAGCATTTAAATAAGACCTGTCTACTTACAGGTGGTAAGGTGCAATGAGGTTTATTTATGTGTATATCAAAATAATATTAACCTTGATATATTTTAATTGAAAGGAGTGGAAGTGCGTCAAGTAAATAAATTAGGGGGGTAAAGTCGAAATACAATAAATCATACAAATTAATTGCTCGACTTGGGATTCGAACTCGGGTACTCTTTGTTAATATTATGATTATTATTATATTTTTGTAATTTTATCATTAACGATTGGATTAATGATAAAATTACATAATATATATTTATAAAATATTGTTTGTGCGCCAACCAACATGTTCAAGTTAGAATTCATTCTTATATATTAATTATAAGTCTTGCATTTTGTGCTTTTAGAAAAAATGTAACACTCAAAATTAATTTTTAAAGCGAGAAACTTTGAAATCAAAACAAGAAGTAACCGGTTTATAATTTATTCAACTACCCACCTGCGGAAAGAACATGGAAATTTTTATATTGTAACCTATTAAATAAAAAATACATTAAAAATCTTCATGTAGGTTTGTTATAAATGAAACATTATCTGTAAAGGAAACACAAAGATTACAAAATCTTACAATCATAATATTATAGCAACATCTACGCAACACTGTACGTGTCTTTGAAACAATATATTAAGTAATGTAACTTTACTACAACTAATTATAATAATGTGGACGGTTGTGTAAATTGTTCCTGGAACCTTTACTGTAATTTGCAATATATTTTAGAATTAATGTTTTCCATACTTTCAATATGTTTTTCAAAATATCCCTCGGATGGACATTTATATTTGTCATAGTTAAGCAACATTATATAAAAATATATTAACCTAATTTAGGTATTGGACTGTACCTATCGAAAATTATTTTATATAAATAAATTCAAATGAATATTATTCAAAATATATATGTTAATAATATATTTTTCATGGAAATATCAAAAATAACTTAGTTATTTACTTATAAGAAACATGATACAACGAATTATGAATTCAAGTATATTCTTTAGATTTAGTACCAGCTGTGCCCGCGACTTTACTCGCGTGGAATATATTTTTTAAAATAAAAAGAACCTAAGTCAATCCTTACAACATGAGCTATCCATCAGTGAAAATCCTGTTAAAATTCATTGAGTGGTAAGAATTAAGACGAACAACAGATAGGATTACAAAAATTAGATTATTCAAGTACCGTATATCATAAACATTTAACTGTTAATTTGGAATTACAAACAGACACTTTTTTTATTTATATATATAGATATTGGTATAAATATATAAAAATAAACCTCAGCAGCTCATAAATACGTACGTTATTTACATTATTATTTTACAAATACAATACAAATAGAAATTGTTTTTGAATTAAACATATATAATATTTTATAATAATCGTAAAGCGAAATAGACTGGATAAACTTTGTCTTAACCTTTTCTATTAACCATGACCTGAGTAAAAGTGTATACTTATTAAAGTTAGTAAGAAAAGATACTTAACATTTGTTAAAAACAAGTGGCTCTCGAGCTATTAGCAATGTTATAACACTTATTACAAATCACAAATGAACAAGTTTAAAAACAGACATTACCAAACCGGTAAAATAATTTAATCTGATTGAGTCTTGGGAAATAGATGAAGTAACTAAAACTATGTGATGTTACATTTATATGTATATTTTATTATATTTTAAATAATATTACAGGAAAAAAATGTTTTATGTATATTATTACTGTTTAAATTTTTTGTTGAATCTTTTTATTAACGCTAAAAGAAAAAATATATAGGTAATCTTAAAACCCATCAGAAAATAAAATATATTTTAAGAACGTAATATAACGATAAAAAAAATATCATTATTTATATGTGTTTTCGTGCTGAATTACTGGTGGTAGGAAAAGCTTTGCAGAGTTAAGACACGATCGTTCACGTCATAGCAAAATTGTGTTGGAAAAATAGGATGCCTGCTTGATTGTATAGCTTCGAGAGTTTAATATAAAATATAGATTAGTTTTTATATAAATTGTATTATTACAACGTAACTTGGTAGATTTGAGACAGGGATCAGCAAGGGTGTAATGTATAACTATGAACACCTTTGAAGTATATTATTTTATACAAATTTATATAAAATCATATATATGGTACCTTTTTTTTGTCCTGGTATTTAGAACGCGGAAACATTTTTTACATAAACCAACAGGTTTTGATCAATGATGAATTAAGTCTGTGAATTATGACATTTTAAATACTATTTGTATTAACTTAAACAAAAACATATATTCTTTTATAACCGTGTGTAAAAGATTACCAGTGACGTCACAACATAATCAAATCAGAAAACTTTTTATAGCCTCTCGTCACGTTCTATAGAAAATTCCTTCTTGCATGTCCCTTCGTATTATCTTCGGGTTATCATGTTCAACACGCTGTAAAAACAAAGGGAAGCGTATCTAAGTTAAACATACATGTTCTGATAAGGTGCTGAAATGAAAATAGGGATAACCGTAGGAAAGAATGAGACATCTTTAGACCTATCTTAGAAAATTGGGATACATTCTTTCTAACTTTATCTATAAAGTTCGTTATATTTTTAACTTAGTTTGAAAAATAAAAAAAATAAATAATTGTTAGAACTGATGGTGCTTTAAAAATTATATTAGCAATTATGACCTGATTACGTTTTACGTCCAGCTATATCTATATATAGATAGATACGAGTATAGAAGAACGTAGATAGATGATATCTATGTAAAAAGTTTTCAAATTTAACTTCATGCTGCGGAGTGAAGAAATGGTATATGTTAAGTTTTTAAAAAAATTTTACCTTTTTTGTGTGATCTTTTTTATTAGTAATATTAAGGATTGGTATCCTTGTCATCTAATGTCAATTGTCATTGACCTTAATTAATTAAAAAACAAAAACGATTAAAACGACTTTGTTGTATCATTATTTGACCCGGACGCTTCTTTATATATTATAAATCATTTGTATAAAGTGTCGTAATTTTTATATTTATAAAAAGTCTTCAAAAAATTGTTGCAAAGAATGCCAAATAATATTGCTTTAAATAATAATCTTAAATCAAATAGATGTTGTTTTGCAATATAAATAATAACATAAAGTTTCTGTTTTGTCTTTTTTGGTAAGGATTTGAAAGGTCAAGCGGATTGTGGCATTTAAGTCTTAGCAACTTTTAATTTTAGAGCAGACGAGAGACAACTTCAAGGATATTTACAATTCAGATATAAATTAATTACCTACTACTTTGATGGCTCATCTCTAAAAATATAATTTGATATTATAACACATTTAAAAATTCCGTTCTAGTAACTTATATAAATATTGTGCCTTACCATTACCTTTTTTTTGTCTTTCTTTACTTTTTAAACTTGTCCGTTTTATCTTTTATAACTTAAAATTTTATGTACTTTAAAAGTGGCTAGTATCAGTTGCGCCTGCGCGGCCATTAAAGATATTTAATTATCAGTGCTAATGACATTTGGAGGCCGTCCGACTTGTTTTTATTAGATACTTGTTTAATTTTAAAATATACAATCAACTTTAATAAATTATATTTTCTTGAAAAATAACTTAAGATAAATAAATATTCAAAATAATTATATTTTTCTTAGATTAAATATAAGATTGTTCAAGGTTTATTATATTTTCCTTATTCATAAAACAGTAAATTAATATAAGATCGTGGTTATAAATGTTAGGTGTCTGTTTTAAGTCCAAAGTTATAGAAATGACGTGTCTCATACATACAAAAATATCTGTTTAATAAATATAGTCCAAATATTATTAGTTTAATAAATAAATATAACATTTTATTAAAATAAAATAAATATTATAATAATATAGAAAATATTCCACTGTTGCTGTTGTGTATTAATTATTTGGTTTTGATCATTGTTCTATTTAATATCCTTAAATAATATTTAGTTGCATAAAGAACTTTCCAGTTATTATGTTACGATAAAATATAAATAAAATAACCCTCACTTTATTTATACAAGTTATATATAGCCAAAGGTATTGGACAAAATTTACTTTCAACCGTACTTTGCATTCACGACCAGCCTACACGGTACTACCCACATAATTTATTTATTAAGGGCACCATAATTGGAGCAAGGCGGCTCGAAACATCTCGGTGGAGAAATATTCTTCATATTTAGGTATACCAGTATGTAATTGTTTACTTAATATATTACTTTTTTAAATTATTCTATAATGTGTGTTGTCTTATTTGAATTTACGTTAAAGATTATGAGACAGTGATATCCTATAAATGTTTGCAACTTATTTTATTATATATATTTATTGATGAAACTAGTACATAATATAAGCAAGGACATAAAAGACCGCTTCAAGATAACAAAACAACAAAATAAATACTTTATAGAGTTTGTAAACTGGTTGATGTTCAGATGATTCTATAATATCAAAACGAGCTTCGACTTTGTATGACTTATCTTTACGATAATCGATAATTTCAACTAAATACCCAACACCCATGTTTGGTTTATACATCCAGTTGTTTAGCATAACCGGAGATCAATATGCAATCCAAGATATGGGACCTCGATAAAATTGTATTTTATTTATATTTTTGATTATATGAATTATATCTGCAATTGTGTATCAATTGTTTCTAATGATGCAGTGATTATGTGTTATCTTCTAACTATCATCCTGTCACGATCACATTACAATGATAGTTAATTGGTTTTCAACAAAGTAGCATTCCTTATCACTTTGAATATTTTTTGTATGAAGTTTGTATAACAAAGTGGTCAGTACAGGTAATGTAATATGTTGTTAGTGTCAAACTAAGACGGCCTCGCGTCAGCCTCGTGCATTCACCGACGCTATTGGTTCAATTCTCATTGCCGTATAAATATAGTTTTTTTTTTTCATCTGTTTATAGAAATTTAATATTCCACATTGAACTCGTAGAGCTGCATTATTCTTTTATAATTTTTATTAAGATGGTTGTAATGGTCGAATTATAAATATATATTAACTTATTTAATTGTGTACATTATTGAATGTGGTAACAGTTATTGATGTTTTGAATAAAAAAAATGAAAACTAGGATTTATAAATTGTTGCAATCCTTATTTCTCCCTATGAGTGTGACTGAGGTGAACTGCAATATGCTACATTTTACCAATGATTTCCCGTTCCAAATCGCGAAAAGAATAAAAACTTATTTTCTTCTGTACAAAATCTTGTCTCGAGCAAAAGATTATCTCATCGGACATTCGAACCTAGGACCTGTTGGTTATACCTACACATTGTACTCTTTAACATTTAAAGTTTTGTAAACCGACTAAGTAGTCATTAATACTATTATTTATATCGTTAATGTGAAAAATCTGTATTGTTGTGAATTACCTCGAAGATATATTGCGTAACAAATAGGTGAATGTCAAGTACATGCCCTGATAAAAGCGTAATCAATTAATTTGACAATGACATCTATCGAAGGTTAAACATTTTTCACTAATTATATTTTGATTTGTAAATAGTTATGTTAAATTACAGTTAAAATAAAGCGCTGAATTTTTATAATGATAGCTCAATTAACGTGTCGACTGGTCCAGACTCCAAAGAGTTACAGGTTCGAGTCCTGCTTGTAACACAAGCGGTACATGAACCTGGATCTATTACTTTAAATCAAATATTTTCACGCAATAAGAAATACAAACAACAGCAACAAATCATTATAAGTTTTTTATGTTGGTACTTAATAAAACTGCTATTGCTACAAAAACTAGAAAACCAGGAAAGTACAAGTTACTTGTAAAAAACGTGTAAAACGGTTATTATCCTTTAAAAGCTATTTACGTCCCAACTTAATACAACGTTATTGGGCAATAAATTACGGTAAATACTGCAATTCAGGTTTAAATATTGTATAGTCCTTACCGAGTTAAGTCTTTTGAACAATTACGTTACTATCATTGTATATCATATTTCTGTTATTATTAATTATTCATATTTAATATATCGCGTGATTACAACAAAAGAATATAATTTATCGGTTTGTTTGTCATTAATTTCGAAATATAAAAATGCGAATACTTTGCAACGGGCGCTCGTGTCTCGAAGTAATCTCGGTTTTGAACCGTTTCAGATTTCGGTTTCGGCATACATTTAAAGTAAGGTACTGGCGCAATAAAAGCCAATTAGTGTCCTACAAAATTTACTGTTATTTACGACAAAAGTTGCGGTCAGCTCGCCATATTTGATACAACCCAGATATGAATAATCGAATGATGTAACTCATTTGCGCGTATATTTTGGTCGTTTCTTCTCGAGCGTGCGCGATCGAAGGCAATGGTAAAAAACACTTGCGTTGCAGAATTTAAATAAGGTTTAGAAAGCCGTGATTTGTATGGATATTATGTTTTGTGTCCTAGAGGCCTTATTGCATATGTTATTTTGCACTTTTCAAAAGGATTTCAGAAGGATTTCTCTGTAAATGGGTTGTTATAAATAAATGCACATATTAAGACATTAAACTGAGATTTGATGTATCTAAAAATCGAATAAAAAATCCTATTTTTCAAATTAAATCAACAATACTTTAAGCAAAGTCTAAAAAATGTAAAAACTCAACTGTCAGAACTCATTACATGCCTGCTTACGTCAGTGTCTATCATTTTGCTCTTGACCGGTGAGATATTTGTTTATCATTTTCGCCTGTCAGCGGTATACCACAGTATTTTGGGAGCCGCAACCGGTCTGTTATATCACGGAGAAATTTGAAAGCATACAGCTCATAATTAACTTTCTATATGTTAACTTGTGTCAAAGGTACAATGTTATTTAATGGTGTTATACAACTTAATAACGGTATCGATAATAATTATGTGATTTCTGAATTTGTCGTTAATTTATTTATTTATATAGATTTGTTATATATTTGGAGGCAATTTTTTTATCTAATTATACGGCATTTTCATAGAAATGAACCGTGTCTTATAAGATTTTTTAGAAATTATCAGTTAAGTGTCTTTCACTTGTTGACAAATTTGACATTGATTTATGTCAAATCTAGCTATAAAATAAGTTAACAAGTACATAATACATACGTCAGTAAACAGAGCCAGCTAAGTGGACCAATGTCCGTCTGATCAGTTATAACTGTTTGGTAAATAAAAAACTAATGAAGTGACACATATTGCAATTAAACAACAGTAAACCGTATTCCATCGTGGTAGAGTTCAAAGTCGATGGCTTTCGCAAATGGTTTTGAATAGTTAATGTCGATGAGATGGTTAAAATTAATATTAACTTTGAGATGCTGTGCAGAGAAATGCAGTGGCACGATTTTATTAATGAAAAAAAATGTATAGTTTTCCATTTAACCTTTTTTGTGTTAAATTCAAATTGTATAATTAATTGCAGAAAAAGATATCAAGCCTCAATTAAGATACGTAAGAGGAAATCACAAATAAACTTTGAGAGCAAAATCAAAAATAATAAAGTAAAAGTAAAAATTTTATTACTTCGGATACATTATATGTATGTATTTTAGAAACTTCAGACTGTAGTTACAGTTAGTTTTAATATCTGTATAAAAAGTATAAATTACATACTTTTCCAGAAAACGATATATTATATTCCATGATATATGTAACATAAGAGTCCTTACAAATATTTCTTTTGTATTTATCTGTTGCATTATATAGCAAAGCAAAAAGCGAAATATTTAGAGTTGTATCTATATCTATAATATCCTTTATATATAAATAAATTTGAAAGAGAGAAAAGAAAACAGTTACATAATTTCAATAAGAAAAATACAATAACCAATGAAGTATACAGATTTATGTATCATTATAAATATAAGTATATATATCTTCTAGTGACATATAAACCATAACGGACCATCTCTAGAGCTATTAGGTCTCCACCTACAATAAATACGCAGAATGATTGAAAAAGTAATGTAAGCAAACTAGCTCACAGTATTCCACATAGATTATGATCCCTAATAAAAGGCAATAAGAGATATATAGTGTTGCCCTGTATACACATTTATAGACCGCTACAGCCATACCTTAAAATAGTGTTTATTCTGATAGCAATAAGACACACTTACAACGCGGAGAAGACGCTTATAGATAAGACAAGGTGTATGTGAAAACGTCGCGTGCAAGTCGAGATTTCTTTTAGCATTCAAGGAGAGCTCCACAGATGTTGTAAACTATTCATAAATATCTCTTTTGGATACGGCCTTGTGTATACAAGAGTGTACTCTTGACCGTTTATGAACATGCGAACTGCGTCCGATTTCGTAAGTATTCGGCTGTGTATTGTTGTTCATTGTATTAAAAACATAGTAATTTTTGCAATAATTTAAACGTAATAAGTTCTTTAAATAAGTATAACTGTTATTCTTTATGTTAAAACACGCAATACGTATTAACATAAAACATTATTTAATATATAAATGCCGTATCCGATGTGTAAAAGTATTCGTGGGTCGGCAATTAGCTTGTAATGGTGTATGGGAACGGGAGACATTATGTTGTACAATTGTCGTCCATGACACAATTGTACATTAAAACACTTGTATCTCGTAGAATAGCGTAATGATTAAGTGAAAAATAAAAAAAAATAATGATAAACTCACTCCAGTAACATAAGAATTACAAGTTGTAATTAATTTCTGATTATAAGACTAATTTGTTTGAATAAACGCAAGTTTTCGATTATTATATTCTAATCTATCATTAGAGCGTCATCAGAAATAATTGATGTTTATGTAACCGGTTCTGTAATGGTTTATGGTGACTTTTACCGCAAATTGTGGTAAATATTTCATCTAATGACTTGTCAGTTACCAAACATTGCATTAAGGCGCCGTTTTGTGCGTTTCATCTCATGTCCTACTGAACTAACTTTTAATTATAACTTTAGTTTTAATCAAAATACATAATACCTATAATAGATATACTGAAATGATTTGATGGTTTTAATGTCTATATAGATATGTCTATATAAATACAAAGGTCCAGAAACAAAAAACTCGAAAGGTTTGATTAAGTTTTTAAACTTCGTTCACTGAATAGTTCATGGAGCGGATAAAAGAGAAAATGCGATAAAAACTATTGAGGTCTTTGCATTGGCAAAGGAACGACGCGACGCAGTCACTCAGATGTGACAGACTGATTGCTCCTTTGTTTATTTACTATTAGAAAGAATTAACATACTTTTCTATTATAATATTTTCGTATATACGTTAAATGATTTTTAGGGACGAATTATAAATCCCGCTTTGCCGACATCATTATCACCTTTAGTTGAAAAGGCTAAAACCTTCAACATTTTCTGAACACAATAATAATATAAAACCACTTTTGAAATTAAATCAAATGTAATAATATTGACATTTATAAATAATATTCCCAAAGGTAATAATTAAAATTATATATATTCAGTGTTGTTCAAAACTGCACATTGAACTTTAATCCACAGTATAGTGGAGATGTCTGATAACGTTGAGTGAAGATTTTAGAAATGGCGGTCGAAGTGGAAAATTGTTAGATTTCGTGTCAGGTCAATGGCCCCTGTGACGGATCGGTGATTCCGTGATTGTTTTGAACCAATGCGCTTTGTCGAACTTTTGAGATATTGCACCGTTATTTACCAAAAAATATTTCGAAAAAATTGATATAAACTGTTAAAAGATAATAATAATGACGTGCAGAATCATCTTTAGCTATAGTAATATTTAATGGTGAGTTTGTATATAGTATAGTATTTACGAAAATATCCATCTGATTTTAAATATTATATCACCAATATATAGTACCATAAGAACCGAAAAATCGGACAAAGTCGTGGTCATCAGTTATGTACTTAATAACTCGACTGATTGAAATATAGTTGTAGGAATTTTTATATAGTTGTAGGAAGCTAATAAAATTATTCATAATTCTATATTTGTAAACAAAAAAATAAAATGACTCATATTCATAATAAATACAAAATAAATTCTTTTAATCCAATAAGTGCTGTTGGGATCGATTTGGTTAAGCTTAAGCTGAACTAAAATCACAGACGACCGACCATTTTGAACATAACGTTACACTTAGCCAAGAATAACGAAATAGTCCACAAACAAAACAAATGACGCCATACCTTTGTTAGAGTCAAGGACCGAAGTAATTCACCATATCCAGTTTCTCGAAACGTGTAAAGAATAATTCTTATTTCATATAGATGTTATCTTTCTTTCGTACGAAGATTTTGTAATTCATATTATATAGTCACGCGCGCAGCAATCTACATATAAAATAGTTAGCACCGAAATCCGTAATATTTACCGTTTTTGATTTTACCTTAATTAGTATAAAATCTAGGAACAGTGTGTGTGTTGTATGCGTGCGTATGTGTGTGTCTGTGTGTGAGGTGTATTTTTGAAGTAGGTAATAACACAATTCAATTTATATTAAAGAAGATATAACCAATAAACAATAATCGTCCACACGTGAAGGTTATACGAAGTCAAATCATTTAGCACTTAAAAAGTCCAGTCTAAATAAAGTAAGGCCGTACAATGAATATATTCAGATTCAGATACAACGACCGAAGGTTATTTTCGTAGTTTAACCGAAAGAGCTGCCACGTTTAATATATGTATTGTTCAAGAGAAAAGCTAATTGTGGATACTAAAATCATACCAACTGAAAACCATATATTTTTGGTATGTCCAATGAAATAACCTACAAAATTTAATATAAAACCCGATCGATATTTAAATAATATTTTAAATGTTTTAAAAGTTTGAAACAATAAAGCTCTTTAAGTCATTACACATTCGTGTTGGATCTCAAGGTGAAGTGTTAAGTCTAGATATTTCTGATAGTCGGGTCTAGTTTTCAGATCCGGTAGTGTCAATGTCGCGACTTTGGACCGTCGATACACAAGGTCCTTACTCTGACAAATTATATTTAGCTTTTATTTTATTATTTGTTATACAAAAAAAAATAAATTGCTGTAGTAGGAGAAGGAGAAAGTCTTAAGCAATAGATTATATGATTATTATTTTCGCATCAAGAACGGCGATGTCAAGATTTTTTAATTATATAAAATTATATGTAATATAAGGTAATATAGAAATTTTATAATGTAATTAAGTCAATTGATGGATATTCTTGGCATTTCTTCTTATAGAGTTTCTTGTTGCTTCTTCTCTATGGAAATACCACCTAGAAACTGTGCCAGTAGGTCCCGACATTTCACAAGTGCAATGTTTGCTTATCTGATATTTAAGATATTGACTTTTGAATTAAACTTTATTTAAATTATTATTTTCTTTATAAGTATAGTACAGCAAAGTTTTATTGTGTTTGTCTTAGAAATCTGTTTTAAGATACATACGTGGTTTTCATCAGACATTTGTCAATGACTTATATTAGAGGCAATTTGAGAATATTTCGAAATATATTTATTCATTTATATATCGATCATATTTTATTATTAAACAATTGTTTTCTAACATTCATTTTCTCGCGAGAAATGTAATCATATACACACTACAGGTTAAGATATACTTGTTTTTATCAACACATCTATCGCCCATAACCTTTGCAACAGTCCTAAACAACATTTCATAGAAGCTGTTATAAAAACACCCGTCTAACGACCTCTGATACGCTTCACTACTCTGTAACAAGATCTCGACCGCTCCACTCCACTCCACTCGTCACACCTCACTCGGTAGAAATCACACTGATAGATATTCAAAACGGATATCTGTATGCTTTGTTATTCAACGTTTTTGTTCAAGACATCGCTTACACTAGAAAACCATTCGATACTAAGACGTTTGTTTTTATTTAGGTTACTTCAGACATTTTGAAATTATTTTGAGAGGTTGGCTGAATATTCGAAATTAATTTAGTTTGTTATTTGTTTTTTGTATGTACTTTGAATATCATTAGAAGTGTCAGTAGTCTTAACAGTGTCAGTTATGTCAATGCCACAACAGTATTTATGGAAAAGTATAAGCGGCTTTTGCTAAAAGCATCTTGGAACTTATAAGCATATAATCGATGATAGCATATTATTATATATTTTGTGTCAAACGATTTACTACGTTTAAAAGTAAGTAGCCGATCTTCACTCTGCGAGAGTCGTACTAACACGTGCCCGTAATCACAATTTCTACAGAAACTACGTCATTGATATCTAAAAAGTACTATTGCAATTCAAGAGTGCAAATCATGCAATTTCATAATATACTCATTAACGAATCAGAAGGTCAATGGTGCATAAATTGTATTGATTCGAATAAATATTCATATAATATTTGGAAACTTTTAGCAACTTGGTTGCAAATTATTATTTACGAATTTAATATGTTAAAATGGATACTTCGCAATTTCAGTCGACATTAATCGAGTGGACGAAATATAATAAAATATAATGCAACGATAATCACGTTTATAGAAATTTAATTATTGGTAAAATATATAAATTGCTATGGTAGGAACAAGTTTTAAGTACAAAATGTCACTCCTGCATTGGTGTTCCTGTTAATCATAAAACTTTACCAGATATGAAATACGCGTTATTTATAACAACGGAAAATGGTGAACAAAAACGCTCCAACTGGAGACCTTCGCATTGTAATAAAAAATCTAATTACCATCTAACATCGGGTTACTCAACGTTTCCGTGTTTGCGTCTTCAATCATCTCGTTTGTCGTGAGAAAAGGAAGACTTTCACCTCATGCTTTTTCACTTATTGTTTGACAATTGTATCAAGTTGGAAAAACTTTTTTTGTCGTCGGTGAGGTGACGACGCTATTTCCAATGCTTCGTTTATGGTTCCACATCACCTCGTAACTCGTTGGTGGCATGTTGTCTTTATAAGAAAATAACAATATAATATGGGTTAAGAACGTATTACATTATTCAAAACATTCAAATGAATATTAAAAATACTTTACGTAGTAAAATAATACAAATTTGAATACAAAAAGGAAGAAGAAAAATCCAAGTTCAATTCTAAAAACAAAAATTAAAAACAACAAGAAATAATGCGAGTTTCTTAAAGAACAATAAATATTGTAAACAAAAAAGAATGGTTCTGAATAATAATGAACATAGAAAAGTTCGAAATTTATGCGGAATCTCTAGACTATTATCTCTTATGCAAAACAAAATTACACCAAACAGATTTCTTATTCGAACTCTGACTGCAGGTTTCATAATAATAACATTTTTTATATGCGATTGTATATTTTTTTTAAAACGTTACATTAAAAGGAATATTCATATCTAATTGACGACAAAATCAAAAATTGATTTGTGAGTTAGGTTATTTTTTAACATTTGGATATTATGTAAAAAAAC
The DNA here is from genome assembly GCA_918358695.1 of Melinaea menophilus ssp. n. AW-2005. Lineage (NCBI taxonomy): Eukaryota > Metazoa > Arthropoda > Insecta > Lepidoptera > Nymphalidae > Melinaea > Melinaea menophilus. The sequence continues at coordinate 18,273,505 of OU911045.1, read as the reverse complement.
TCAACAGTATATATTTTTTAGTTTTTATATATTTATATTCCCGGATTATAGATCCATGTAAAAGAGAAAAAACAGTAGGTACGAAGACCGCTTATAGTTTGTAAATATGTGATAAGCTTTCCTTATTACTTGGAAGGTTTATCTGGGATCACGAAGACGGAGAAATTTAACACCTATTTTGATGATAAACATTTACAAGCAAGAATAAACTTAGAAAAATTACTTTCAAAGTTATGAATATGCAATGACTATCAGCAATATCACATAAAATTGAGTACACCGTCAAAAATATAAACTTACCACATGTCACAAGAAAGTTTAAAAGTAATACAAGTAAAAGTTAGTTTGTCGGCTTGTCAAACAAATGGATACGATGAACACACAATACACAAATCAATTATTCTAGCTTACAAGCAAAACTCAACCTTAACTATTATATATGTGGTTTATTTTCAATTGCACAGTGGATGCAAAGTAAGACACCATTTTAATTCAATTCCCAATTTTTTTTTGGGATGTTAAATAAAACTAAAATATATAATTCATAAAGTTATAATATAAAATTGCATGTAAATTTTTGTTTCTCATAATGTAGGTTGGAAAGATGTTATGTTGTTATAGTATAAGTAGTAGTATCGCAGTTCATCGATATCACAAATCACCGTATGCGCATACGCACGCTCGATTAGAAAGCATGTGAAAACGTAATGTGCAGATTAAATTTGGTTAAATAGCAAACGAAAGTGGTTTAGCCGTTAATGGCTGTGGCGTATTGTTCTACGAACTATGATTGAAATAACACCTGTTGTATTATTTTGCCTCGTCATATTAAATATATATCTGTTGTTGAATATCAAGTGTGAAAAAAATCTAGACAAGTGGAGTGCAAAAACAGGAAATATTCTAGTTACAAGCGTCATGGGTGTCGGTTTTCTCGACTTCAATGAAAATGGACGCGAGGAATGTGAATGTTTGTTTTAGATATATTACATTGTTAATTTATTGTTTCTCTTTTTTGAGATAAGTTACGTGACTAGGACTTTGAGTATTTGTTTCTTTTGACATTAACGGTTATAATCACCCTTGTTAGATCATCAAATATATCAGATATATTACGATATGATATTACATAGACATCAATTCCTAATTGCAAAGGTGTACTTATATTCTGCTGCGTCATTACTATTTTGTTATTTTGTAAATATTTGTTTGAACAAGTGTTTCCATGTTTATATTAATAATTAATGATTATCATAATATTTTAATAAAATGATCGATTAAATCTTTTTTTGGGAGTAATAACTTTTAAAGTTAACGTGAATTTTTCAAAACCTAATTATTGAATATAATCGTTACAAGGACATCGTAATTTAAATCTACATTCCATGGAAAATTACTTTTCATGCAACCGCAGTAAACAATTCAAAATATATATTATTAACTTCTAATAAAAATAACTATTTAAAGTTATGCATTGGAAAAATACAAATGAAAAAAAAAGTATCCATTGAAATGTTAATAGTACACTTGAAACGTGTTTGAGCAGCCGTTTATATGAAAGGGTTAGAAAAACCGTTTGAACGTCAACTACCGCGGAGGCAATACTAATGAGGCTTGTATTTCTAAACATTTGAGAACACTTCGTTACTTTATTTTTGTCTTCTCATATTTGAAGGTTTTAGAGTTTAGTAATGTCTGTTATTTGTTAAACTTTTATGTTATTATTAATTGTGGTTTAAATTATTAATATGGATAAACTTATTCTACTAACAACTAGAGATTTATAAGTGAAATGGTGCATCGAGTTTTAATTATACTATTAAGTACGTGACATTTTTTTCATAAATAATTTTGTTGTTATATTTGAAGATAAAATTAAACACGTATAAAGTTGATATATTAAAGATATCACGTAAAACCTTTATCTACGTTTACGATAATTAAATGATAAAACTGTGATTCTTTTGAAATTCATTGATTCCAGTCACTAGGGCTGGTACTGGAGATTCTTTCTCTAGAGCACTTGTGGTCGATACAGAACTAGTTATATAATTAATTATGCAACCTTAAAGTAATAAGTAATCGGTTGTAACGATAATTGTTATATCTGTTCCTTGGTCGTTATCTTTGTAAAATAAATTTAATGTTGTGTAACTTTTAGACTGTCTACACGAGTATTATGAATTACAATATATATAGTTTGATAAGTAATGGTTAAGTTTTATTTTAACATATTCAAATACCGAGAAACGCATTATAAGGTATTTGATACTTGATACTTTACTGTATTATGCACCTATCATTCACACATACAGACACATACACACATACATACATACATACATACATACATACATACATGCACACATACACATATATTACAAATTATTATACTATAAGAAAGATCTATTTAAATAGGTAAGGAATGTTCTTAACAAATTTGAATGAAACATAATAACACATGTTTTAAAGTGTGTCATAGAAAGTACGTTTGTAAAATATTAATAATATTTTCTATAACATAGTTACATAAGACAATAAATAATTACGGCTTATTTGGATTCAACGTGCGTTGAAGAGTTCAACGCCTCGCAATCTCATATGGTGTTGAGATGAATCTTATTCTTTGGGTCATAACATCTATTTTTGAATAACAATATTAATAATGGTATTGGGAGCTGTGACCGAGAACAGAACACAGGTTATAAAAAAATAGGAATCTATTTTCTTATGATTTTATCTTATACAAATATAATGTTAATATTATTGCAGTATTAGAGTATGTTAGTTTGTAAATATTTTGATTAAATTACAAATTTTAATATGTATGTTTAATAACGTAAATCAATCAAAAATACTATAAAAAATAATTGAGATATTTTATAATAAAACTTAATTCAATTATATAATATTTTGAAGCCGATAAGTAATAAAAATGATTACTTTATAGTATACACTTCCGCAGTGTACTTGTCATTTGAATCCGGTGTCAATGTACTCTTTTGGTTGCGTAAGTCTATTAATACTATATTATTTATTGGTTACACGTAATCAATGGAATTGATGAATTGATGAGATCGAATTGATGAACATCCGATTGATTTGTGTTCATCAATTATATAATTGGAATGGGCGTTTTAAAAAAGACAAATCTGGACCTTCTTTAGACTTAAGAAAAGAAATCTTTTGCACATATTTTATGTTCATCTTGCCTTATATATATTGATGTAAAATATCAACATATGATAAGATATCACTTTTCAATCCAGAGCAATCTCACTTAAAGTTATAATAAACTTACGTAATTGTCAATGTATGCATAAGTTGATAATGATATTCATATATATTCCATTATTTAATAACATTCAGACCTCTCCCATAGAATACAGAGTTGTTTTTTGCAATCACCATCAAAACACTGGATGGACTTGTCCGATCACCTCTTACTTTCGTTATTTTCACTTTCGATGCGTATTACGTTGGCTAATTTAGTTGGTTTGTGGGCGTCGGTTACTCTGAGACTAACTGCTATTTGATGACGGTCGTTCTTTGAACCCGATGAGTTGAACTTAATGTCCCAGTGTCATTACTTTTAGTTTCTATTATTCATGTTTATCACAGCCCCTGATTTTCCAATCGCATGTCACATTATTGTATACTTTTACCTTAATATTTATTTTTTTATACTTATAATGTTTTGTGAGCTTTATTATATATTTTATTCTCTTTTGTTACAGATTTTCAAGATCTTGGATACACTCTAATCTTCTTATATCAAGGTAAAGAGATTTTTATTAAGATAAAGTCAAATACACAATATATTCACTGATTTTCCAAAAATATAATCTTAATATTAATAAAAATTTAAAATTTGTAAAAGATATCCATATCAGAAAGATGGATACTGGATTATCAAACGAAAATATGTTAGACAAAAACTCATAAATTCCAAACTCCGACTTAAACAGTTGATCACACGAACAAAAATAACATTTGTAAGTGACTTGAACATAACATTATATAATTATTATAGGAACCTTAACACGTAAGTGTAAATTATTTATTGAATTACTGAGATTTATCACGCGATGAGGCAACTATTTGAGTATTTGTGATGGTAATGTGATGTTTACAAAAAAAATTGATGTTGTCTTATTCTTATTAATTTATGTGTGTATGTCTGTGGAAATGTGTGTGTATATACTTGTTTCTGTGTGTGTGTAATAAATTATCTTTTTTCTGTTTCCTTTAAAAATCAAATTCTTTACTATACTTCAACTCGATTGTCTCTCCTGATCAATTTTAAGTTTCCTTAATTCATTTGAAACGAGACGGTTATTTTGAATTAAAAATATATATATATTTCGACGTAACAAATATAATAGTATCCTTTTTTATCCAAGACATTAATATATTTAAATTATAAATAATTAATCATTTGTTGAAAGGTCAGAAGTTGCATTTAGTTATGCCACTATATGTTATGTTCATATTGTTATGTGGATAAACTTGGCTCAGTTGCCATGAACTTTAGTATTTCTTTGAATAACGCTTATCACAAATGATCAGTTAATTAATGGTCAACTCAATGATGATTAAATCATGCAAGATTTTACACTGTTTATCAATAAACAACTCATTTATTTACACATAAATTTGCACGCAATAATACAAATATAAAATAGTTTCCTTTTAAATAAACTAGTTAGTCCACAACTAAACTTATCAAACACTAATTAGATAACGTGTCTTATATGAACTTTAATCAGGTGTATAATCTCGTCCTGTTTGTGTAAATTTGTATAACAAGATGGCGTTCCCTAATACAAAACTAAATCCAAAGAATAAATAACATGTATGTAAATAGCCTTAAAATGATATTGTTTTTGTTTGATCTTTTTTTATTGTTAACTTTACTATCCACTAGGATGTCACGACTTTGATAAGCGTTGTGTTTTTAACATGTCGTTATTAAGTGTGTGTCAACAGTCGCGGCAGTCAAATTTATCTAACTTATAGTTGTATGGAATTGATTTTTTTATTGATACTCATAGTAAATCTACCGTTATCTTTATTTGTTATTCTTTTATTATATTAAATAATCGAATGTATTATGTATTCATAATAATCCACAGACCGGTCTATCACGTAGAAAATCGAAATCTGTTGCCACGTTCATAGATGTTATACCGCTTTCGCTAACTTACTATAAAAGATATTATATAAGTGAAAGGTCTAGCACATATTGACCTACCTACCTACCTACCCTAGAAATTAGTATCAGATTACAATTACTGATTTACATTAATTAAGTTAATTTGTAACATTTTGTATATAAATAATGAATGATGGCTGGTTTGAACCCGAAGCAGCGTGTATAAAAATGTATTTTTGTTTGCCAAAACAACTATTGAATTTTAAAAAACTTTTTTCTCTCCATTAGAATGTATATGGCAGGTATTTTATTGAATATTGTAACCGGTTCAATAAATACAAAGGGTAACATATTTTGTATGCACTCTCTTTTATTTTTTACAGTCTGTTGCTCTCGTCCTGTGTTATAAAAAATTATAATATCCGCAACAGTATTAGTTTTAAATACTGATGAAACATAACAACAATTTTCTAAGCTTATATATTTTAACCTTTTAAAACATGTGTAAATTTTAAAAGTCTATCTATAGTTCTCTATATTAATAGCGCCATCAAACGAAAAGACATTATTTTATTGTCAGAACTTTAGTATCAAAACTGGACCACACCTAAAATAGGGTGATTATTTTAGGAGTGGTCAAGTTTTAGTATACACGTTACATACAGTTCACGATACGACTCGACACGACGCGACACGACACGACACGACACGACATTTCGCGACTCTCAAATTAAATATTCAATAGGTATTGATATAAGCAAAAATATTCAAATTTTCTTCAACAGCTATGAAGTTAACATCTGTGAAATATTTCGTTTGTAGTATAATTAATTTTTAGAGATTGGGGGATAAATCAAGGTTTTTCACTGTAATCGTTAGGAAGGAGTACTTATAATAAAATAAATCAAAAAACTTTAAAATATTGTTATCATACATTTTTTACTCTAATACTTTTATGTCAGATTATAAAAAAAAAGTATTAGATTACTATAACTTATTAAATAATTAAACTCCACATAGCAAAACCTTTAAGGAATTGACATGTTGCGAAGATCCCAAATAATTAGGATAAGTGTAAGTTTAAATGTGAAAATTACATAGTTTAAATCCGTTACTATTTCCATTATTTTAAATATCTTTTTAAAATCATATATGAAAAATAATAAATAACAACCAACCCGCTGATTACTGATTTTCGTGGGAACTAAAGACAAAAGAAGTTAGTATTTTCTAGTGATTCAGCTGTCAAGTTGGATGATAAAATCTAAGCCGTGAAATCGATTAATAGCTTTATTCTGTTAATATGGACAATATTTACTTTTAGCGACATTGTGAACTAACACATAAAAATCTTAAAATAAATTACAATAATTCAATTGTGTGTTATTATTAATCAAATATAAGAAATGAAATCTCATTCTCACAAACTTTGTGATTAGTTGCTACCTGTGTTTCGGAATCAAGTAATCGGTCTATAATGAAACACGCCAACTCCATGCAATTTTAACTATCGATCATTATAACCTATACTTTTAACAACGCTTAACACCGAATCGTGAGGTTGTAACGAAAATAATTTTTAATCATTTTAAACCCTATGCCCTAAATAATATGACTCAAAGTACAAAGAAATAATAAGAACAATTTGGGCCGGCCCTTTAAAATACATGATGAAAACGCGATACGTGAGGCATCTGAGAGTGATGCCCTCATTATCATAATAGCGCATCGGAAAATTGGTGTTGTTTCGTGCCTGATTGTTGCACTTTATATCCGTTAAGAATCCGCTTAGAGGCTTACAGCCGAAGCTAATAATTAATCTATCGACAGTCTGAGATTAAAATTAAACTTAAGTGGCTTCCTACAAACTCAATCTGTAGTATAATTAATTTTTTAGTAATAAAAATTTTATCAGAGGTAATTGATAATTTTGTTACTTCATTAGATTTGAAACTTATATTTCCGATCCGAGCCAAAGACTGATAATTATTAAGATTAAACAGTTTGGTTCGTTCCAGGTCAGTTCAGTCTGTTTCATCTTTACGTATATATAACTGGTATACATACATATATATCTAAATATACGAGTATGTATATTTTGGATAACTGGAATTAATTAAAAAAACAAAATAAAAGGAAACGGCAATAATGTATTCACATCACGCGCGGCGGCGTCTCCAACACAATACAATACCACTTTTTGTTTTGCAACAAATCATTGTATTAACAAATATTGTATATTTGCATCTCTATTAACAGTTTTGAAATTCATCAAACTTTTTGATTGTAGTGCTTCTATTTGACTATTACTAGTGATGCATCAAGTATGGTTGTGGTATTTATTAGTAACGCCCAAATCTATATACTCCATTAGAGACTTAAGGAAATTTTAAATTAAAAACAAGTTATACCAATGGAAAACGTTAACGATGTTGATGTTTTAAAGTAAATAATTGATTCTATTATTTTTTCCACATAAATAGTAGAAACTGTTGATTTTACGGAACAGAAGTACTTTTGTGTTTCAAGTCAAGGTCCTCTGACATTCGCAACCACCGTTAAACCTTGATACACTACACCTTTAATTACTATCCCCATAAGATTCAAAATGCCATCACAATAAGCCACTTGGGTATGAATGCAACGAAGCATGGATCCGGAGGTTTGTGTCTGTTATATTGTGTACGCTGTCAAAATTAAACCATAAAATTATGGATTACCTTGCTATTGAAGGTAGCTTATTTAAAAATCTTATTATCAATTAAGAACAATCAAATGTAATTATTATTGAAAATTGTTTATGCTTAGTTTCGAAGTAAAGTTGCAATATCATCCTTCTTCATCATTAATCCTTTCAAATCACTTTCTTTCATCGTTTCACGCTTGACAAATAATTCCCGGGTTAGAAAACTTTTAACCACCGGTTATCAATAAATCATCACGGCTGCCATATTTGATATCCTACTATATAATGCAAAATATCTTCTCACGGATGTCCAGGCGCTAGATGGAATTAGAGTTTATTCAATGATTCGATTAGATAAGGATTACCCACCTTGAATCCACGTTACACTGACGACCTACCGCAGAGGGTTATTAGTTTAGAACTATGACTCGAATGGTATTTGCCTTTCAACGAAGGACATTTACGTTTTACATGCCTTCATAAGTGATTACGTGGACGATGTTATTATTATTATATTAGTCTTTTCTTCTTTTAGTTTTGTATTCTTATATGTATCTGAGTTGCTTCATTTTGTTATATCTTTTGTTTTTTAAGATGACATGTTCAATTAGAAACATGTAAGATATCGAATTAGAAACGAAAGCCTTATTATTATTATTTTTTTTTGCACGTTGTAATTGACACTTATAAATTGTTTTGTTCAATAAATTTTTAAGGACAAAAATATTGTAATGGAAAAAAGGCTGTTATCTGTTAGATCGTGACCAAAAATTTAGGTATTACGGTCACAAAATCGAATTTACGAAAACATGCTAATAATATTTGCAAAAAATAAACCATCTCAAAATGTAGCTGTTTTTATAAGAAACAGTTACGAGATGAAAATATTTTTGGTGGAAAAATTAAATTTGACTAAAATATTAATTTTTACTACATTGATCAGTTGGGATCTTTTTTTAATTTATCCCATTTATGCCTTTAATATGAAAATTATTGATGATTAATTACAACATAACAACAACATGACGTTTATTTACTATCTATTAATTTCAACTTTGATTTATTTTATTATTATAATTTACATCACCTGTATATAAAGATATTAAATTAAAATTGTATTTGATTTTTTTTTAATAAAAACCTTGAAAAACCTCCAATAAAATAATCGATTAAGACGAAACATTAGCAATTTGTGAGAGCAAAAAGATCTCCAGTAATTTCTTCCGGAACGCGAGGTCAAACGTGAACACGACAAAAACTACCAAACTACTTCAATAGGACTTCACTTACCTTATCTAAACCAACAATTTACAATTGTCATCGGATTTTATTGATTTTACCATTAGGAATGTACACTTTTTCCGTTCTACTAAACTCAACCGACACTTCAATATATTTTAAACCATACATTATCATTCGATTACCGGTTGGTATATACCGAGCTATAATTTTGTATCGAGATTTATAGGTAATATAATTTATTCGAAGATAAATTTCGCTATGCTCTATTTATTTCGGCCGTAAATAAAGTGATTCAAATAATGTAAACCTCATTTAAATAACCTTACCTACTTTCTATCGCTTCTATAACAACCATTATAAACGCATTATCTAGATAGCTGGGAATCTTTGTGAATGTCTATAATATTGTCAAGCTAACCTTGTTTAAGGGACTTTAACATCGGTTGATGTGATTGTAACTTTACCTCGTTCTGAAATATGTCGAATAGGTCAAGGTGTGACCCATTTCTTATTACACCGATCTGTTTAGCCGCATATCGGTCGATCATTGAAAATTAGTCTCACAAACATCAAACGAATTGCACACAGCTTGCGAAATACATAACGACAAAAATCACGATTCTGACATTTGGTATAATGTAACGGGCGGAGTAAAGCGTGGCATTTACGCATTCCTTTAACCTTACAGCAGACGTGCCCTAAGTTTAAGATCCTTAATAAGTTAATATACTTGATATGTATGTATGACCCTATAATTTGGGTCATCATTGTGATACGTGAAGATAGGTAATGCGTTGCTGAACATGTTAATTAATTAATTAGTTATTTTTGTATGGAAAAGTGACGTTACATTTTTTTTTATTCACAAATTAAATGGCTTGTAAGTTATAGACATATAGTGACATACTTGCGAAAGTTGCTATGGCCTCTAAGTATATCTAACAAGCTCTAATATATTTTGTTATGAAATGACAATATCAACTATCTATGAAATATATAAATATGAACTATGTATGAAAACAGAAATTTCTGTTTTTTTACTTCTGTATAAGTAACATTTTAAAGTAAAGGTTAAATTATCGTAACTTATCAAAAAAGGTTTAATTTATGCTCTTTTTAAATTAAATAATAGCAGATTCGCAGGTTGTAATTCTACATCTATATAAGCTTTAAAAACCTTATATTTAGTTAAAAAGTAGTTAGTATAAATACAAATGTTATTGTAAAAAAAAAAGAAAATAATTTGACATAGACAATATTTTTTTTGTTTAATCATTTTCTGTCAATATGTTGTAATGCGCCGGCGCAGGTTTATTTTGCCCGCAAGAGTAATTCTATGTTATTACCAATTTATCATATTGAATGGAGAATAAGAGCTAGAGGCCATTCTATTGGTATTGTTTTGAAACAATGCATTGAAAAATATTAGCAAAGTATACGCAATAGTTTATTGCATATAAACAATTTGTCGGTATTATACTTAAATTAATAATTTACTTTTACGATTAGTTTGTAGCAATATTTTTGTTTATTGTTGGGGATATATCTTAACTATGAAATTGTTTTAAATGTATTAAAATATTTCTTATGATTATTATTGTTTTTAATCCTAATGTACCCACCTACTTATGTCAATTACAATTATACTAAGGGGTAGCTGGAAGAGATTTCTTTTAAGGGATAAGCTATCCCATGTACATGTCTATGCAATAATGAGATACATGAATAAATAAATAAATAAATAAAAATATATTACAAAAAAACAACATTTATATATATTCGTTATGAAAGTGTGATAAAATATTCATATATAATATAGAACATCATAAAGTTGTGACTCAGAAATCGTTCAGATAAATTTTCGTTCATTAGTTGCAATAAGTGAAACTTTTGTGAAACGAAAGTCGTGATATTATTTTATGTTTTGTATCAATCACGTTCATCATTATATTATTACTGCACTTCCATTTAATGATACTTGTTATTTAGTATTGTTAATTTTAAGTGACTTAATGTTGCTCAATGCAAGGCAAAGAATTTATAAACGATTGATCACTCGTAATTGTTTATTTCTTAATGTCGTATTAATTGAGCGAAGCGAGCGGAGCGCTCTACTGGAGACTTTTTCACATTCTTTGTCACGAATATGCTCGAAAACTAATTGACGGAAAATTATGAAATTTTACAATCAAAAAGACACACATTAGGTGATGATTAAAAAAAAATTGAAATGTCATGTCGTTTAGGAATAATCGTCAAAAAACTGATATCCCATTGAAGTCAATGGGAAAGGAGTCATTACACTGGGCTTCGCTTCGATCAATATGCAAAAAGCACCCGAGATTTTGCGAGTGCAGCGAGTCGAAATTGAGAGTCTGTTGGCGCCCCTATTAAATAAAACCTTTATAAATATTTTTGTTGTCTTCACAATTCAGTTTAATTTGACAGTAGGTGTGTTTAGGGTTTAATTGACGTCACATTTATCTCACGCACGAAAGCGAGTGTCGTAATAATCTTAATTACAACATCCAAAATGGCGCAACACTTTCATTGATGCTTACATCTGTCACTATTCATAATCTCGTTTCATTTACAAACGACGCCATTGTAATGTTCTGGGAATATAAGATCACGATTGCGAAAAAATGCGATCCAGCTTTCATCTTTCTCACTTTTGTGTTTATATTATGATTCAGCTTTCTCACTGTGATGTTTATTGTTGTAGGGCAGGCGATGAATTTACTTTAACTTTTAAACTTAAAGAACTGACGCCTTAAAAGTATCTTTATTTTAATCTTAAAAATATTAAGATATAGGTAAGTTTAAAATTTTGAATCCATCATTAAACGGTTATACTTTATAGATATTTATTATAAATATAATTTTTGACATTTCTGTAAATGTATTCAAAATTATTTACGCATCATGTGATATCAGAAATACATATTGTCAATGGTTGCTCATTGAATTATTATGCTAAGAGTTGAAGAAAATATATATACATAATTTACTAGTTGTTGTCTGTTTGTTTAGCTATTTATGGATGAAAGGTGTTTCCTGGAATACGCTTTTGCTAACTTGTATTTTTTTATAAACTTATTGTGAAAATATATTCGATTCCTTGTTGTCTTGCAATCTTAAAAGGACATAAAATAAAGTGTAAACACATAAAATTTTCATATTTTCGAATAGTAAAATCAATACTTATGTCGTTGTATTAAACATAGTATGTAATATGTGAGGCATCATATAAAACATGTCTTAAATTCTCAAGACCCTTGGTTATTGCAGTGTTTATTGAGGCTGTTACTTTATTAGGAAAGTACCTTATAAATCTTAATAGTTGTGACGGAGAAATGTCGGAACTTTACAATTAAAATGTTTGATGGAGAAATTTATCAACAGAATGTCACAGATACATAGACTAGCAACTAACAACAGTTTTCTAATTAAAATATGAAATTTTGCGAAAGTTTACAATATTATTGATGTATAATTATATTAAAAAGTTTTGCAATATTTATTTGCAAGTTCATCAAAACCAAAATGTTTTGGAGATATGTATTTGGAATTAAAATTTGATTTTATTTCATATATTGCTTTTTTTTATTAATCAAAAACTGCACTTAAAATATAATAGTTGTCCGAGATTGACAATTATTATGTTTATAACATTATCAATAATAGTTTTTTAAAGGCTTGTATCAATGTTGTATCAAAGAAAGCATTGGGATATTTTATATATACGTATGTTATTTTTCTTTGTCTTGTGATGTTCGCTGTTAATTGACGAAAGATTGGACAAAGGCATGAACTATTATTGTTACAGATAATTTCTTCTTTTTGTTATTTGTTATTCAATATTGGATATTATATAAATAATATTTGATAAATTATATTCATAAAACGGTGACATAAAGGAGTATTTATCAAGATAGGAAATAAAAAATGGGAAAGGGAATACGTGAGGAATATGAAGAGATTCCTCATTCAAGATATGTATTTTAATATTATTTGTATTATCAATTATTTTATTATTTAATAATAATAAAGATTTTAATTACATGTCCTACTTTTTAATAATTCAAATTTGTTTATATACTGTTACATTTTATCGTTTACAAGAAACGGCAGTTGGTTGATAGGACGGTGTGTCTTTCCATTTCCTCCATTTCACAGCTGACTAATAAACATCTGTGTAATGTTATAACGAGATTTTGTGCTTTCATACTTTGGTATAACGTCGGAATTCAATTAAGTTAAAATTTCCCCATTTTTTTAGTTATGCATTGTAGGTTTGGTTCAGCACATGGCAAATGTAGGCTTAGTATAATTACCAGGTGATATTCTCAAGGTTTTAATATCTTTAAGGTGTATAATTAAAAGTATTCATTAATAAAATATCTGTTTCCCTTAAAAATTGAAAAAGTCCATAATCATACTACTGTTTTACTTTACAAAATTAGATATGCAATTGTTTCCTAGTTCCAAATTTGTTAACTTTAAATATAATTCTTATTATATTTTTTTTTTTGCTTTTGTTACGCTTACCGCAATTTCTCACCGCCCACAAAGGTTAGCTGGTAGAGAATGCCAACAGGCATTAAGTTCGCCTTTTGTAATTTACAATAAAGGGTAAATAAATAAATAAATAAATAAAAAAAATAATTCCAAAAAATGGAGAATAAGAATGGTATATAATATTGGCTCTAATGTTTATCAATTTAATAATAAATAAAAATAAGTGCCTTGAAGATAATAAGCAAATACCTCTATCATCCTGATTCATGATTGATTTCTTGGCAATTGTTTATTTTATTGGTCTTTGTCGTTTATAATAGAATAACTTTATTAGAAGGAAGTGTTTGATCCATGCACCAAGGCTGACCGGCCTCTCACCGATGCGGCGCACCCAATACCAACTGGTACATAATTATACAATACAACTATGTATCAAATAAAAACTTGTATCGTGATGTTTTGTTAGAATTACGTCTTGTTAGATAATATATACTCTATCGAATTAATATTAAATGTGTCAACCATGTCAAAGAATTGGGTGCCATATTTGTTTGTAAGCCTGTCTGCTAACTCCTACAATTTAAATTAATTTAAATGTATAGTTCGTAAAAATCATTTGCTATATTAAAAACCTGTTAGGACCATAAAACTACAAATGATAATGAATATCAAATTAGTTTTACTAACGACCCTTAATCAGTTTTAAATAAGATTGTTAAACGATGATTTCATTTTATATTATTCAACATTATTAATATTAAAATTGATATTCATAATTAAATATATGTTGAGTCATCATATAATATAATAATTAATTTAATAAATCATACATTTTAGAACCCTATCATAATACTGTCAAAAGTAATATTCATACACGAGCGAAAAGAGAAATTTCCCCTGACATTGAATATATAATAGATGTCTTCTTCGGTTATCCTCAGATCTCCATTGATATGTTAAACCACAAAGTAGGTCGTTCCGACTTGTACATTTAGTACAGATAACGGTTCCGTAGGTACAACAAGTACAACAGCGTACCTTAAGCCATTTCTTGCGGAACGGGGAACTGTTAATTGTTTGGCTTGGATATTCAACCTTTTGTTTACTTGGACGATATTATTGATTATAAAAAATCTTCTATTTCATTTGTATCTTCAGTGTTCGCTATAAAGTGAATTTGCATGTTTATTTGTTTATTATTACCTCGTTGGCCTTTTATTTAATGATTCATAAACCAGATTTATTTATACAATATGAGATTTTGGTACAATTTATTTTAAAACATCCTTGTAGGATATAGAAAAATATATTGAATGCAAATTCAAGGTAACAAATGTATGTGAAGTAAAATAAATCAGTCACTTTAAAATGATATATGACTTTGTAGTGTCCACGTGTTAACGATCTTCACGTTGGCGATTCCGTTATTGTTGAGAACTGGATCGAGCTCCAAGTGCACAAACCTGAACTAAATTAATCTTGCCGGCTGTCAGAAATATACTAAGTGTACCTTCGTTTATATATATTATTATTATTAAAATATATTTAATATTATTTAGATCTGATATGACTGAGGTTATAACTAAAAAGTATTTAATTAAACAAGTAATGGGAAAAAAGTTTTTGGTACTAAGGTAATTAATTAAGGTAAGGTAATCTTAAAATACATATACTATTCTTGTTATTTCGATACTTACTACGTATAACTCTTAATTGTATTATACGTATACATACTATTCTGCAGCTTCAGTTCAAGTTTTAAGAATCTTATATATATAATATAAATAATAAACGATAATTGTTAAGCATTACATTATTTACATACTCGTATCTTTAGCGACGCTACTTAGCTGGCATTTATTAACACATACATTGTAATATTTAAATACTTCCTTACTCTCATACTGTCCAGACAAATAATGTTCATAACTCGAGTACAGGGATTCAGATGGTGTGATTTTTAAAGTGAAATATTTTGATAAAACAGATGAACAACATTATTAACATAATTCAGAGATCTCAATTTAGGATTTTTTATAGGAACAGGTTATTTTGTTATGGTTATAGAATTATTATAAGTCCAGTAAAGAATATCAATTAGAATACCAATACATCGTTTATAATAGAAAAGATAATTGAGAATACAGTTCTGAAAAAATAAACTGTAAAGTTTTTATGGATCTATATATATATATATATATATTTGTATGTGTGGTGTGTGTGGATGTGATACATGTGGATTAATAAATAGTAAAAGACTTCATTCACAAACAACACGATCGTCCTACGCTCCAGTGAGTACAAAAGAAACTGGCACATAGACAAAATACGGAAATGATACACAATGAATCTTACTTTCGTCTATTTGTAACCTGTCATTACTTAAAAGAGGTTTGATACTTCAATGAACGCGTAACTTTCGTTTTGTGTGTAGTATTTAGTTTGTATGTGTTTTTATGTTTTCTATATAATATACACATTATTTTGTCCCTGCAATTACTTTTATTTATATTTTTATTTATTTATATATTTACCACTTTGAATCCACACCAGTGATCACTTGTGTACGTTAAATGGAAGTTACAGGAGGGCCTATTTTGATATCGTATGTATCAGATTAAGCCCTTCTGTAAAGACACTCCAACTTAAAATAAGGCTACGATGGTTCCAAACGCCCTGGTCTGAGACGAACCACACAACAAACTCATCATCAAACTCATCAAACTCTCTGAAATACTCATTAAATTCATGCACATTTTTTATTGAAGATTAAGACGTCTTTCACACTTGGATGTTAGAAATTCAATTTATAACTGACACGTGAATCGGCTATAAAATTGCTCTATTTGTAACATTTGTTTGTAACAATAAATATCTTACATGCTTTAGAATGCACGTAAACGGTGAAAGTATTGAGAACAATAGTAATTGTAACGTTTTACTTTTGATGTATTCTTTACCACTGATTTTGGACATAATATCGATCTTCATCAAAGTAAGTCGGCCGTGAAATTTGGTCCGTTTTTGTGATTGCTGTGTTTATTGATTTTATAGTTATAACCGTGAAATATTCGAGATATCGAGAGCAACTACCAGCTAGTCTATTAATTTAAATAATAATAATAATAATTACTTATTGGTTTTTCTTTAGTTATAACGATTTTCTTAAAATTTTCAATCATCAAGTTTTGTATGTTTGTGTAAGAAATTAAAGTTATAATTTCTAGCCTAAGAATATAATATATGTAAATATATTTTGAAATACACTGGTGTTTTGGTTGTACCATTATTGAAACGAAAGTTTTAAAAAAAATTCTATTCCAAATATGTTGATCATTCAAAACATGGTTTTAAATAAGGAAATACCTTTCCTTGTGTACAAATGTATCTCCGGCCACCGCCAGATACATTTATCTGTATTGTTACAGCATTACTACCAATTTTGGTGCTAACATTTCCGACTTTCACTCCATAATCGCTTTCTTTCACGAGCACAAAACCTTTATAAGCTCTCTTCAAGATTTAACAATCGAAAACTTAAGTAGAAACCACAAAGTAATTTGGACAAAGAATTAAGGAAAAGTAATCTTTGTTACAAAAGTTGTTTTACTATATTGTATGTGAAACTTTATATTTTTATAGACATACAACATATTCGCAATGTCGTGTGGATAATATCAGATTATATAGGATAAGAACTATGAGCGAACGAAGTTGTGTTATACTTAAATGTTTGCGACATTTGTACATCTGTGCACATTGAAATGTATGCTCAAAAACAAATTTAATGATATCATAATCAGAATGCAGTGCAGAGAGTAACATCTGCATTATCGTTCACCTGCACTTGGTACTAACTAGCGAGTAAGTAATTAACGAACTGCGGCGAGACTTTGACGTCGCGGGGTGAATATTGCTCGCAAACGAACTTTACCCAATTACCTTTCGAGAACTTTACCTTTGAATTCGTTTGGATATCGCCACGGACGTTGGTTGTTGAAAGTTTTATAATATATAAAATGAACTGGTTTTTTTTACATTTTAGAAAAACATTAATTCTGTTGCACTTTGTAAAGAGAATTATTTTCTTTGTCTGTATCGGGATGACTTGAAAATTTTAATAACCTTAATAATTTTATGATTGTATTTCCGATTTCCGACACATTTGAAAGTTATAAGTTTTCAAAATAAAGTTAAAATCGTTTGTAGTTTCGTGAAGTGGAGGTCGTCTCGTAAAAGTATTGTTCATGCGGAACAGATTGCGGTACATAATTTGATTTATATTGACCTTGCACTTTAAAGGAAAAACTTTAAAAGTTATTAAAGAAGCAGAAACAAATAACAATGACGATGGAGTTGTTTGAACGGTTTGCGATATTACTGCATGCACCAAATCTAATGCAGTGGGCCAAGTTTATGACTATGTTAACATGGAAGTGACACATGTACGTGCGGTACTCAGCCTTGAGCATTTGCTATTTTTGTATAGTAATTTTCACACTTTGTTGAAAATGTGACCCTTTTAGGTTGTTTGGAATCTGATTTCGTATTAAGGTAATAAAAAAGTTTATTTTTCAAATATGCATTCTGACGACGGTTATTTTTATTTGATTTTATTTGTTTATTGGATGCTTTGAAAAGTTATTGCTCTTTGCATATAAAGACTTGTAATATTATTTCTTTCTATTTTTAGTATTTTTCATATCTTGCAGTGTATATATACGCACAAACGTAACGCCCACTTTAACATCTAGATAAATTGTTACAGTTATGTTCAACAGTATTTAACAACTCTGTGATTCCTTTAAGACGATTTGACGATTACTAATTAGGGGATAATTATATTGAGAATAATAGTTAAATTATTTCATTTAGTTTTAAAAATCGTATATACATAAATACAAATCCTTTTTTATGTTATCAAACAGCCTGCGTTACGCAAATGGACAGGAGGCTTGTACTTTTTTATACTTCCTTTTTATGGGATCGTGTAAATCCATTGTATTTTTATTGTTTCGTGTTTTCTTTTATTGGAAGTTGTATTTTTGCATTGACATCGCGTGTAGACAAACGATTTGACGTTTGTTGAATAAAATTATATTTTTTTTATTATTATTCACTTATTTGCATAGAGTAATGAGGTTGAATATAATATTTTTTTTTATTCGAATTTTATGTCAATTTAATTTATTCCAGAATTACTTTAGTATATAGCGTCCTAATTTTAAAAGATTGCTGCGAAGATTTAGATACATTCGACATTCCGTATAAGGTGTCTTGTTTTGCGCATACAGCCTCTTAACCCCAATGACGTTATCAAAGGTTACCGTACACAGGCTGAGGAGTGACTTGAAGTGCTTTATAACGTTCAATTCAAACAGAGAAAGTATTTATAAGATAAAAATTAAATTTTACTTTTACGTTTAACTAAACATTAAAGTTGAAGATTGTAAAACGAAATGAACAGGAATATTCATTATGCGAGTTATGGGAAGAAATGTATCCCTAAAAATCGAGTATAAGTTTTAGTTAGTTAAGTGATTATTATAAATTATAACACTTTAAACACTTAAAGTTGTAAGTGATTTTAATTATATCGTGTTTCTATTATTGAGTATTTTTACAGTCAGTAAGGAATATATAAATGGCAAATATAATTAAATTATTAATTATGATTTTGGTAGATATTAATATTAATGATACTTGGTCTAGATACTAATAATTATAACTTTTTGTTTATCAGATTGATATAGTTTTATCAAAGGTTAAATTATTGCAAACAATATTTGTATAAAACCAAAAACGACAGCTGTTATTGCGTAGCCTCTAATTTAGTTGTGAAACGAGAACGAACGTGGCTCGGATAACTTTTAGTTATAATAGTTTTATATATTTCAAATGAAATATTGGTTATTGCGATTAAGGTACGAGTATTTGCACCAAAGGCGATATTAATATTGATCAATTAATTTTTAAGGTTTATAACACACAGTTTAAAAAAAATAAGATACAAATTTAGAATTCTTTTTGTACAATATTCCTTGTTTCTATAATCTGTGATTTTGGGAGTTTTGTGAGTTAGTTAGTTAGTTTTTTTCATGCAACAAACAGACGGTTTTACATAAATTTTGATTATATTTGAAGGGTCAGAGAATTTTAAACTAAGTAGTCGTAATAGTAGTAACACTAAGAGCTACGAAGAAAACTTTTATTATATAATTATTATTAAGCTCAAATCATTCTACTATATTTTTTGTTTTTCTGCTGATGTCTGCTGGAAAATGTTTTATATGAGGTTATTTTATCTTAATTTATATTATTATAATACTTTGGTTTATGAAACATTACAGAAATGATCCGGCCTAGTATTTACGTTATATTGTAACAGGTACAGTCGTGCACATAAAGCATAATCGACTATTGTTTCTGTTTAACCCACTTGTGAAACGGAGCGTACTGATACAATACTCATTTATAACATTATCAATAACTGTATGAAGTGAGATTTAAATAAGATTTCTTATGTCAGTGTTGTTTTTGATATACATTCAATTAATTTTAACTTTCATTTGCTTTTTGAGTGACATCCTTATTCTTATTGTATTACCAATTTTGGTATATTTAATATCGTTTTTTATAAGCTTTGATACGGAAACATAGACCTGATAATTATTAACATATTTGTAAGTAACTCTTATACTAAGATTTATTTCGTTGTTTATATCTTTGTTATAACATAATTGTGTAAAAACACACAAATTTATTTGTAATATTTTTTTTATATCTTAACGGCTCTATTCAAAGGAACCGATTAAAAAATAATCAAAACAAACCTGTTATCAACATCTTAGTTTTGATAAATCCGCTTTCGAAGTAATCTCTGGTTACATCACCGCCATTTTGATACCGTTATGCGCTGTCGCGTCATTTGTTACTTGATTGAATTCCCACATGCAATAATTATAATTGCTTATTTAGTTTCCTGGTACTTTTGATACCGAAACATAGCACATAACGTATTATTCATTCATTCTACTTAAAAGCTGATGGCTTACTTTTTATCGTTGTTTTACTTCGTTACATTACCTTATCTTAACCTAGTGCAGATAAACTGTAAATAGAATCATTATTTTATGTAATATCAAACATGGCTAAGTATTTTGCTGAAAGCGATCGTATAATAGAAACGGTTACAAATAAGCTTCGGCGTCAACGCCCCAGTCGTTGTGATTAATTAAGGCCAGACTTATTTAACTGTGCCTTAAGATATAAGGTTATAGTAATTTTTTTTATAAAATACTATTATTTTATCAATCAATCTAGCTCTTATCCTTATTCTGTAAATCTTATCCTTATTCTGTATTCTTTTCATCTCAATTTTATCTTGATCAGAAGATATCAAAAATTTGCTTAACATCAAAATTACTAATATCGTATTCAAAACTTTCTTCATAATTATTTCGTAATTTCTTTTTCTGGTTCTGCTATTGCATTGAGTGGTTTTGTTTCTATTATTGCAACAGTCGCTTGCTCTTATAGAATGGATCGTATTTTTTATATGCCTCCACCGGTCACGTTAACGGTGATCTGTCGTTAATAAGGAACCTGTCTGCGAGATTAACTGACTGACCCACTGGTACCTTACGCACTGCAGTTTTTGTAGCTGCTTCTTATTACCGATTGCTGTACCTACATTCTGCTGCCAATCAATAATTTTAACTTCTTTGATGTACTCTTAGTGTGTTTTTAGATCTAAAATTGTATATGTTAAATAATCTGATAACAATTGCTTGATACAAATACAGATATTAAGTTATAGGACTTTAATAATTAATTATCTTTTGCAGGTTAATTATTAGAAATAACTCACTACAGTATTCATTGTAATTTTAAATGGTCAATTTTTTAAATTTATTATTACGTAAAGTCAACTTTAAAGATTTTTATTTCAAAAAAACATGAGAATTATAAAACGAGGACAAGTTATAGTTACTCCGGAGGATGCTTCAGAACTCTCCCTTAACTCCTCTCTTTCTCCTTACCCTATAGCAATTTGTGGGTTTAATTATAAAATAATTAATATTTTTCTTTATTGAAAAGAAAAAAGAGATCGCTATTATTTCGTAATTATTTCTTCTTGAGTTATTTAGATTGCAATAAAATAAAATAACATATCAAATATTTAGATGTGAAGCCGCGTGTGAACGTTTCAGTCTACTTACACCGGTAATTGAAGTCGTTGCATCAAGTTGTGTCATGTTGCAGGCTCCGATAACGTACAGAGTTACAATCAAATTTACATATATATATATATATATATATATATATATACATACATATAGAGATACTAGGAGATACTAAGTCTTAAAATGCGTACATTGAGGTTCTTTTAAATCGTTAAAATTGTTTGACTTCGTTGATAAAAATATTATTCTTTGATACTTGAACATGACACATCATTCTTATTACTTATTCAGGATTTAAATATAATTCAAATTTGTAGTAAAAAATTACGAAATTCTTTTGAGAATGTGAATATTTGATTTGATTTGAAGTTTGTTACAGAAAAGTTAAGTCACCTAATGAGCTGGTTAAGTTTTAGTACATATATAATAGTTAAGTATTCCATAGCGAAGAAATGCATAATGGTATATTTGATTTTATGACGTTTCTTAACGGATGATTATTATGAGTAGGATGATTAATAGGAGTATTATGTTTGAGAACCAAAATTGCTTATAAATAGATGTTCTATGGTATTAAAGAGACATTCTACACATTTTTTTATAAAAGGCTCGAAAATATTCTCTTAGTATGGCCAAAAATACTAAAACAATATAATAAAACGGCGACAGTTTTTATCTAATATAATTTTTCCGCATTTTTTTACTTAAATGAATATAACATATGAACGTGAGAAAAACTAAAATAATGTCGTGAAACCGTCCACCGAACAACGTGACACTAATGTAAATTAAAACGCGTGTCAGACGTCACGTAACTATAACTATTATATCTAATGGGTACATTTCGTATCTATAAAATGTTATCTACACTTTGTTTCACATTGTTCTAACTGTGGATGATAGATTCCAAAAATATATTATATTTTTTTATATAAATTTGTTAACTAAAACGGTTAAAGAAATGTCTATCTGACGCTATAAATATATTCGTAAGATATTTTTTACCATACAACTTGTCCAAGCAGGTGGAGTCACAGCAATATATTATATACGTTCTACTTACCTGTAAATAAAGTGGTACATTAGTCGAAACGTCAAACTTTTCTAATTTTCCCTTCCTCTGAATAAAGATTTATTTAAACAGAATTTTATCTTTAAATTATGTTTATAAATTACTATCAAATATATCAGCCATATTGATTATTGTTCATTAACGAACATGATTCAACAGGAGGTCAGAATTTGACGTTCGATCAAATGAATTTCGATTTACGAAAACTAGCAGCTAATTATAGA
The DNA here is from genome assembly GCA_918358695.1 of Melinaea menophilus ssp. n. AW-2005. Taxonomy (NCBI): domain Eukaryota; kingdom Metazoa; phylum Arthropoda; class Insecta; order Lepidoptera; family Nymphalidae; genus Melinaea; species Melinaea menophilus. The sequence continues at coordinate 18,250,419 of OU911045.1, read as the reverse complement.
TTCCATTGTACCTAATTACAGGTATTCATCGATTTGCATATATTAAGTGATACAATTAATATATAATAATATAAATTGAAGTTACAATTAATTAGAAATCCGCATCTTTATATTTTTATACATACAATTCTTTGAAATGAAAGTATTTTTATATTATTTTGTACGATCTTTTTATACACAAATCGAGGTACAATTTTGGGTAAATAAAGTTAAGTTTCGGTCAAACAAATTTGTGCCACAACAATATCTTTTGGTATCACAATGGACAATTTTAGGTCGCGGTCAAAGTCTATTTAAATTTTTACACCAACCTTGCCTTTATGAATCTGTATTTTGTATGAAATGACAGCTTTCGTTATACCCGTTTTACTTGTACAAATATGTTAATTGAAATAATTGTAGATTTTTTTTTTAATAATATTAATATTTTTAACGCCACTAAATCACTCAATTTAAAACACTTCCTACATCTCGCGTATTGCAATCTCGCACGTTATCGAGTTATACATCACTTTCATAATTTATAACCATAGTGTGTCGGTTGCGTGTATGCGAATATAACCTTTAAAATATTACAGGTAGGGGTCATGTTTTAAAACACCATTTACTCCACAATGCATCAAACCTAACTGGAGGCGATCGTTTATTTTCTCAAATAACTGCATGCGAAGAAATTTGTAAAAGTGAGACGTAATAAATTTATGTCGAGGGGATTTTGTTATTTTATGAGTAGCTTTCTTTATAAGGTTTGATAGTTTTGATAGCTTTCTTGCGAGGTACATATCACAGACGTTCCGAATACTATTCTTCAGACATGTATGTTAATTTATTAATATCTGGAAATAGGAAAATTACTGGACGGATTTTGATAAAACCTGGAAAGGTTACAGCTCATTGTCCGATTTAAAATACGATGATGAAGCCGCTGGCAAAAAATATAGTAATAAATATATAGTATGAAATAAAACGCATTAAATAAGTCTGTCATTTATTTAACTTTTATCCACATATATTATATTTTGAAGTAAATTAAATAATATTAAACATATACACAGAAACATAGGAGCATAGTTTCAAGTAAGTATAAGGTGATTGAGCTAAGCTAAGTTTAGTTGTCTCCAGAATGCGACGAGATAATTAATTGAAAATTTTCTTATGTATGTTTGAGCCGAACGAGGATGTTATAGCGAAAATACATTGAAAAAATGTTTAGCCATTCAAAAGTTATCGAGAAAATAAGAAAGAAGAGGGGCTCAGCTCAACACCCGCCGCCGCACGGTTGGCGGATCCTAGTTTATCATAATTTTTGTATTTTTTATTATAGTTAACTAAAGTATTAATAAAGTAATTGAATTAATTATAATATAAAAACATTTGTACTTCATTATTATCTTAGTTAAGTTAGAGAGGACTCTCAATAATAGAAAAGATCAAACTCAAAAAATCAATACATAAACGATGATAGAAATCGTTGCAGGATCTCAATTCCATAGCTTTACTGTCTTGTTTTTGTTGTCATAAAAAGCCCACACCGGCCCGTTCCATACTTGGCGGCGATAGTTGTTTACATTGCAGTGTGCGGGCAAAGTGAGATTTTATCAATGAACTTGGCGGTAATTTTCCACGTCTTACACTGAAAAATCACCTAAATATGTAATTAATAAAAGAAAAAACTTGTTTAAAAATGCAATTTTACAACAAAAATATAAATTAATGAGATTTTAGGACATAATTTTGTGTAAATCGAATAAAGGATACGGAAATTTCAAATAATACTTTGAATATTGTTACAAAGTTACAATGAAATAAAGCACATAATTTTCTTTGCAACTGTGTTTAATTGTTATTTCTATTGCTATTCAGTGGTTATCAAACCGATGGATATAAACGCGTCTCGACGCGTCAATATTGCCTAATAGGCGTCCGTCCATGTCTACACGTTTCTCCTTAGAAAGTAGCACTCGCGGTCTGTGACTGTTAATGTGATGTTTGTTTTAGTTCCGGTAGGTATGAGTATGTGTCCCTTACGTTTTATTGAAGGAATAAAGGATTTACCTATACGTATCTGTGTAAAGGGCTTTAAAAAATTATATAGAGAATAATTTCGATGACTGCACTAAGATTTAATTTTGATATCAGATCTTGTCGAATTTTTCTTAATTTTAGACAAAATCTTAATATAGTAATGACCACACATACTCGAAATAAAAAAAGGTTTATTTCAACTTGTAATGTATTTAATATAAATATTTCAATAAATTCAGCCAATCAATTATCAAAATGTATATAAAATATATATAATTTTTGCGGTAATTGCCGTCACTGTTAAAAGTTAATGAGATACGTCCGTGACCGACATACAGACTCGATATAAAACACGGTGACAGACACCGTCCATTAATTACCTTTATTTCTCCTAATGAAGCACTAGCTTGTTATTTATGTTTGATATTTATATAAGAATTATAATAATGGTTATAAATCTGTGATGTTTTTATCTTGATTATCAAACGAAATTACTTAGAATGTAAGTTAAATAAATTGTCCTTATATTTTTCATTTCAAAGAGACAGTCATTGTATTTTGAGAAATAAACCTCTAAAGTGTTATCATTTAGAATTGTTTTATTAAAGATAACGACCCGCCCCGACTTTCCATGATTATATGCTTAAAGAAGAAAAGTGTCTACTTCAATAAAATTAGACGATCAAACAATCTACTATTAATTTGTTTAATATTCGATATTTTATTGACGACGTGTAACAATAAATGGTATAGTATTTTTTTCGACTTTGCCTGTCGATTATTGTGATGTTTGTCTTGACGTTGGAATACAAAGGTTCAGTCGATTTCAGGTGGTCTTTTACACATGCGACAATTATTTTTTTCTTTAGACTAATATTTTATACCTCTCCTTAATTACTGATTACTTTAATTAATCAGTTTTTTTTGTCGACATTTCAATCAAAAACAACAACAATAATCAAAAACAAGTAAGAAAAGATATGGAATTTACATGTTCGACCAATTTAAATAGAACTATTCGTAAAGAAGTTTCTGAGAAAACCGCCTTCAGAGGGACAGAAAATGAGATCTTTTTTTTATATTATGAAATATAAAATAAACTAAAAATCACTATTACTAACACTAAAATGTTAAAACATTAACGAAATGAAAATGCAAAAATATGACCAACTAAAATAAATATTTGTGTAATCTTTGAAATTATTAAATGCTGTAGGCGCAACACTTGCCTTGTCAAAGGGGTGCTTTGTTTGAGTAAATAAAGTATCAAATAGACATCCTCGTTTGTACGTATATTGTCCTATACTATATATATATATATATATATATTTACCTTTGTTCTTTGACCGGTAGCACTATATTTGCTGTCTCCGTAGTCAAAGATAACTGCATTCGAGAACACACGGAAGAAAATTACAGCGACCGATTGAATTAATGTTATATATATTGTTTTATTTCAAGATGTAGTTAGTACATTTATCATTCTATCTGTATTTACAGAGTTTATTTACTCTAAATCTAAAGACGACTGAGATAAACAGTTTATAACAAATAAAGATTTGGATACATACATCTGTAAATTGTGTTAATGTTTTTAATTAAATTAAAAGTGAGATAACATTTAACGGTTTTTAACTTTATTAATGACATATGGCGGAGAACAACACTAGTTGTTTGCCACTTCCAGTATCGTAAGGTATAACCTGAATCTGTTATAAGTATTTTGAAATAAACTCACAAAAATACGACTATATTATATTTTTTAAAAATCGAATACCGTTCTGAAGTTATACTTATAGCGATAACGTTTTGTGTTATTTAAAGCGAGACACTAAAAGATTTAATTAATTGATGTTAATCTTGCGAAAACTACATTTCCATGCGTGTATTTTCTTAAATGGAAAGGAGCCGATACAAAAGATAGTGATGTAGGCTGTAAGAAAGTCAGTATCGTTAAACCTACGCTTTTTACTTTAGTTGATAACGTTTGTAGGTGGGTTATAAGTTTCATTTAAGTTTCGTTTCCGTCTATACATAGTCCTGACTGATCTACCGCACGGAGTATACGGTATAATACTGACTGGTTCCATTTTTATAAACTTCCAGAAAAACTGGGATAACTACCTCAAATTTGCGAATTAAATTATATAGTTTAAAGTTGAAATTGAACTCGAAATTTGTATTAAATATATTTTAATCTGACAATATTTGTAAAATTTATTTGAGTTATGTGAAGGATGAAAAATTTATAATATCCATAAGGCACAGAAACAAATTCAGTATTAAGTATACCACATAAACAAGTTATGGGAATAACTTGTTTATGTGGAACAGAATATATTTTCAACTGGCTTCGACCAGCCAAATGAAAACGACACTAAATGTTCCCATAGTTTTATTTAATACATATTTTAAACATTTATTAAATTCCGTTTCTAACTACCGATTTATACAGTCACTTTGACAGCCATCACTTTTCTTAACAGTTTAAAATTGTTAATTATTTATTTGTACTATTTAAATGACGGGTTAAGTTAACTGTATTGCGAGTTGCATCGTCACGTAACAGTTGTAGACAGACATACATTAGTACTTATTACCATACCATGATATAATATTACAAACACAACATTCAGTTATTTAGTATAGTGTTCATGTATTATTTTTTTCATATAAATACAATGAAGAGATGTAATGATTTCGTTAACAATAGTAACGCTGTCATATAATTAAATTTAACTGTTGTAATCATGTTATTTACTTAAATTGTTTAAGATAAAAAAATTAGAGGTCAGGAGACAATTATTTTAACAGTTTAATAATACGTTTAAGACAAATTGCAAGGTTGTTATGTCTTTGTACTTTATAATAGCTGCAATCATTATAAGTGTTTTTGATTAAGGTAAAATCGGGATAAATATATCCCTAAAATATTAATAATAATTTATCCACTTGAGAGAGATTGGAATATGTAGTAATTACATAAATATAACGGCAATCGAAGCCAGCGACAATTGTATGGACTCGATACTTAACCTGTACATTAATAGCGCGGTGGGAACATAGGAAGCGGGGTCAGTGACCCTGCGCAGGCGCATACGGATGCACTTACATTGCACAATAATGGCCATAGAAATGTTATGGAAAAAACTCATCTCGTACGTGACTAGTTAAAAAATAAAAATAAAAGGTCGTGGTTTAAAATGGTTGTGGATTCTTGGAGTTTCTTGGATTAAATGCTTTCAATTCTTGTTAATGGTAGTCTTATGTTGCTGTATCGCTTTTTGTATCAATACATTGTTTGTGTTTTGTTCACATGTGATATAGATCTTGTAGAGGTGTATCAGTCATGTTGGTAGGTTACTTTTTATGACAAAAGTATCTTCTCTTTTAAATGCTATTCAACTAACCTTATATTTCTTTAATATTTTTTCAAACCACAAATTATTATATTTTAATAATAGAAACAGCATGTAGCAAAGGTATCATAAATATCATTGATAAAGAACTCAATATTAATGTAAGCAAAAATACTTAGATTAAGGACTTATCAGTCTTGTGTGACATATACTGACATTCTTTCTATGAAACTATTTGAACAGCGAACTTGTTTAGTTTAAAGGTCACATAAACAATGCATTTGCGTGCATAGTTCTGGGCTTAAACGACCCCATGTGACTCGATGCGAACTTTGAAAGTGCATTCGAAAATAAATCACTGTGGCTTGCTTGAAAGCGCCTAATGCGCTTTATTATTTATGAGCTACGTGTGTCTCTATTTAAAACTGTTTAAACTGTATAAATATATGCATACATTTTGGTATGTGAAAATTTTAAAGCTAATACAAAACTCGGTCATGTTAAACAAATGATTTTAATGTATGTCTCATTTGTTATTCTTTAGTTATGAAGATAGGAAATGTTCAATGGAATTTGGTGTTAAAAAAAATAAAGTTATTGACAAGAAAAGAATATCCTTTTTTTAATACATATTCTACATAAAAATTTCGTTTCTAAATAAAAATTCCATCAAATAACTGAGTAGTTTGTACGTATGAATCTCGTTAATAGGTACTATAAAGTATAGAATTTATCTTAGTAAGAGTATACAAACAAATTTTATATATGTTAAATTATTTTTTTTTTTCAGAAAATGTCTCGGTGGAAGGGTAAAGTGAGGTAGCCGGCAGATGGCAGCAGTTAGTGCGGCGATGTTTCGGCCCGGGGGCGCACTCGACCCCCCTTGCTACGGTCAAAGGGTGTGTACTTTGTTCTTTTGCTACTAGATGGCGCTGTTATATGATCAAAAACTTAATAAATGATTAAATAGTTTGATAATTTTGAACTTATCAAATATTTCTAGTTTAAACATTAATAATATAAAACATTTCTACTCTTCAATTGTTAAAAAATAATACTTCCTTTCAAATCATTTCATTTCCTCTTCTTTTAATTAAATTTGTTTTACTGTTGACTTCCATAATACTTATACTTTGATCTTAACGTAAATTAGATGTAATATCGATATAATAAGTCTTAATGACATCTGATTTAGTTAATTTATTTGTTTACTTCAAAATACAATAAATATATATATTAATTTACTTATTTCATGGTCGAGTTAATCTCAATTGTTTTGAATACTAATCGAGCTAAACGTGTGGTCATGTAAACTGTTTACTAGAATACGTTCCCCCTTGTAAACAAATAAATGTTTGAACAGGCCTCCATTGATTATGCATAGACAGGAATGTAAACAAACCGAATTGCGGCTTGGAATGCATTAGAAAATTTGATCTTCAAATAAAATGACAGTCCAATTTATTATATGTTAAAAGTTCGGAGTTTTCAAATTTAAGTTTTATTCAATGTTCTTTTTATGAAATTTGTAATATGATTTGAATTATTTTAATATATTTGATCCCATTTGTAAAGTTATAACCAAATTTTTTTCTACTTTGTTACACTATTACAATTATACATTATATATTGTGGTAATCTCGAAGATCTCTATGGTAAAAGTTTGTAACACCGTGGGAACGGTTGTTTAAGGAAAGTAATTGGTGTAACGTAACAATGGTAATTCCAGTAACATTCCACATTATGGCAATTATCAGCAAGAATAAGACGATTCTAAAGCTATTTTACTTTGAGCTTACGTTCTAACTAATTTAGGTAATTTGAGCTACTTTGTATAATATTCTATTGACAATGATATTAACATTAAAAAGTCACTATTTAATCGTATATATCCGCACGCTCGTAGTTAATTAAACTGTTAATAGGGAAATGGCCATTGCGTATAATTTGCGGTAAAATGAACCTCAAATGAATTTTCAGATCGAATAGGATTTTAAGTGTACGATAATATATTCTTATTAGAGATATTAATGGTATAGATATGAGAATAAATTATTGGTCGTTACTCGGCTATTACGACTCCACTGGAGAAAGATAGTGAAATGGTCTCAACTTCTTGAAACGGGAATGTCATCTAATTTATAAAATTTTCGACATTCGCATTATGACTTTCATATAAATCAATCTAAGAGTATTTTATAAATTCAACGTTAAATATTTTAAATTAATTTTGTATTATAACGTATGTTAATTATTCAGTGCGACCGTTTTGAATACGAAATACTTGTCATTAATGTAATTAGTACACGAGGAGTCACGTTCGAATGCAACTATCCAATTAAAATATATATATTGAAAATCGAATCACTAATAATACATTTCAATGTATATAGAATTACAGAATCTTCTGATATTAATTATAATTATGAGTACAAAGTAAATGTATTGAATTTACAATCGAATATTAAATTGAATAGGGTAGACTTATGTACAGAGGCTTACAGGAACTATACCTTTAAAATGATTAATATGGTGTATTAAGAAAATAAACCAATCTATTAAAGAAATCGTGTATTTGGTAGTTAAGTTTTTCAATAATTTAATTTTTTGATTAATCCAACTAATATGATAAAATCAAAAGTTGATATGTTGTTATACGCTAAGGTGTTTAATTGATTTTAATATACTTAACATATTTAAATATATATACATATAACATGTGTTCTTTATTAAGCTGTTAGTTCTGCTGCCTTTGACTGCCAAGGGGGCGTATAACAACCTATATGTAATTATAAACTTACGTCCCGACTGATTGATCTATTCGGGGTTTCTTTTATGAAATGGGGGTTCGATAATAGGATTTTCTGACAAACTTTAATTCTATAACACACTCTCTACACCTAAGGGTCGGCTTGTGTTATGTTCGATGGAGTATTACAATATTGGTAGGGTATGTCTAAGTTAGTAAAGTACAACATAGGGTATTAATATAACGCTGTACCCATAAAAAGGTGTCACTTGACCTTCCTTTCGCTCACTAATTATATTAATACTATGGAATGTGGAATGTATAAAGTGTAATACCATCACGACTATGATAAGGTCATAGGAGACACGACTTTTGGAGAATTTGCAATCATTTTTGTTACATTGTTGCAATTGGGGGCTTAAGGTTAGAGTTTCCAAGCCTGAAGAGTTGTATTGAAATATTAATTAATTTTTATTTTATAATTATAATATTGTAAGTTAAAGTTAAGTACTGTTAATTGATAAGTTTATAAATACCTACTTCAAAATACGGTTTTAAAGGAGTAAGATGGTGAGTTCACTTCCATGGCACAGTGTGGTTGACGACATTGTTTTCGAATGTCGTATAGTTTTAGACTTAAAATTGTATTATTACGTAAAATTTTTTTTAAATATTCTATTTTTAATGTTAAATATTGTAAATAAAAATTGTTTCTGTAAGTCATTGTAAGTCAACGCTTACAAACAAGGTGTTTTAGTGGTTTTAATTTATTCTTTATTATTTAGTATTGTAATATTAATTGTAAAAGCTACTGAATGCAGTCGGTGCCGTGGTCTGAGTGTTTATTACTGTGTGTAAATGAACTTAACCTGAATACTTACAAACATCCAGTAACAGAAAAAGAACTTATTTAATCAAACTTTCAAAGCAATTTCGATGCAGCTTAAAGCTTTTCTATTAAACAAAAAGTCTGAAATTATAATAACGCTTAAATTGTTTTCTTTTGAAGTTGAAAAAACCGGATTTGTATTGTTAGCCATTCAATTTGCAATGACTACGTTTAGGTGCCAATAAGAAAGTTACGTAAGACGCGTTTTCACAATACAGGCTTTGGCGTTTACAATTTCATAAACATAAAAAATGTTATTTTATAATATATTTAGCAATTTTTTTTTTCTGATGGAATTTTTCAACCCCCAAATCTATGTATAAAATTAATAATATGATAATTAATATCTCTATATCAGTATATCAGTAAGAAAACCTAAGTGTACCATAAAGATGAACTTACACTCGACATAGACAGACAAGTCTACAACATGTACAATATCATTTCTTGTTATACCAAATAAATAAATAATATTAAATGTGGGTTTATTGTATTATAAACTATATCATAAAACTATTAAGCTTTGTGTATACAAAATAAACACTAATTATTACATTATGTATCCTCACAGTGTTATTACTGCGCCAAATAATATTACAGTATTCAAATTAGTTAAAATTCAAATGCGCGCAAATTTTAATTTGCTGTATCCTGGATTTGTGAGTGCTCCTAATCAAATAACGCGCTCCCGTGCTCACTTGTTCAATAAAATATTTTATTTCATAAAAGGGTTTAATTAAAGCATTCGGTCATAATAAATCAATCAAGATAAAACCGGTGTAAAACTGTATGTGAAACAAAAAAAAATACCTACTCTGCAATGTTTAAACTTTGGGAAGCTACCAATATGGTGGTTATATTTAAAATAGGAATAATATTATAGTTAATAAAATAACCGTTAACACTAACCTGGTACTATTAAATTTCTCCTCAATATTAATCTTATAATAGCGGGGCCATTAATGACATTACAAGGCATTTTTCTGCTTGTGGCAATCTTATGATATTCAAATTGTAGTTTTTCTAAACGATCATAACGTAAAAACTCTCTTGAACTCTTTGGTTTATGTTTTTTAAGATTCTGAATAAATTAATAATAAAAAACAAACATCGGATTAAGGTTTTAAAATATCTACAAAATATTTTCTATTTATAAATAGAATCACAAGTTAGCTATGGTTATGTAAGTGAATAAAATTTATTAATTTATACGCACGAGTTAGCTAGTTTATATGATAATTGTGTGCGACATTTTATACACATTTGCGCTGTCATATCTCAGAAACAACGATCCCAGTTGCGGTGAAACGCAGATGTGGAACATTGCGGAATGATCTCTTTAACTGGTTATGCTCTTATTTATGTTTAATCTCTTTTGAAATGTGCAAATGAGATGTTTCCATTATACAAATTATCTGAGGATTACATTATAATGTTAATTCTATTGTTAAATATAAATTTAGTTTTTATTTTTGAATTGATTGAAATAATAAATGATAGGCCAACATTTTTAACTTTTTATAATTTATGTTGCATTTACCAACCTCTTCTGAGGTCACTATGACCCCATACGAAAATGCAACCCAATGTCCAACAAAATCACCTCCGCGGACAGATCTTTTGTTATTTTAATATTTTGTAAGTGAAAAGATTTTTCTCTGACTGTATATATTTATTTTCTTTTGCGACAACTTCCTTCTGCATCTTTTTAAACTAAAGTAATTAAATGTTTGTTTTAATTGAGTGTTGCGAAAGATTTTTTAAAAATTAATTTTATTGTTATAATTCTTGCGGTTGTACGTTTTAAAAATCTCTCACATTTGGTAAATCAACATTTTTAATTAGTTTTTGTGGATAAAGTAAGATTTCAAACAACAAAATGTAATTATATATATATTAATTCGACATCTGATAAATTGTCTTTTTCCATACCCCCGGATTAATCGAGATACTCTTATTAGCATTTTCTTTGAAAACAAAAACACTATTTCCTTATTTCCAGTGTATTCAAATGTAGTTTCAGTTTTCAACTTCATTTAAATAGTGGGTTTTTCTGCCATTAAGCGCTAAAGAGTTCTTAAACAGTTGCAATTTTACTCAAGACGCAATAGCGGAGGGAAATTCGAAACCTATTTACTTTTTACTTAATTCTTTGAATATGAACAATTCAGTTCCTTAAAGTATATTAAAAACATTTCATACATTTTTATCGATATTATTCCTTTAATATAATATGTCTTATTTAAAATAAAGAATTAACTAAAAGCTTTTTGTTATGAGATTTCAGGAGTTCATTTAACTTGTCCCGCTTAGAAATTACTGTTTTAAACGTGCAGCAAACTAATTACTATTAATGTCCATACAATATATTTATATTAATAAGTTGCAATTCTTGACATAATAAATAATTAAGTCGGCCAAGGTTTAATGCATATTGGCTAGGAATTTATTAACAAAAACTGTGACACCATGTCAAAATGCCAGGCCGAAGGTCAATCTATTATTTTTTGTGATTATTAAAATTTGCATTGATTGTTCAATTTGTATACGAAATACGTTTGTGAAATATTTTTTAGGATTTAATATGAGAATAGAAACTAGTCAATGAATAGGTAGTTATATTATATAATTGCAGAAAGTAGATACTTCACACAGATTAGGTATTGTAAGGTGCAGAGATAACTGGAAACGTGATCTCGCAGTAGTCATTTCACTACTTTATACATAGTATTAGAGTTACGTAGCCAATAAATACAATCTTTACTTTCAATTAGACTTTAAATATAAATTAATGTCAAAAACCTCTTAAATATAGCCTTGTTAATATACTTCTTCTAGGCATGTTTGATGTTTATTTAAAAGAAACAATATAATCTACTCAAAAAATATCTTGACGTAAATGTTAAATTATCGAGACGATTACTGATACGATAACTCGATAGATCGATAAGGGAATGCCCAGAGCTCGTTGGTTGTTATGATTTAAACTCAATTATTTGTTGATTAAAAAAAAAGTAAATAACATAAAACAAGTAAGTGTATTCATAAAATAATTTCCGTGAAGCACGGGAGCGAATGTACAATGTACATACCGGCGTGTTAGTATTTTGCAAAAGAACTAAGAAATGTTCGCTTTTAGCGAGGTTACGGTCCGCGTTTTATTGTGCCTATAAATTCTCCGTCCGTTATAGGAGTCGAGATTGCCTTGGATTTTTGTGTCTACTCCGTAGTGTTGTGTCTGCGCTGTTTTGTTAGAATTAGACCTTTAATGACTGCGAAAATATTTATTCACAGAGTTAAATTTTTATTCATGATATTATTCTTTTCGTAATAAAATACGTCTTCTTTGTGTAAGTAATTTTATGATGTTTTTGTATCATTTTAGGTATGAAATTTTATATATTAATACAATTTAGATGAAAAAAATCTTTTTGTTTTATTTTATATATATATTTCATTAAAACTTACCTACTTTATTAAGGTCTTTACGATTAATTATCTAGAGCACATCACGGTCCGAACGTGAAGTTCTCTCGTGATGGTCCTAATACCGATTAGCCAATGATATACCTCAAATTGCGAAGTCACGATTTATTCTCCTTGGTTCAATGCAGCTAAATCGCTTTATAAGTAGATTACATGTAACAAGAATCCGATATGATGGAACACTTGATAGAAAAGAAAACAATAAAATTAGACCTCCTCTGAAACTTATTGTAAAGTCATATTAAGAACGGATTTTAAATCTTGCACATGAACCATGGAAACAATATTAGTATAGTTATATTTCAAGTATATAGATTAAAATTAAAGAAATATTTAATGGAAATTGAGATAATGAAATTGGAGCGCGTCAGTTGTGAAATAAAATGGCGCTTTATTCGATAACATGTAATATCATAATTAATTCACATTATCACAGAGATATATTTAAATGAATTTAAATCAATAAAACAATAAAGTCATTTTTAAAAACTTTCATAAATTCAAAATGGTAAGGGATTTTTAATAGAAATTGCAATAGATATTAAAATGTTAAATATATAAAATTAAATATACATTACCAATAAAAGAAATACAATGACACTTCCCTTTAAGGTTATACGAGATCGTAGGAGATGGTTTTTATTAATTAGGATCTTAGAAAGAATATTAGAGAGAGAGAGAGAGATAGAGAGAGAGAGAGAGAGAGAGGGAAAGAGAGAGAAGAAGGGAGAGCTATAGAGACAAAGAACAACAAAGAACAACTTCTTTCCTTACTTTTTTTTCATCCCTCCCCCTTCCTCCAGGATACTTACATACCTAAAATTTAATTCAATTACATGCTTCATTATTCCTAGTTTGTAAAATGATTTTACGTAAAATTTTAATTTTTTTTATATAATTAAATAATAAATAACGAATATTGTTATAAGCAGCAAGGACAACGTTTATAATAACATATATACATGAGATTTATGAAAGAATTATTCTAATTTTATGTAACCGCCCGTAAAACTAATGAAGAGATGTTATTTGAAAGTCAAATTCATTCAGGAATTTAAAGTGACTAGGAATAAGTGCACGAAGTATCCGTGCAATGGTATTTTTTAAAGAAAATCTAACATGTTTTTAAAATTATTTGGTACTTAGTTTTTTTTATGTTAATTAAATTTACCCTTAATATCAATAAGAGTATACATAAAGGGGTAACCTTCAGAACCATTTATGAGATTTACCAATTAGCTCGTTTTATAGGTCATTCGGAGTAATTTCAATTACGAAGCTCGTTTACGATTATTACCTGTGAATAACGCGTGTCAAAGTTGAGATAAGACGTCTTTGTCTTTTAGTGGCATTTATGTTTTTAGTGTAGATGTAATTGAAATTATTGTTAATATTATCTAATAATTACAAATTGTTTATTATTAAAAAAAAAAGATGTGATTTTAACTTTTCTTACGTAATTATATAACAAAATATATGTCTATGAGAAAATATAGCGAATACTACTTCAAGTTATATAATATTGAGATGTTAATTCATTAATAATTTTAAGAGAAACATATTATATGAAATGCAGTTATATTTCTCTTTAATTTTTAACAAAACACCACTTATAAAATATTCAGATTAAAAACACTCCAAAATAAAATATGCCAGTGACAAATCAACATGGCGGTTAAAAGCAGACATGTTTAATTTAATATCTTTTGTTTGCGCTATTCGTAAAATAACAATCATTTTCAACATACATATATACATTATAAAAAAATATTTAGCTATTTTTGTATGAACAAAACAATTTAGCGCGCCGATGCTCTATTCACGGCGGTAAATGCGGTTGACATTCTAAAAGCTTTATGCACTTTAAATAATAGTTCATATACTATTATTTTATTATAACCGCTTTTTATATTATTTTATTCAATTTTTTTAAAATTATAATTGAAGTATCGGTTTTATGGCAAGACAAAATAATTATTTTAAAAAAATAACATCAAAGTAAGCTTGGTAGTTTTCTTCTTTTTAAAAAGACGTTTTTACAAAACAAAATTTACTATATTGTATTCGAAACTAATGGATTGCAGATAGAATCTTTTAAGATAATACCATATTAGTTTATTTCAGAAAAGTTAAATAACTCCCCCTCCCTCCATAAATCGGTCAACAATGTATTGTAATACATAGATCAGTTTTCGGTCTATAAGTTTTTAGATTGCACCGTTTGCGGCCCGAGAAATGTTGCACTTGTAGTAAATAGCGTTCGCTTACCCCGGAGTAAATGACTATTACAGCATTTGCTTAGACATTACCTTAATCGAAACGTTTAGTTGGTCCGACCAAATTAAGCTAGAATTACACCTTTGTATTTTGCATTGTACCTCTTAAAGTTTGTACTAAATTCTAGCAAACTCTCAATTCTCAAACAAAACTATTTACTAGTAACATATTGAGGTATGAATTACATCTAAAATCCGACCCTTGATAATGAAGTGTAGTATAGACTTTATTGGTATAGGTTTTATCAATTTATTTATTATATTTAATGAATTTATTATATATAAAGGATATAAGAAAATCAGTTCTTAAATTTGGTAGACGCAATTAGATTTAACAGTAATGGCTGTCGTGAAATACGGCTTAATCTTTTGAGAGTATTATCTTAAAATCTTATTCTCTAGATGTTATTTTTATAAATATTTGTATAGAAATTAAATTTTATTTATTGTTAAAAAGATGCCTTATTTATAGATATATCAAAAGCCAAACCCGGTAAGTAAGATCGAACGCTGAGCAACATGTCTTTAGATCAATACAAATGCGATCGAAGTAAAATCTACTGCAATCTAGATAAGTTCCCAATCCCTGATAGTGAAGCCAAATTAGTAACAGGATCACGTATGAGATAAGGTAATCTCTGTTAGTAATTGACGCTTATAAAAACTATTAGCTAAGGTATCTAGATAAATATAATGTGGATATTTTGTTCGTGTATTGAATAAAAATTTATATTTCATTAATTACGTAACTTTTTGTTGGAAGAAGAGAATTAATCAAATCAATACTTTGTAATTAGATAATAAATCCAAGGACTTTCTGATCCATTTCTCCACAACCAGATTTAATAGTAGATCAATAAAAACATATATTACATCCCCACATACCACATAAGGTGTGACAACAGGAAATATTCTCAAAAGCATCAATGTATATCAATTTATTAATATCTTAATATGGGAGGTGATATATTATGGTTTTATATAAAAAGAAATCGCACTAAACAATGACTATAAGCTGTTAAACTAGTTATATTGGTGCCCGGTATTAATCAATTTATAAACCTAGAAAGTTACTCTCACTAGCACTAGATATAATAGGGAAAGTACTGAATGGACAGTATTGTTAAATGGTAATGGCTGATACCTCATTAGATAAGGCTTTATTTAGCCTTAAAAATAAGTTTACAATAGTCATTATTAACAATATAAATATAATAAATATCTATTTGTAATTATAATGAAGGATCCAAAAGTAACAGAAAAATTACATACATGGATGGATAGTACATCTATATACTCACGCTAAGATAATTTTTGATACAAAATATCAAATGTGGTCTCTTTTTTAAAGTTATTTAAACATGTTTATAATCAAAGGTGTGTTTGTTTGTCTATAATGTATATTATGAATAGTCTATTTTCATAGAAAGATATTTATAATAATAAATTATAGTAAGAATCTAATTAAATTTAAACGTATTCAAACGCTTTACTCGAAATACATTAATTCAAATTAATAATTTATTATTATTCACGTAGAAAATGGTAAATCACGTAAATCGATCATAATCACTGGGAGTTTTTAATTTTCATTTAATTCAACAAATAAAATAATAATAATGTTAATGAAATGTTGAATAAAAAACTTTTGTCATTTTGATGTCAAAATTAATATTAATATTTTAATGTATCTTAAATAATTTCTGTTTATATCTATAAACAGAAATTATTGTTATTTTATTAAAATTTTATGAGGATAAATGTATTAAGATGAAGTAAATTTTGGTAACAGTATACAGTAATTAGGGCGGAGGGCGGAGGGCGGATCAAACGGTGCCGACAATTCGATCGGATAACCCTCACACACCTCACCTTTTGATTTAAATTCCGTTTAACGGTAAATCACTTCGAAAAGGGTTAAAAATTTTATGCTACATCTGCTTTGATAACGGCCTTTGTTTAAAATTTATTATATTTAATGAATTGTTACGTAGATTTTCAGGCAATCCTTTTCAAATTGTGTGTAAGAGTAACAAATTAAACGTACTTATTAATGGTTTCAAAATAATAGACTGTATCACTCATATTAGATATAAAAAATACTGTCTGATTTATTATCATTAATATTTTATTATTTTTAAGTATTTTTAAATACAGCTCTGTTTTTAATACCTTTTTTAACGTTATCGATAAACGGTATAGAAATATCAATAAAAACTTTGGGAATCGAATGAGCGTAAACTTAAACAGTTAGAAGCTTAAGTTATGAAATAAGAACACATATTTTGACATAACAAATAGTACGAGAAGCACCAGATGAAGTTAAATAAAATTTTCCTTTGAACATTTTATATTTTACAAAATAACATTTTAGTTTTAAAAGCTTGACATTTTCAGCGATTCCCTTAACATTCCGCTTCCATTTTATTTATTCATATTTTCATATCGAGAACGCTATAAGAGACTTCGAACGAGCGCATAAAATATATTGATACGCAAACCCCCGCTTTTATTACGTCACTTGAAATATAAAAAAAAATATACACGAATAGTAAAAGGAACGCGAAACAAGAATTCGTTATGTACAAATAAGTACTCGATTTTTACACACACGAAATACTGTTTCAAAAGTGTCACGAATAAAAAAATCCACTCAAAAGTTACGACCTTCGCGGACATAAAAATAGACCGATTTTACACATCGCAAGGACCCATACCCGTTTATACGGCGGCGTAAAACTTTCATCAATAAAATTTTAACGCCGCGGATACGCATTATAAATATACGTTTGAATGACCGTGATATAGAATATAAAATAGTAAATTATTTTCAGGACACGTACATTTACATTGAAATAAACCCAACTTGTCTCTCCATCAAATGGCTTTAAAAGCACCAGAAACTAATTGAATAATATTCTTAAATAAAATGTTTCCATTTCTTGAAATTACAAGTAAAATGTGTTTCTTATAATTTTTACCAATTCAGTAACACGAAAGCTTTCAAGATGGCGCTTGTACATAATAGTTGGACAAGCTGTCAAATATATGAGAAATTCAGCGATCGATCTTTAACAGCAGGTGCGACATTTCACCTGCAATTTTACTGTGACGGTCAGGGTTTGGTTAAAATTATATTTATATATACACATAAAGTCTTTAAAAATTAATTGATTTCATAAAAAAGAGTAAAGTCAATAAATTTCAAAATTGTAATTAAATATTCAAATGAGACAGACATCAAACTTTCTCATCACGTACTTGATACCAATAGAGAATCTATTGTATTAACATTGTATATAAACTATTGTGTACGTATGTACGTATGTACAGATGTATGAAGTATTTCATATATTTAATATATCTCTTGTTTCACATCAGTCTCAATGGCGTCAATAGAAAACAACTTAGTCTATCAAAATATATATGATATATAACTATTTGTTCTGACTCAAGTCTATTATAATTTGAAAATTATTAAATTTATATCTAGAGAACGAACTGTATCCATTCAGTTAAAGAAATAAGTTCATTGTTTCTGTTAATTTTGTATATTATATATGAAAATTATTATAATAACCTAAGCATTGACGTCGAGATTAATTTAAATTAGTGAATTCTCTTTTGAGATTCGTATTATTTGTTTGAATACTATTGTGTACTCTGGGAGCTAATTAAAAATTATCAAAACAAGAAGAAAACTTACGCTGTTAAATGAATAGAGATTTACGAGCGAGCCGAAAATATGCAATTCATAGGTATTATATAAGGAAAAATATTTTTTTAACCTTAAAAATATATTCACGTATGAATGCATTAATTATATTTTTATAAACCGCGCCAGATGAAAAAAGTTTGAAAAAACACAAACATTTTTATCCGTTGACAAGAATATAAACCATAAATTGACTAAAAGATAAACCCAAAACGTTTTTTGTACAATTTTGAATGAATTAAAAAGACTAGATTTAATCTCGTATGTTTTATTTCAATCCGATTTGAAAAAAAAAAAACACTATCTGAAATATACCACACATAAGCTCCATCCGATAAAAACAATGAAATAAAAGGTGATATAGAAAAATGTTATAAAAAACTCCACAATTCCAGTAATACTTACTGAGCATTAATGTTGAACATGCTCTAAGGGTTGTTCACCAAATCGCTGACGCTCGATACCTTTGTAGTACATACTACATCGAATGATAGAAAAAACAATGTCAGTTATAAAAATACTATGCTTTTATATCAAGTAGGTACTTGGCTTTAAAAAAAATGATAATTTTATCTTTTTTATCGTAGCAAAGCTTGATTTATATATTGATATATTTGAATACATTCTTACATTAATAAATATATTAATAGAGGCATTCAATCTTTTATTTCTTTACTTTTCCGTGTGAAAATTGATTTTATCGGAATACAAGTTAATAGCATTAGCTCGTTTGCAGTCCTCATTGTGCTCAGTTAATACGATTCGCCCGATTGGAAGATATAATTTCCCCTTCCGTTTTCCCGTCTTTATTCTGTTATTGATGGTGAAGGTAGATTGCTCTTTCCTTTATATCATCTTTTAATTATTATCAAAATGTAAGATATTTTCTCGGTAAAGAAAAAGTAATATTATTGATTTCAAAAGATTGTATTTGCCTTTAGTCCTTAGAATTCCCTATCTTCCTCTCGTTCCACGACATCTATTTTATTTGCGACATTTTTAAACATATTTATAGATATATGCGATAACGATAGTAACGATAACGATAATTAGTTGTTAATTACATTTTGTTAAAATCGATGAGACATGTCATTAGTTAATGTTCGTTACATTGACAGAGTTATACCTTTAATTAATATTTGTATAGTGCATCTTAATATATTTAAGCGAATTTTGCTTTTATTCTCCAACACAATAATGTGTGTGTGTGTGTGTGTGTGATTATTGTAATTAAAAAACATTTATTATTTTTATATCAAAATTTAATGTTATTGATTTTGCATTTATTAAAAATTTCCTACATTTTTTTGAGACGAAGAGTCAAAATGATCCATATGAAATATTCAAAATGGATGAAATCCCATAGGAACTACAACAGATTTTATGTCGGAACCTATATTGTGTTAATATTACTATCGCGATATTAATTTTAATCAAGCATGCCAAATTTCTCGTCACATTATACGTAGTTACATAATCAATTAACCAAATTAATACAACCATAATCACACAACTAAAGAGGGATGGAATAATAATTTAATATGCATTATATTTCATGTGGATTGGAAATTGTTCAATATTCCCAATAACAAACGACAAGTAACAAAAATAGGTAGATATGTGTTGTCTGGTTCCATTAGAATATCATTGTAACCTCCAGCGAGGTGACCCGGCGTCGTATCGGATTATCCCCCGAGGCTCCATTGCGGTTTATCTCTGACTGAAAATATACATTACTATTATTGTTTTAATATCTGTGATTCAAATACGCCTCGCGAGACGTTCGACATTTCGTGTTTAATTAATAATGTTATGTTGTACCTACATGGTGTATGGCGTATGTTAATTATGTGTTAGTGTTTTGTAATTAAATTAATGTGCGGTTTCACTTAGTTATTAGTTAAGATTAAGAGTCTTAATACGTTCAAATATTTGAATTATGATACCTAAAAGTAACATCAGAACCTTGTAAGTGAATGTCGTAAAATTAACAATAAACTCGATGCCAGAATCCTGTTGATGTCAAAAGAAATATCTGGGGTATTAGAGTATCGTGTGTTTGAGCTCAGTTACGCTATAACATTACAGTAACGCAATGCGAGGAAATCGTATGAAAGTGCGAATGAGAGTGGAAACCAGTCGCTTTATACAAATCCCTTGTTAGAATTGCTATTGTTTTGTAGCTTTCATTTAAACACGGATTTGGTTTGTAAAGGATTATATTTCGATTTTTATCCGCTGCGTGAACGTGATATGTTTTTAGTCCATTCAAGTATTTTTTTTTTATTTTGTTCCGTCAAATATTGAAATAAAATACAGATAGAAATAACATTATTTACGTACAGATATCAAATACGATTTAAGTTTTATAATTATTATTTACACTCTCAAATATTTGAAGTCTCTTCTAACAGGATACTAAATATTCGTACATTTTCCTACAATATTGAAAGCTGAAATGACAATTAAAAACTTTTGCACGAGAAAACATAAATAAGTGCTTCAGGGAGTCTGCGTGAAAATATAATTATATGTCGACAGGATTTTCGTTCCTACATATTACAATTGGATTTTCGTTCAATGACCCGGTAGAGCAATGGGTAGATGTCGAAATACCTTCATCAATCGATGATCATTCGTAATAACTGTTAATTTTGGATGCCTTTTTCGATGGAGTTTGTCTGAGTAACACGGCTTCGCTTCGCTATCGCTGCAATCATGCTGTAATTAATACTATAATATAGTTTAAAATAATTTTGACGATCGATTTAAAATGTGGTATTCAAATTCCATAACAGATAAAAAAAACATCTAAGTAGCAGACACTTGATCCCATTTCAAGTATCCGGATAATCTCTAGGAAAGTTCCAGAACTATCCTGTTATCGAATTCGCGAAGAAAAATAAGATGTATTCAACATGTACTGCAAAGTTTTCTGCGGATTCAACAACGTCTTGTATAGCCTTCGGCTTCAGTTCGCGAAGTGGATGTACTTTTTGTGAGATTTCTTAAGTTTGTGCTATGAGTTGTTCCATGTGAAACTGAGTAACAAGATATGTTTTTATATTTTTTATTATTTTCTACCATATCCCTTTACAAATAGTTTAGGTTTGATGACAGGTACATCTCTATATATATATATTTATATTTTATTCTGTTATGTCAAGCGATAATCTACTCTGCGTCAAATTATATATTTCACATTGGCACTAAACATAAACCATAAATCTTTAAATTGCTCAATTGTGTATATAACGCATGTATGGCAGTGTATAAAACGTATTTCTTATTAATTTATTGTATCTAAAGTATTATTTACCAAAATATCTACTTTCTGTATTTTTTATACGCCTAAACTTTAACGTGCCAAATTTCATATTCCTCCATCTACGCAATTTCCATCAAAACGGATACAAAGTTTTTTCTTCGTATACTAATATTATAATAAACAATATATCTTTAGAGTTAAGTAGAAAGAATTTATTTTATGACTTATTATATTAAATATAAAATATGATTTATGAAATCATCAAGAAATTACTTGATATAATCAAAGTCCACCGCCCAATACGAAATTCCTTTAGGAATATAGAAAAGGGCGCCTCGACCAAGTTTCGGGACAATTAATTTTATTGCGTTCTAAACAAACGTCTCGTTCAAATAACTTATTCATTAGCAGAATCAATTTCGTGTAATCTGTTTTATATCTCGAATTGTTTGAAGCTTCGAAGGGCTCACTTAGTTCGACTTTTGTTTCACTGAACGATCCGCTTCGGATTACTTTTGGGAGATATTTTTTGTATTTAATTTTTTTTATTGTTTTAGTTATATAATATACTTTTGCTATAAAATTTATGTTTCGCTTTCGGTTTAAATGTGTTCTTGTGTTGTTTTATGAAATAAGTTGAGTGTGAAACTTAAGTGATAATTGAGTTTAGTTCGACTGTAACTCTAAAAAGTCTATTTTATACATTTTAAATAGGAATGCCTTTAGTTGAGTTGTTTTTATACAATTGTTTTTACGACTACATACGATACATTGAACATTGTATTCGTTTTGGGTTACAGGAATAGCTAACTGAAATAAATATTTCAGTTACTGATAGATCATCTAAAGTGGGTCAAAGTGAGGCTAAAATTTATCAAAATATTTCTAACATTGATAAAAATACATATAAAATTATTATACTAAATATCTAATATATCACTAGAATTATTTTACTAACGAATAAAGTTACACAGCTTTAACTAAGTAAAAGTTATTTGTAATTTCAGCATTTGTATTTGATAACGTCGTGACCATGGTTACCTAAACGATAGATTGTGTTAGGATAACAGCCTTAAAGTAACCTTGTTTCAACGAAATGTCTTAATTTAAAAGTGTGATAAAAAACTGTGTGGAAATTTTTAGTTGTTTTTTTAAAAAAAAATTCTGAAAACGACATGAAAACTTAAGTGATTAATTAAGTTTAAAATAATATAAATATATTTTTGTTTTATTTTTGTTGGAACTATATAATCTTTTTTATATATCTATTAATTTTAGTTATTTATTTTATAAGAATGTTACAATAACAATTTATATAACATGACCTCTCAATCAAACTAAAAGCGATCGAATATATGTTAAAGAAAAATAAAATCTTGAAGACCGTTGCTGTGTTTAATTAATTAAATAATAAATTACAGATACGTAATAAATCTGCGAGTTGGAGATATCAATAAAGTGATATAGTTTCACAATAGGCATAAAGTACTATCTGCTAGACCTAACAGTTTATCCGTTAGCCAATTGTACTAGGTAATTGAAACTGCCTAACTCAGCCGCTGAATGCCTATTTGCCATTGTGAGTGAACTACGGATATATTATTTCTATAAACGTTCGAAGTACAAAGGCTATTGTTAGCATTTCAAAATTATAGAGACGTGCGGAGCATCTATTTATTTAAATTGATTTTATTAATTGAAATATATGATATCGTAATGAATGCTGCTGAGAAATACTGCATTTTGATAATTATTATATTTAAAATATTTGACATGTAAAAAATAATGACCTGTTAATTTAACAAATCCAATTTGTTAGTGAAGTATTCGTTCGATTTGGCTCTCACGACATTGGCTCGGTGAAATCGACTTCCAGTTTAATGGCATTTTGATCACTTAATTTTGCTTAATTCACAAACGTCCGTAGTTCCCTTATAGCAATTTTGGGATTCGAGTACCGAGATTATCTGATTGCAATCAAGAGTTGGTATTGGTCACGTGTATTGTCCGGCTGCATCCCGCAGGACAAAAGGCCAGCTAGTTTCATTAGGCATCTCGATGCTCCCTAATACAATTGGCTTATGGTGGTATAGTCAGACCCGACACTACGTTTTGTAATACGAATATCTGAATCCTGTTCTGCATCTGAACTAGTTATCTTTTGATTTAGTTTATGATAAATTCTATGTATTTAGTCTTTGTAAAAGGTTAAATTTTTGTTATTGTATTTCGGCAGTTTCTCATGGGAGTTAAAGTTACTGAGTAAAGCAGTCACTAGGAGAATGGACATAACAAAGAAAGTATAGAGTCAAAGTCATTTACTTTCAATAAACGAAAGAATAGGAGTTAATTGAAATTGAGATATCTAATGTGGTTTCCAATAAACTTATTCTCTTCGCTTCAAAGACTGAAAAGTTTCTTGAAGTTGAGTTGCCAATACATTTTATTTAAGTTGAATAAAATATTTCTTATTGTATCCTATACGTAAGAATTTGTTACAATTGATAATAATCACTACACGTGCTGGATATTGACGTGTGTTTTATTTTATATCTTTATATGTGAACAGGTAAAACATATATATACTAAATATTTTACCATTGCAAATATCATAAAAAGTGCGTAACTAAAACAGTTTAAGCTGTTATTACCTTAATTACTATTATCAAAACAATAACATTTATAAAAAATCCAATTAAAATCAAACAAATAGCACCCACTTCATTCGAAATAAGTATTTTCGAATTTGAGACAGTATTGCTAATCAGATTAAACACGCACAAAGAGAAAGACTGTAAAACAACAAAAACACTTTCCGTGTTAATTAGTTACAACTCTTTTGTGTTGAGAAATACAAGTTTCTTCAAACCTTACTCTTCACCAATAAAAAATACTTTCTTATAAGTACAATAAAATACTGTAATATTATTAATACTAATTAATAACTCAATGTCATTACCATTGCGATCACCTTTAATTATATAATATATATTTATACTGTTTTATTGATATTTTCTAAGTGTGTTCTTGGTATCAATCAAAATAAAAATTAATGAAACTAAACTAATTTTGATCAAAACAATAACTTTACTATCAAGTCATAGGGAAATTGTTTTTGAACAATATTAGTAATAAATAATATGAATTATTGTTTTATTTGTATAATTGTTTCAATTTTGGTAAATGAAACAAATATTTCTGTACTCAACATTAATGCACATACTCGTAGTTTATTAATTCTTTTCAACGACAAAAGCGAAAATCATGTTTTGATTAGGTGATTCTAGATTATAGAATAGTTAACACTGTCTCTATTACTCTATCGTTTCTCCAGATCTTATATTATTCTTACAGTAAAACCGTTAATACGTCAAAATTTATTGTTATCTTTTAAGACCTTAATTTTACATTTAATTTAAAATTTGACAACTGTTGTGTGTACGAGTAGCGAGTTCCAGTCCCAGTTCGTAGTAGATAATGATATATGTAACGGTCCTAGGTCACATTATTTATTCATTGTCTATTCGACTAGTCGCATAATATTGTCTCTTGGGACAATTGATACTACTATTTTAATACCCAAAGTCCAACCACCGTCTCCATGTTAATGTTTTCGCCGCTCATATAATGAGTAATAAGTAAATTGATATATTGATACAAAGAAGGACGAAATGAATTTTCAGACACGATAATACTCAATATAATAACATGATATAAACATAAATGTATTTTTTTATATTATATATATATATATATATATATATGTACATTGTAATAACTTAATCTCGTTATTTTTTTGCAGATTTATGAAGCACCTGAACCTACAAGATCGAAAAGATGGTCTTCCAAATTAAGACTTAACACTTCTGGAAGTTCCAAATCTTCTGAAAAATCGCCTGAAAGCCCGTACATGTACGGTACTATTAGCGGTCAAGGTGGATCAGCATTATCAAAATCCATGAAGTATGCGGAAACATGGCTTTACGGGTCCGTGAGAACTCAAACTCCGCCTGTGAGGCCAAGTGTTTTTTCTGCATACTCAGATGTTCCCGGACCCGTCTTAATAAGTACACCACAGAAACCAACTCCACATAACTATGCTGTCATACTATGTTCCTGTCCCGAATACCTAAATGGTACGAAAAAAACCAGTTCAACCAAAGTCAGTATATGTAAGAAATGCAAGGGATCTCGTTTACCACTTACAATAGCTGAAAGTCCACGTTTATTAGTAGGTGGAACCGTGCGGGGTCCTCAAGTTAATCGCGATTCGGGTTTACTGAGAGCGGGCACTGTCCGAGTCCATAGTTCTAAATCAAGACCAACTATTTTAAAGCCAAATGGTGAATCTGATCCATATGATTTAATGCGAAGAAGTAGACTAGCTCCACCTCACGAAACTAGAATTGGGAGTCAATTTTCAACAACAAGATCTCGAGCAAAAAGTATTAGTCCTTGTCGCGTAAAAACAAAACAACCAAGTCCAGAATTATTAAGCAAAAGTCGGAGTAAATCGGTTAGTCGAGTAAATGAACTATGGATTGATGAGGAAACCACTACATCTGATAAAAAGAAATCAATACTCTCGTGTGATATTAACCCCTACGAATTAGTTAAAGTGGGTTCCAATTCTAAATCAACAGCCGAGATAGAGTATGATGACGATTTTGGTGAAGTTTTTCAAGATTCTAATAAAAATAATGCACGACCTATGAATGGATCTAAATCCGATACTAATGTGAAAGCTATAGGAGGACAAAGAATAAGGGTATCAAATGAATTAAAGAATAACAACGTAGAAGAACTATCAATGTATGATCCTGTAAAGTACGATATCAAAAACTATGACTTTCAATCAACTGATATGTCTACAGCGTTATCTCTGCCAAACATAAAAAATGAAAGTAAATTAATTTCATTAGGTAAGCATAAAAATAAAAACGTTTCTTCCTCAAATCGGACAAAACAAAAGAGTGTTTCCCCAAAAAGACCACCAAGAAGAATAAGGCATAATAAAATAGATGATGATAGCGAAAGTGATAACCAGCGATTGCCAGAACGAAACACAAACATAAAAATAGCTACAGATACTAATCGAAGTCCAAAATATAAAAATAACAACAAAGACACAATAAAATCGATACTAAAAAAACCGAAAAGGTATGATCTTAATGATCTAGGTGCAAAATTTGAAACACCAGAGTCATTCGAGAGTAAACGTAATAATTCATCTCAATTTTATCTCCCAAAACCAAAAGACAATAAAGGTTTGATGTCACCTCAGAATGTGTATCAAAGAAAACGCGTCCAATTTCTAGTTGAAAATGAAGAAACTAAAGTGATATATACAGCGGACTTAAACTTACACGAAAATGTTATGAATGAAAGTACGAATATAATTACAAGTGTTGAAGTTGAAGATGAAGTTATTGCGGAGGGCGATGTTGTTAGTCAAAGTTTGAACGCAAATGAAAACATTTTGATCGAGTCAAATGAAGATAATAAAATGATTCAACTTATAAAAGATACTGACGTATACGAAGAAGTTCAAATAAAATTGGAGGACAAAATTTCTAAAGAAAATTTACCTACAGATACAGATATAGAAAAGACTTTTAAATCTGACGTTGAAAATATAACAACTGATATTGGAAATGACAAGATTGAAGGTAAAATACTATTTCAAAATATATACTTATTTATTAATTTAACTCCTCTTATTCGTTCTCTTTCTTTTATTAATAATACTTTTTATCATTTTTTCAGATAATAATGTTCCTAAAATTCCTATTTTAAGACGCTCAGAATCTGAACGTCTGGCACCTACGATATCAGTATCTCCTCCAAAGTTTTTGGATACAATGGCTTTAAGAAATAAAAATAAATACGGTCACAAAAGTCAAATTTTCTTAGAATTCGTAAATGAACTGGAATCCACTGTTCAATTACAACAACATGAAATGAAATTGTCCGAAAACTTAAATCATAATGCCGATACTACTCCATGTATAAATGATGTAGACACGGGTTATTTAAGTGACAATAGTGAAATAACTAGTAAAGTTTTAAAGAATTTAAGAACCGGTATATGTAGATCTCCTGAACCACCACCAAGAATGAAATCCAAATCAAAAAAACATAACTACGTTAAAGCTAGATTTATACGTAATAACTCTTCAAGCTCCACGAGCGACGAATGGTCTGATTCAAATGATAACGAACAAAAAACAATTTTAAGAGTAAAACAATTTGATTCAGATGAAGCTGAAGACATGATGGGTAAAGAAATTTATAAGAGTACAGACCTTGAACCAAGAAAAACATCAATTGAAATTAATGGCAACGAATGTTATTCTACTATGAATGTAAATAACGATACACCAATATATCTTTCATCTGTTGTCGTTAACGATGATTATGGTAATACCTGCAATACTTATCAAACTGGTACCACGGTGACAATAAGCGTTGGTACTCCTCAAGACGGAATGAAGAAATCTAAAAGCCAAATATACATTGGAGCTGTATTTCCCGGACCTAGTGATAATGCAGAAGATAAAAATACTTACGAAGATTATTACAATGATAATCACGGTAATCAATTCTCAAATTCATTAAGCAGAAATGAAATTACTTCCATATTGAATGATCCCGTTGAAGCAGTAAGACGAAATCTCATTCCTCATGTATGTGGAAAAAAAGATGATATTCTTCATGAAACTAAACTCGTTGACCAAAGAAATAATTCAGATATTGATAATCAAGCCAAAAGCGGTAATTTCATTACAAAACTTTTTGATGATCCATTCTTCGCACACTTAGCTGAAGGTCTCGATTCTAATTTAGTTAAAAAACTGATAGAAAATTCTTTAATAAAACTTCAAGAGACTAAATATCAGGAGGGAACGGAGAGCAGCAAACCAACTATTGAAAAACTTATAGAAAATTCACTGATAAATTTAAAAGAGGAAGTTACAAAAGAAAATATAAGAAAAGAAACTATGTTAAATGTAAAACTAGAAAACGAAGTGAAGGAAAATACGAAACTAGAAATTCAATCACCGCATGTTTTGGAACAAGATGACAAAGGCTGCTCAGCTCCCTATGAAAGTATGGAGTACGAAAGCGGTACAATGGGAGTTTTTTCAGACCATGAGCCATTGTCTGATTGTTATAATGCTTCAGCAAGTGAACTTTCTACAGAAGATGATACTAACTCTACAAGGTCTAAGTTTTATCAAATGTTAGTGGATGCAGCCATATGTGATATTGAGATTTCGAATAATACTGACGATGATCACCTTTATGAATCCATTCGACTTAATAGTGATCCCATATATGAAGAAATTGGAGATATGCCACCCCCCTTGCCAACGAATCCGCCTCCGAATTCTCTTTTGATATCAGATGATGATAAAAGAAGTGGATCACGTTCTATTTTCGAAGGCGCCTCAAAGTATGATATCTTGTCATATTTGGTTGATGCTAAAGAAAGAGGTATTGACGATGAAGAAACTTATATAACTAACTATAGTAATAATAATGAAGTTAAAGATAAATCTAAAATGATAAAAAAACACCTAAGTAGTAATACGAGTCAATTATCAAACGCTTCAGATTCAAGTGAAGATAATTCACTAGTGATTAATCAAGATAATGTGGAGAAGTTAGTAATTTGTAAGAAACCTTCTGCAGAAATAGAAAGAAATGATTCTGGTGTCGGATCTGAAACTAGTAAATCGTCTAGAAGTAGACTTCAAGGGAAAACCATCCCAAATAACTCTTTAAATGATAAAGATACTCCTATTCATCTATGTGAAGATTGTGATACTGCTGTGGAAACACAAATTACAGAACAAGGTACGTCCATGGTTTATTAAAAATTTTAAACCATTCTAATCAATAATCTTTAAATGTTATAATTCTTAGAGAGTTATTATTAAAATGTAGGATAATTATGTACTGCATCAGCAATATAATGGAAATATATGTATATAGTGATGTTACGTTACTTTTACTTTGCCAATATATTATATTATTTCTTTATATGAAGGTTAAAAATTTTCATTTTGAAACAAAACAACAACTTAAAACCATTTCATAACAATTTGAAAATTTAAAAAGTACATAATTAGAGTGAATTAAGTATTAAAAGCAATTATTCTTTATAGGATCTATATTTGCTCCACTGGTGTGCCGTAAATGTTCTAAAAAGAGAGCTGAAAGAAAAGAAATAATAACTGAAATTGTTGAAACTGAGGAGAAGTATGGTCGTGATTTGCAAATAATTCTTGAAGAATTTTATAAACCTATGTTAGTAGCTGGTCTACTGACACAAGAGCAACTAAGCGCTATATTTTTAAATGTCGAGGAGTTAATTGATAATAATCAAGTTTTATCTGAGAAGTTAAGGGACGCACTCGAAATCGCAGTGGAACAAGGGGATGAGGTATTAATACTATTTAATTTTATAAATACTCTAATAGATGTGATTTTTTAAAAACATAAAAAAAATGTCGCAATTACGGAAATATATTTATATTGCAGGACTTACTGACGGTTAACGTTGGCAAGATTCTCTTGGAATGTTCAGGAATGTTGACAGCCTTTCAATCGTATTGTGTGAAGCAAGCAGGCGCTGCATTGCTTTTAGCAGGACTTGAGAAGGAGAAGGAACTCTTAAGGATATTCTTGCGCGTCTCGCAAATGGAAAATGCGGTTCTGAGGAGGATGAACCTAAACTCTTTCCTCATGGTAAAGCTGTATTTACAAATTAAATGAACGGACATGAAAACTGGATAATTTCTTTACATTTAATATACTTTATCGCAGGTGCCGGTTCAACGCGTGACAAAATATCCGCTCCTTCTCTCGCGGCTGTACCGAGCTACGCCATCTTGTGCGTCAGAGAGAGAAGACGTCAAGGGTGCGCAACGTTGCGTGGAGTCTAGGCTTGAGGAGATCAACGCAGCGGCCGCTGCAGCAGCAGCCGCAGCCAGGGACGTGCCGCTGTGGCGGAGACTTGCAGCAGCGAGGCGGACTGCTCACGACTTGCACGTTGCGGATATAAGACTTAGGAAAATGGCCGTTGACGTCCTGGATTGGAACCACGATGATGCTAGGTAGTTTTTAGATACTAATATTAATAAACTAATAATAATAAAAATATAGAAAAGAGTACTATATTTTTAAAAATGATTTTAAGTTTTTGTTATCTGATTTTTTTTTTGTTTCACTTCCTAATAGGTTTGCAATGGAAGGCAAGCTGCTGTTTACACAACCGAACGACAATAACTGGCGAAAAGGTCGCACAATCAAACTGATGCCGATCAATGCTCTTTTGGTAACTAATGGCAAGGTGATTTCTTTTAGTTTTTTTTATTTTAATTCCTTGCTGAAAGTAATAGAATTATTTTCTAAAATGTTTACGGGTAAGAATAAAAATAATGTATTATTTTTTGCAACCTATGTGGTATTTGTTTGTATAAGAATGACTAATTACTTAAAAATTTCTGTCGTTAAATTTTCTACCAATAATTTTCAGCCAACGATCGCTCACAAAACGAACGAATTAAGAGAAACTAGAGAAGCGAGAGATCGAGAGGCGAGAGAAAGAGAGGGAGATGCTCTTTTTGCCCGCAGCGGAGTGAGAGAGGCTGCTCTCCTCCTCGTCAGAGAAAAGGCAGGGAGATACACCCTGCAAAGAGAACCCCTCTTCCTAGACCGCTGCGTAGTCGCCGCGGACCATGAACCAGAACATTTCTTTGAAGTCCACGAAATAACGACTAAGGATTCTTTTATTTTTAAGGTACTGTCATTATAAAGTATTTATAATAAAAATATTATCCCTAATAATTATTTAGTATCAGTTTATTTGTAAACAATTTGAAACTAAAATAAACATAATATGAAAATGTATATTTCAATCTGAAGTTACTCGTATATATTACTTTTTATAAACCAAACAATAATTTTCTTTAATACACATATAGTAAATAAAACATTTACTCTGCGAAGTTTACTCTGAGTCAAACAACAAACGAAATTCGAAGTTCGTGGAATTCAACCCCAATACCTTTCTATGTAATTCCATTACATTTAACCTAAAGTCGTCCTTGCACCGCGAGAAGCCGCAGTCAGCAACTCCAATATATTTAGTACAAGCCATTGCGCTGTATTTAAGATCAACTCGATTTACTTGGAGAGTTATATTTGTTACGTTTAAACCCCTCCTTGTATCGGATTGTTGACAATTTAATTTTCATTTAACAATAAAAATATTTAAAATTTGAATGATTGATATTATAATAGAAAAAACTATTAATTAATCATGTTTTATTGTTATTAAAATTTTTAATAATTGAGTAATCTTTACCTAAAAATAATAATTTAAAAGAAAACTTTGTTATAAGAATATTTGTTTTCAAAAACATTTAAAAGTGACCAACAAATTATTAAGATTAAAGAAACGGGCCTATACTAAAATTTACTACAACGTATAAAAGATTATTACAAATAAAATAATAGTTATAGTTATATATATTTGTTATTTATTTATAGGCAGAGGAAAGTGGTCGCACACGGACCTGGTACCGACAGCTGCAGTACCACGCCCAGGGCGCGGGCGCGTGGCGGAAGCGACGCAACGCGCTCGCCAACATCATGATAAACCCGATGCTCACTAGGAACTAACACGACCCGCCTACAAATTAAATGCATTTTATTAAAATAGCGCTTTTATTTATCAAAATTGTATCATTTCATATATCCTTATAATTCCTTAATACTTTAAGGTTTTTCTCCGATCTGTCGTCAGTGCCACAGTTTAAGTTAACGTCTCTTAGTTCTTTATTTAACATCGATAGTATAATTTAATGTATTCTCTTTTAGTTTTTCGTTATCAATAAAATCTGCCACTAGTTTAAACTTAGCTTATACCAAAATATAGTTTACATGTAATTTGACCGCTGCCTCTAATACGTAGATTAGATTATAAAAATATAAATAAAAGTTAAAAAAAATCTTATTATTTGTGAATAGTTAACTTTGATAGCTGTGATATCCCGACTTTTAAACGAAATGCCCTGTAATTAACTATGTAAAGGTTAACATTTACAAAATAATAAAAAAAATCAAAGTTATTTCCTGACTAGTCTTAAGAATATTGTAATTTTGTTATGTATAAGGTAATGAAGTTAATTTGAATTGTATTTATTGTCTTTTAATATGTAATTAATATGTATTGCTGTAAATGTAGAATAGTGAAAGTAGTGTGGCCTTAAAGTTACATTTGTTAATTATTATAGAAGACAAATAAATTAAATGATAAATTAAATATTCGTTTGTATTTCCTTTCGTTATTATAAAAAGTATAAATATTAGTTTAAGTAACAAAAATAG
Organism: Melinaea menophilus ssp. n. AW-2005; assembly: GCA_918358695.1. Lineage (NCBI taxonomy): Eukaryota > Metazoa > Arthropoda > Insecta > Lepidoptera > Nymphalidae > Melinaea > Melinaea menophilus. The sequence goes on along the minus strand of OU911045.1, from coordinate 18,217,252 downwards.
CACTTTCAATGTTACTTAATATTAATATTAAATCGGATATGAAGCTCAAGGGCGAACGCAAAGGGGGTAGAACCTAATTTCCGCGACATTCCGCCATGACAGCGCAAGTAACTACATAATTACGAGTCCCGATGTTCGCACTTACAGAACGTAAGACTAGGGAAATTAGCGTTGTTATTGTCTCTGAATTGCGTATTTTAATATTGAATATACACAATATAGATAGATTAATACAACTGATAAATAACTATAAGACTGCTATGGTTTAATTAAAAGGACACCCCACCTTCCTCGCCTTACAACTATGTTGTGAGTTAGAGGTATACAAAAGCTAGAATTGTATGAAGTTAATATTTAACTCAATGAATAGTAGTTTTTATTTCAGCATTTGTTTGTTTGAAATAATCTTCTAATCACAAGTTTGTTTGAATATTGTGAACAGCATCCGATAGTGGTTTTCGGTTTTCAACTGTTAACAGTTCAAAATAAATATAGTTTGCATTTCAACAGTTCGAAATAAATATAGTATACACCTTAATTCTATAGTCATCTAAATTTGTTTACCAGAGCCTGATTATTTGAACTGGAAATCCATTGGTAGATAAATAAAAAAACATTGAGTTATTTATATATACCTACTTTTAAAATATATTTTATATTTTATTGGAATAATAAAATGTTTTTCAATCTCAGATATTTTTAAACATTTATCTCAAATCACATCATGTGAAACAAAATCGTAAAGACCTATATACATAACATAATAGGTTAAAACATTAAATGACAACTGAAGTTTATATAACAATCACAAATTTGAATGTCATACCGTTTGTAGGAGCGAGAAATAAAGTCAACTCCGCTCTGGCTAACCGCATGTTGAGAACTCGGAGATTGAACTAAGGTAACTTCGGAATAGTTCCTTTGTCTTGTTCTTGTTGAAGGAATATTATAATCCTCTGTGGTTGTATCCTTGTCAACTGTGAGTGGAGAGATGTGTAACAAATATACAGATATTTGTACATTATATTCTAGGTCGAGTTATTGTATTATTGAATAGAAGTTATAAATTATTACTTTATTAGAAAGAAGCTGTAATATCTTAAAAATATTCGGAAGTTTAATGGCTATTGAAGTAGTATGTTCCTGACATGTCAATTAGACAAACATTGTTTATCATTCCGTGATATCAAAATGTTGATTTTCTATTTCGATTTTAAAGACACATGCCCGACACAAACCAAACTTCCTTTTTTGAGAGCTGTACTATCGTTTTACTGTTTATAAATTTTATTTTTTCCATACATTGTACTGTACCTTCGACTGTAGGTTGTATATGTAATTAAAAAATAACATCATCATTATCGTTTAATTATAATATAAAATAAAATTGTAACGTTATAATGAAATTTGCTTCTATATCATTCACTTAAAAATTCTGTATCCTTTTAAAATAAAATGTTGCTATACTTGAATCTTTATCCACACAATGAAGTATCAATAAGTAAACTAACGCTGTCTGGCGCAGGTCTAACCTTTTATAAGTGTATATTTTTAATACAAAGATATTGTGTCTACAACTGTTTTCATTAAGAACGAATCGATATTCTTTATTTCTGTTCATTGAAGTTTACCGACAACGCGTCAGCCCTTATCTTTCGACTACTGGAATCGTAGACCACCACAGATGGATTGTATACTTGATTGCTTTTATTAGATGAATAGTTTCAACACTATTGATAGAGATAGTTTAAGAGGTGACGTTGGTGTTCAATTTCAATCGACAATTCATTATTTAATTGCAGTAGTTTCGTAATTTAAGGATAATATAATCTAGTGGGATATAAAAATATATGATTAGAATTTATATTTCTTTTGTAGATAATAAACTGAATATAATATAACGACACTACTTTTATAACCGGTATTAGAAAAGTGCTTTTTAAGATATAGCATAGTATTCGAAACGTATATCTGCTATATTTTATTGTATGCTATTGTTGATAAAATTTTATATGATGCTTTTAATGTATGGATAATATATTACTTAATGCCCACAATCAGTACTCGAACCTGCTTCTACTTACCCTGGAAAGGCTTTAATAATTGAGCTCTTGTTCCTCGTCATGTTTTTTTTTATTATATGATTTATTTTATTATACACTTACATACAGATACAATTTATGAATTGCGTTTTGTTTCTTCTTTTTTATATTGATTTAAATGTTATAATATTACTTACATATCCTACACTTTTACATTCGCAATAATTTTCAATTGATGACATAAAAGTAAGTAAGTACTTTAATATAAAAACCACCAGTACCTAAAAGTGGTGATTGAAATAGAAATTTAAATAATATAATTATCTTATTAGATACACCTCTTTGAAGTTATATTTTTATTGACAAAGCATTTGATGTTGTAATATATGTTATTCAGAACCATTTCCTTCTCAATATTATGTAAAAATATAATGAATATGGATGTTGTAAAATATGACAAAAGTAAAACCCAACCGGAGAACGTTCGATTTCGGTCACGTTTCTCTTTTATGACAATTACGAGCAAGCATTTCAATATATTATGACCGAAATTATGACGTGTTTTTATAAAAGAATAAAAATACTACTGTTCTTTAATTTTAATTATAAATAATAAATTAATTACTCAAATTTTTTTTATAAGTCTTAAATAGTACAAAAGATTTTATGTTTATTATTTAAAGTTAATTTGATATTAAAAGTTAAGTAAAACCAATTTAAATTAACATGGTAGTGATGTATGAAGCAACAAATTCAGGAATTCGCGTGACCTTTGATTAACGTCATTCGCACGACGCCTCGTGCCGTGCATTGCTATGTAACCCTAATAGCACAAGGATATTACATGTAACTAGAAGTACACACAGATGGTAATAACACATAAATCCTAGGTATATATTATCATTTTAACACATTTATTTTATTATACAAGTAGTACTTTATACAAATAAGGTTCACTGGAACTGAGAAATTCGAAGGAATCGCCCATCAAAATGTTATTAACATGATCGTTGTAAAAAAATGAAATATATACCAGTTTTTGAAGTTGGTGTTATGTTATTTCTAGCAATGTTATATCTCCAAACAGAGGCAGTGCTCATTTTGCACTTACCTATTGTCGGTCCTAAAAAGGTTGAGTTCATTTGCCACTGCCTTGTGCTTGAAATAAGATCCACTTGACTTTGAATAGCACCCAAAGCCTTTTATCCGAATGAACCTTAGCTTTACTTGGTAACAAGGTTTGCCTGTTTTTCACGAAAAACATTTTATAGCCATCCTGTAGGATAAAATTTTTTCCTTGTTTTGTTGCAAGTTCTTTTTATACCTAAATATGATATTTTTTATTAAAATAAAATGTAGCTCGTCTGTATAACCTATTGTTATTAAAATGAATATCTGTAATATAATATAAACCTTGACTTCATAAATCCTGTTTTAAAGCTTTCTTAAAAATATATATATATAACTTACTAAAACTATATACTAAATGTAATACTTTTTAGTTTAAAATGTATATAAATAAAATAAATCGAAACAAACGGACATCTAAAAGACGCGTCACAAAAGAGACGAAGGCTGTTAATACTGCGCTTTATATAATCCTTTACCTGGAAGCAATCCCGGCGGAGGAAAATTTGCCTTTTTCTTCGTTTATATTTTCTTTATTCGATTTAATGTAAGTGTTAGATTCTATAAAACATTATTTCTTAATATCTTTTTATAATTTCTAAGAGTTATATGAGTTTTCCGTTTCAAAACTGTTTCCAAACATCAAACGACATTCAATTATAAACAAACTACTACTATAAAAGAGTAAATGAATAGTCAAGTTTAGTGGATTAGTGTAAAACTTCGGAACCGGGATTACAGGGATTTCAGGGATAGCTGAGACAGTCACGGTATTATCACTGCGAGGAGATTAAACTCGAAATGGGTTCAAATTGTTTACTTTATCACTTATTAACTTGAATGTTTGGAACACATTTAATTCAAAATATTTACTACATATATATTTATTTAAATATTGTAAATGAATAATGTTATAAATATACGACGTTTAAATGGATATAGAATATTTTAAAATTGAGAAACATATTTTATCTACAAGATACAAAAATTCAAATCAGATTTCAAACATTTGATATACCATTTATTTTCTCACAAGAAGTGAAAGTACTCTTTAGATAATACTAAACTGATGAATTACTTTCAAAATTAAAAAAAATGTGTAAAAAACTGACGAAACATCAAATTTGTTCTTTATATATATATATAAGAATTGTTAAACGGTCTTAAGTTTAATTGTTTCTTTGGTACAAAGGATTTAACGCACTTAATCTTAATCTTCATTTCTCTTTTCTGTCTAAATAGAGGCTGTATTTTATTATTAATTTTGCTTAAGGTGCTTAAAGATGAGGAAATCATAATATTAAACTATATCGTATAGACTTGTGAATGTCGTTTGAGAGCTGTATTTGTCCACTATTGATCAGGCAATATGGAACTACAAGATCAGTAGTGCTGCAATTTATTCCGTTACAATATATATTTCTATTATAATTAGTATTTTTCTGTCCTAGCAGTAAAATAATAATAATAATTGAAATCAGTAAGACATTTTCAATTAACAATATCTTAATTAATATATATGTAGAAGGATTTGACAGAAGATACTTTAAAGGATTTTGCTTCTTTTCACCGTATCCGTGCTACATGTTGTTATTTTTTATGATTGATTTTATATTTCTATTCATAATAAAGAGTTCTGATTGGTTGATTATATTTTAATTTGAATAACTTGTGTTGTGTTGTGAACACTTTTTATACTACTGCGCTCAAAACTAAAAAAAAACATCATTTTTCAATTAATTTAAATAGTACTTAACAAAAAAATGGTACAATGAAAGCTTTTGTTTTTTTAGTCGATTTTATTTATTAAAGCGTTAACAATAATTTATACAAATTAAGATCCCGTTTGCAATTCATTTAAGGTAACGTCGAAAAGGTAAATAAGTAATGTTTCTTCTAAGCACACAAATTAGTGGAGTTGAGGTTGAGTTTCTACTGGTGTTTTAAATTATTCATAATAAAATTATGTAATAACACTAAAGTAGTCGTATATTTGGCTAAAATTGCACCAGACAGCAGAGCTTCGTCTCTTATATTTATAAGAGACGAAGTTTTTTATCATTCCATGGATTCACCGTGCCGGTGCTGGGCCTATCGCGTTGCAAGAAGAGGAGCGCAAACAATGCCTGAGACTTGCGATCCAGGTATAGGTTTAAGGGGCCCCTTTACTATGCTCATACATGCTCACCTTCACTGTTCACGCTCCTCTACCTACCTAACCAAATATCTAAAGAACCTACTAAAGCCGCCTTTGAAATACGTTCTAGAAATGAACTGATCCTTAAATAAGTTGTAGAGAGATTTTGCTGATATACCTCTCGCTCCAACTTCTAGAGCGTAGAAATTAACTATAAATTTATTCCTGATTAGTTTGTTACATAGTTCGTAATACTTGTTAAGCTTAAATTTATGATCCTTGGGTATGTTTGTTTCCTAGGGTACAGTAAGCTCCACAAGTATAACGCGCCTTAATTGTTTTGAGTACAGGAATAAGTCTGGCCTAGATGACGAAACACAAACATCTCCGGGAATTTTGTATTGCTTCTCATATGTGTCCATCATGAGAGTCCACTCAGGAGACGCGTCCAAGATGGAATAAGGTTTTAATTTAGATTTTATGGACGAACCTGCTTTTACGAAATCTACTGATATATTGGTGGTTGTTATACTCTGCGCTCTTGCTACAGAAAGACTAACCGCTAGTATCATTTGTAATACTTTATCGTGGCGACGCGAGTATTTGCTTCTATTTAGAAGTACCCTAAACCCACTAGCAAGTGTTTCGCGGTTCCTACTGCCTCCCCACAGATGTTGCAAGATTTTTCGTTGGCTTTGCCCCACTTTACTAAGTAACTTTGATCTGGGAGAGTCATTTGGATTGCATTAAGATAAAATTTTAATAATGCTGGGGACCAATCATGAAGCAGGGTGCGCCATCTTAAAGCTAGAAGAAATAAAAAATCTTCTACGGTCACGCATTCATTTTGCAATTCTAGGCTCATCGCGTGCAATCGCTTATTAGTTACCTGTAAAAATTATCGTAGTTGTATTTATATTCTATTACAAGTGTTCGATGTTGGTAGTGAAATATTATTTGCGCTAAGCAATTTGTTTTGTGGTTAGATTCATTTGTTTTTAATTAACAATTAACTTCCGAAAATCGAACAGTCGATTATAAATGTGATTAAGTGGTTATGTATGTAATGTTTAATTTATACATATTTACACATTATTTCAACAAATTGTTTATAAATATATATACATTATACAAAAAATATACATGATTATAAAAACTTAACTTCATAGTAAAAACGTTGCTTGTTTGTTTTATGTTCTTTGTAGTATTTATAGTATAAAAGTGCAATTGAGAATTCCCTGAACGTTAAAACAGTTTTTATTTTAAAGTCTTGTTCCCCGAAATATGTCTTTGCAGCTGTTACATAATTAATTGGGTGGCTCCAGAGTTATTAGCGATTGCCGCCCGAGATCTGAATTGAGATTTTTAAGTAAATAACAATATATAGGAATGTTTTTTTTATTTTATTAAGTTTATTAAATTCTTATCTTATTATGTCATAATAAGAAAGAGACGTAAATCACCATTGTGAAGATTTTTTAATATTCCCTAATGTATATTTTATCGTTTCCAAATGTTTTTTTTTAATTGATCTCTTCGAAGTTATAAAAGTATTAAATTTTAAACCAACTACACGTTGTGTTTTAAATGAAAATTTTTAACATATTTGAGATTTTTAACAGCAAATTCCTATGAAAGTTTCTAGAAAGGAAGATCTTTTTTGGGTAAAAAAAATTGAAACTAAAATTTAATTTTATCTATAGAATTTAATGTAATACCTTTTTCTGAGAAAGTTATGAATTTATGATTATTATTAATTGGCATTTTTAAGGTAAGTAACTTGTTTCATTATGAACAGTTGGAAACCATGAACTACTTAGAAATAAATCTGTATTTTATTAATTTCAATTTCAAATTAAATTAACTAAAGTAAAAAGAGTAACCAAACGAAGTCATTTTAACTTAAAAAAGTTAAATAAAGGAAGTAAAAAGCTAAAAGGAATTCTAATTATTAGTGCAAGACTATATAGTAATCATTTAGCAAATAAATTTTACTATTTTCTTATTTATATATACATCAAATTGATGTTTTTTTATGTGTACAATACAAGCAATAAGATTTTAAGTTATCAAATTCTTTTTAAATGAATTGAAGACTAAAACGTCTTTGAAAATCCAACAGTTACAAATAAGGTCCTCAAACTTCAGCCATCATTTATGAATGTGAAGTGCCGCAATAGAGATGAACCGACTGCGGCTGAACCGAAAACTTTTCTAATACATCCAACCGCGACGTAATCCACTCTCATTACGACCGAAGCCTTTTACAAACTTTACTATTTAAAACACATGCCACAAATTACTTTAAAATATTTTTTACATCCTACTTATTTATATACTCTTTATAAGTATTTTTGTTTTATATGGTTTATATTAAAATAAATAAAATTACTGTTCTATTCTTAGGAATCATGTTTTAGGAAACAGTACTTACAACATAGTTTTCTGACCTCCAGATTTATAAGGCTTCATAAACACATATATATATATTTTAATGCTTACGTTAATTAGTATTGTTGTGTTATTAATTCGACATATGACGCATTCATAAAAAAACATAAATACAACACGAATAAAATAACATATACCCCTCTACAATTAATCTCCAAATATTCACACATATTATTGTTTGAATTTTATTAAAACATGAAATCTGACCATAAGAACATATGTAGAGTTACATAGATAATTATGTTTTAGAGAGAGTCGTGTCTTATATTATTGTACTTGGTAAGTGGTACCCATTATTATATTAATATTATATTAACAGACATACATATTTTACTTTAATTATTAAAATTTATATGTAAGTTTACATAGAATCTCATTAAGGAGACGTTATTTCACATATCGTTAGTCACAAAGTACATTACAGAGATAGTTTGTATCTCCCAAATATTTATCTTTCATAGAATCATAGATTATTAAAGAAAAGTAGTCGAAGATTCTTCAGTTGGAATAACATGAGTTTGCCAATGTCTTTAATCTACTTACTTTAATAAGTTTAGACAGTTTCTGTGACATTTGTTTCTGTGACTATTAATGTATAAGGAGGAGCAGAGGTATTGATTGTGCAGTAATTGGCAGATATTTGTTAAGATATATTTACTTTAACCGATACTTCTTCTTCAATTTGTCGGCACATTTAAGTCAACTTATACGCAGTTTAAATAAAAGGTGCAGATAATTACACAAAAAAACAATTAATTTTATTATTATTCACGAAGATTTTAAATGAATATATTAATTTCACACTTCACTCTGACAAGAAAATCGTATTTTTTGTGTAATCCATATTTGTAAATAGTATTGTAAGTTCACGTTTGTCTCCATATTAATATATAGTTGTATATTAATTAGAATTAATTTTGTACACACTATTATTCTTTAATAAGAAAGAATGTTATGTTAAATTTGTAAATTTTTGATAAATCAGCATTAGTTTATAATTTATTTAATATAAGCGTATCACAATTATTTTTCTCTTTACTTATCTGAATAGTAAAAAAATTGGGTCTTATTATTTCTAATTTTTATGACCTCGAGTAGAAGTTTTGAAATAATATCTCTTAATGCTAATTTGTTTACACAAAGAGGAGTAACACAATATTTTAAAGGCATTAATGTATTTTAAACATTAAAAATATTTTTTTTACGATCGTATTTAACTTAACACATGTTGTTTTGAGTTTTTATGAGTCGATTTGCTGAATTGATATTACATCAACTTGTATTTTTATTATTAAAAATACTCTTAAAGGCTTGCGCAGACAATAATATAGCGATTCCAGATTTTTGTCTGTCTAATCCGAGTTAATATAATTGCAGAAGTGTAGTTACGATATTTCTTTATTTTACTAAAATAAAATAGAGATTCTTCAAATTTCAATTAACTTGTATTGAATAGTAGCTACTATATGTTAATCTGAAAATAACCAACCGTGCAAAATAATTGTCCTTGAAGAAAAACACAACGAATAATAAGAAACGGATACAACACAAACAAGTCACTAAGAGCTAAAAGCTGTTAACGCTTCGTCTGTCCGTAATCCTTCAGCTGAGAGCTGCAATCCCCAGAGAAGATAGCCTTTTACTTAGTTTATATAGATAGTGTTATTGTCTTCAAATGGTAATCTTATATAAATATAACAACGACAGCGTTTGTAGCAATGAAGAATAACATGTTATGGATAATGCACGTAATAATATTCATATTTATTAAATTATACCTTTTATTGAATATGAACATGCAACCTGAAAGTCAACACAAATTTAAATTAACTTACATTTAAACGACATTAATTATTCTTGCTAAGAATCTAACCAACTACACTATTCTTTAATTATATATGACTCCATTAAGACGGAATTATTGTGAGATACACGATAGTTATCTCAGTAATGTGCTTTGTAGCTAACAAATTATGAAATCAGTTCTGTGAAAAAGTTATATGTAAAACTATTAAATTTAGACGTTTATGAAATTCGACCAGATTTCTAAGTTTGAATGTTTGTGAGGATGTAAAAAAAATAAAATTAAAATTAAATTTGACATTGACAGTATTAATGTAAACAAGTAATCTTTTCATTTATTTGCATTTATTTATATATACATACGAGTATAATAATAACAAATATTTAGTTAAAAGGGTTAATAAAAGAAAATACTTATTATTAGAAATTCATACTGTAGATTTTCATTAATAAATGTACAAGTCATTGGGGCTGGTGGCCGCAAAGTCTTGATTTTTTAAGTTGGTTAATAATTATTATTAATAATATTAATTATTAATAATAATAAATTAATAGTCCCTTTAGATGCTACATAGGCCCTTGTAGGTTTTAGATGTTAAAAATAGAGTTTATTTAACAATGCATTCATGTTTTTTTAAGTAAGATTACGTTAACTGACAATTTTTATGTCAATAATTATGCGAAAAATAATGGTTCCAATAATATTACAATGACAACCACATCGCCATTAATACATAAAATGTTTTTTTTAACAAATGTCTTATAAATTTTTAATAGAAATGGTACTGGTGTATTAACGGTAAAATTCGTCGATCAGATTTGGAGAGGGATTACGTCGCGGCGGCAATATAATAATAAAAGTAAAACTTTTCAGTTCAGCCGCGATTGATTCAGTTTTATTTCGGCACTTCTAACTGTGTATCAATAATTGCTGAGATTTAAATTTAACGTGAATACAAATATTTATATATATTTGTATTCCCGTAGTATTATTTAAATATCACATATATTACGAGTAACTGTTGTTATTCTGCATTTAGCAGTATTTAGTCCACATCTGAAAATAACTGTGCTACAATAAATAATATGAAAACGGAGATTCATTTGTCTCACGCCGCCTCTTCTTTTTCACTGTCATTGATAATGTTGTCTGCTGACCACTCGTGTTAGGTTGTGTAGGTATTTTACTCATGTGATTATTATAATGTAGATATTCTATTTGAAATATCCTTTATTTATTTACTTATTCAGCATAGCTGAAGGCTATTTTAAGCTACATTATAGACCTGTCCAGGTTAAGCAAAAATAAATAAATATATATCGCTTTCTTTGCGCACATTTGCAATGGGCCCGTCGTCGGTGCATTTAATATTTGAGTCTAGGATTCACTTAATGTGAGACTGTAATAACATTTTAGATTTACTTCTCTAGATTCTAGTTTCTTAGGTAATTATAATTTGAATTAAATTAAATAAGTGTCAAGAACTAAAACCCTTTATTGTTTAAGTTTATTGTTAAATAGATAATTATGATAACCGATGACTAAACTAACCAATATAGAATAAGTGAATTATAGTACATCTTACTTAAATCAATTGCTTTGCTTAAAAAGAAACGTTTTCTGGACATTTTAATGTCAGTGTACTTTCCCTAAACGACAGTTACGGTTTTACAATTTTTTTGTGCGGTTTGTGCATATTCCTCTCTGAAGGATTTAGACGAATATTTGATAGTACTTTCAGGACAGAACATCATCTTCCGGGCCCGCTAATATTATATCAAACATAGATAATATACATAGTTAACACAAATAAGCAAATGTTGACATCAAAGGTTTATTATAGTTATGACAAATATTTAAAGGATAATTTGAATAATGTTGACATACAAATAATTTAATGACATACGTATTTTAAATTTATTATTATTATTTTGGTATTTTACTTTTCTTATATGTTCTGACATTTTAGTTTAATTATTAATGATTTGATTATTTGAATTGAAATTGTTATTTACGTGTTATCAGAGAATGTTAATTAATGAAGTAATGTATAAATTATATTTTTGACTGATTTGGGATGCCCTAACCGGCAAATTTATATTTTTGGAAATAGTTTTTAGAACCTTGTAAACCAAAAATATTACCAAATAAATACGAATAATACTTACGTGTAATTTTACATTTTAAAGTTATGGATGATAAAATACTAACACAGCGGCATGTTTGTATTCTTAAATAAACTAAATAAGTAGCAAAAAACGAGACTCACTGCGACAAAACTTCCAATGCACTTTACTTCATGTCACCGCACTTTCACACGCTGTTGCGATTTTTCAAAGCAAATTTCAATCAAAAACTAACAACATGTAGTTAATGAGAACCCTTGCCTGTGTCGTTTAATACAAACTTTGATAAGCCTTAACCAAAGGGGATTTATAGGAGCATTTGATGCTAGGTACTATTGATACAAAGTTTCTCTTTCACCACTAATATAGGAACTTTATTAAAAGAGGTTACTGTTCTCCGTTTGTAAGTTTGTAAATAATGTAAGGTATATAATATATATTTTACTTGGTTGTATTAACTTCCCTTTAAAATTTTAATTTTCCTAACCTCCTTTCCCATCTGTCATAAAACCAAAAATGTCATATATTTAGATACATCTTATAACATTTTTTGTTTCATAATAGTTAGTTATCTGTACACTTTAAGAAGCATATAAGGATTAAGATGAATTATTCAAGTTCATGAAATTTTATGTCTAAAGAAACAATTTGGTTCTTCTCTTAAGGTTTCATGTCATATTCAAAAATACATATATTATTTGTTAAAATAATTGCAAAAGTGTTGTTACGATATTTCTTTATTTTACTAAAATAAAATAGAGATTCTTCAAATTTCAATTAACTTCTTGTATTGAATAATAGCTATTGTGTTAAGTTAATCTGAAAATATCAAACCATGCAAATAATTCTCCTTGAAGAAAAACACAACGAATAATAAGAAACGGATAAAACACAAACAAGTCACTAAGAGCTAAAAGCTGTTAACGCTTCGTCTGTCCGTAATCCTTCACCTGAGAGCTGCAATCCCCAGAGAAGCTAGCCTTTTACTTAGTTTATATAGATACTATAATTATTGTCTTGAAATGGTAACCTTATATAAATTCAAATACAAAAGCATTTGTAGCAATGAAGAACAACATGTAATGGACAACGCACGTAATAATATTCACATTTATTAAATTATATCTTTTATTGAATATATACATGTTTATATAGTTTCAATATTTTGTATAGGAACTATGATATCAAAATAAATATTTCATGTAAATAACGTATTATTACTGATGTTATATTATATATTATGTCGAAGGAAACCAGAATCACGAATATGCAATCTCAGTCACGTCTCTTTTTTCTTATAATTACGAGGAAGAACTGTAACATATATTCAAAAAATATAAATAGCTTAAAAAGTTTGTTTCAACATATGTTATTATATTTCAAAATTCATTTACATTTCAGATTCGTTTAATTGCACTGCACCAGTCATATGCAGCTAATAAATATAATATAATATAATGGCAAACAATAGAACTGGGCGCAACGCCGTCACAATTAATTGAGCAATTTATAAATAGAAAGAAGTAACAGTTAAACCAAAAAAAATATTACAATTATTTAATTTGACATGACAACTTAGAGAAGAAACAAGTTGTACTAACTAGTTTTTCTTTAGATATAAAATTTCCTGAACTTGAATAATTCATCTTAATCTTAATATGCTTCTTAAAGTGTACAGATTAATATATCTTATGATAGTTTTTAATATTATGATGGAAGAAAAACGAAGTTCTGTAAATTTTAACTTTAAAGGGAATTTAATAGAACCAAGTAATATTTATATACCTTACATCACTGAAAAACTTACAAATGTTAAACAGTAACCTTCTTTAATATAGTTCCTATATTAGTGGTGAAAGAGAAACTTTGTATCAATCGTACCTAGCATCAAATGCTCGTATAAATCCCCTTTGGTTGAGGCTTATCAAAGTTTGTATTAAACGACACAGGCAAGGGTTCTCATTAACTTCATGTTGTTGGTTTTTGAGTGAAAGTGCGGTGACATGATGTAAAGTGCATTCGAAGTTTTGTCGCAGTGAGTCTCGTTTTTTGCTGCTTATAGTTATAATTTGTTGGCTACAAAGCACATTACTGAGATAACTATCGTGTATCTCATAATAATTCCTTCTTAATGGGGTCATATATTATTAAAGAATAGTGTAGTTGATTAGATTCTTAGTAAGAATAATTAATGTCGGTAAAATGTAAGTTAATTTAAATTTGTGATGACTTTCAGGCTGCAAATTGTTTTATATTAACATCGTTGATTCTACTTGTTGTGTCGACAGAATATAATATTTTTAATATTCCATACGGACCGATTATATTATAATCTATCAAGCACATATTACAGTTAAAGAAAGAGTAGACTTAATTTAGTGTAATGTATTCATAAAAATGAGTAACTACTTGTATATGAAACAAGTAAATAATTAAATAGCTATTCCTGGTAATATTATAAATGCGAATGTAAGTTTGTTTGTTACGCTTTCATGCGGTAACTACTTAACCGATCATTATGAAACTTTGTACACGTACTTTTGGAGGTATTAGAAGTTATATAGCATACTTTATAATAAAAAATATATATTTTTTTTGTTTTTTTTTAAATTAGTTTCCCATCAAGCTTAGCTTTGCTATAACTATAAACAAAGCACAAGGGCAAACATTACAGGTAGCGGGAGTGCCTTTAAAAAAGCCATGCTTCTCTCAAGGTCAACTATATGTAGCCTGTTCGAGAGTATGTAATTCCCGGAATTTTCACATATTTGCACCCGATGAAAAAACTTATAATATATATATCTATAAAAATATACAAGATTTGTACTCTGCGTTTTATCTTTTAAATTGAATTCGAAATTATTTATTTTTGTCACAGTAAAATATAGTTTTAAATTTGTTGTTGTAATTCAATAAAGCATATTTTAAGTTTTTGAAACTACATTAGGTATAGTAATTTTTAAAAATTGACAAGCCCAGCCTAGCAATAAAATAAAGTCAACGTATTGATTCATTTCTGTCGCAATGATCTCTAATACTTATTTAAAGACTCAAATGCGAGCGAAGCCGGGAAAAAGCTAGTAGCTTAAAAAAAATCATACAATTCCTTCGGTTCTACCAGAATAGATACAGTTTTATTTTACCTTGAATGTAATAAGAATGTTGTTGTTCTTGGGAAAACCGTTGTTCTCAACTAAACACTTTTTATATTGCTGCGTTCATAATCATATTTCAATTAATTTGAGCAGTACCTAACAAAAGTTTTATCACTTGTTTTTCGATCTTATTAAAGCACTATTAATTATGTATTCCAATTCAATTCAATTAAGGTAACGTCAAAAAGGTTAATACGTAATGTTTCTTGTGAGCCTACAAATTAGTGTAGTTGAGGTTGAGTTACTACGGCTTTATTACTTATAAAAAGGTTATGTAAAAGCACTAAAGTAGTCATAAAAAACTGCACTTGATTAACATTGCACCAGACAACAGAGCAAAATAATAGTTACC
This sequence comes from Melinaea menophilus ssp. n. AW-2005, assembly GCA_918358695.1. NCBI lineage: Eukaryota > Metazoa > Arthropoda > Insecta > Lepidoptera > Nymphalidae > Melinaea > Melinaea menophilus. The sequence goes on along the minus strand of OU911045.1, from coordinate 18,202,057 downwards.
TGTAAATAATTGTCGTATGTTGTATTTGTATTCTATTACAAGTGTTCGATGTTAATAATGAAATATCATTTGCGAACAACAATTTGTTTCGTGGTTAGATTCAATTATTTTAATTAACAATTTGCTTCCGAAATTCGAATAGTCGATTATAAATGTAATTATGTGGTTATACTCGTATATATAATGTATAATTATACACATTTACACATTGTTTCTAAAAATTGTTTTCTTATTGATACAATATATTTCTGTTTGAAGAATCATTATAAAAAAATATACATGTTTATAAAACTTCAACTTTTTAGTAAAAACGTAGCTTGTTTGTTTTACGTTCTTTAAAGTATTTATAGTTTGAAAGTGCAATTGAGAATTCCCTGAACGTTAAAACAGTATTTTATTTTATTTTAAAGTATTGTTCCCCGAAATATCTCTTTGCAGCTGTTACATAATTAATTGGGTGGCTTCAGAGTTATTAGCGATTGCCGCCCGAGATCTGAATTGAGATTTTAAAGTAAATAATAGTATTTAGAATTAGTATTTTTATTTTTCTTATAAAATTTATTAAATTCGTATTTTATTATGTCGTAGTAAGAAACGGACGCAAATTACCATTTTGGAGATTTTTTAATATTCCCTTAAATTTATTTCATCGTTTCCAAATATTTTTGAAATGATCTCATTTAAGTTTCAAAAGTATTAAATTTTACATTCCAACTACACGTTGTGATTTAAATGAAAAATATTAACATAATTAAAATATTACAGTAAATTCCTTTCGAAATATTAGAAAGGAAGAACTTCTAGGGTAAAATAGAAATAAATCATAAATTTTAGTGTCAAATATAGTATAATAATTTGTTCTAAGAAAGTTATGAATTTCTGATTATTATTAATCGGCTTTCTTAAAGTAAGTAACTTGTTTCATTTTGAACATTTAAAAACCATGAACCACTTAGAAATAAATCTGTCTCTTAGTAATTTTAATTTCAAATATAATTAAAGTAAAGGGAATATCCAAACAAAGTTATTTTCACTTAAAGAAGTAACCTAAATGAAGTAAAAAGCTAATAGGAATACTAATTATTAGTGAAAAATTATATAGTACCCATTTAGCAAATAAATGTTACTACTTTGTAATTTATATACATATATACTTGAAATTGATGTCTTTTGTATGTATACACTACAGCTAAGCAATAAGATTTTAAGTTCTCAACTTCTTTTTAAATGATTTGAAGACTAAAATGTCTATGAAATATTCAGAGTTACAAATAAGTTCCTCAAACTTCAGCTATCATTTATGAATGTGAAGTGACACAATAGAGATGACCCGACTGCGGCTGAACCGAAAACTTTTTTAATACATCCAACCGCGACGTAATCCACTCTCATTACCACCGAAGCCTTTTACACACTTTACTGTTCAAAACACATGACCACATGTTTGTTTTATATGGAATATATTATAATAATTATAAGTAGTAGGTATTCATATATATATATATTATAATAATTATAAGAAGTAGGTATTCATAATAGTATCTCTGTATAAAACTAAGTCTTCACAGTTTGTATGTAATTTACAGTATACGCAAGGTTGGCCGACCTTAGTCCTCATAAAAACATTTTTTTACCAACTCCTAAAATGATTATGTTGGCTAGTATTGTTGTGTTATTATTTATAAATATTCCGCAGTAATAAAAAACCATCATAAATAAAACACATATAAAAATTTAATATACAATTCTATTTTTGTAACACAACTAATAACGAAGATTAATTCTAATAATTTCGTCTCTTGACGGTAATTGTAAAGTACTTTGCACTTTAAATTTTACACTGTTTTATAAATTCATTTTCAATGTGTCATCATAAAAAATGTATCTCCGTTCTATGAAACGATGTTAATGTTGTTAGTGTCAATGTTTCATAGAATAGTTTGATTATTAATATTTTAACATTTTTAATTTAATTTGTTAATATAATATAAATAGGCTAACAAGTTATATATGTATATATATATATATATATATATACACACACATTTATACTAATATACTGGACTAATCATATTTCGCAGTATATTATATCCGAGGATTATATTAAGAGTCTCAAGAGAGCTTGATCTATAATTTAATTGTAAATAACGTCCTAAGCATTACGTTTACTCTATGCTATGTACACACAATATTATGTAAAAATATTCTAAAGAAACTGTTTTTGACGTATCAAGTTATTTATAAAGAATTTATATGTCAAAATATATCTAATACGAGTTATTAAAAAAGATAATGATATACGTTATTTACACTAAATCTAATACAAAATAAATCTATCTTGAGTCGCATCCTAATTTCATTCTCAACTACTTAATAATATAAATGTTGAATGTGTTAGAAAAATTGTAATGGAATGATAGGTTTAGGTATTGTAAACTTTTTTTTTACCATAAATTATAAAAAAAAATATCATAAAAAAATATCCCACCATGCAAATACATCTCCTTGAAGAAAAACACAACGCATGAAAAGAAACGGATACAACACAAACAAGTCACTAAGAGCTAAAAGCTGTTAACTCTTCGTCTGTCCGTAATCCTTCACCTGAGAGGCTGCAATCCCCAGAGAAGTTAGCCTTTTACTCAGTTTATATAGATAGCATTACTGTTTTGAAAAGATAATCCTATATAAATTCAGCTTCAACAGCATTTGTAGCAATGAAGAACGATATGTTATGGACATTCTTATATAATTTTTTTTATTGAATATATACATGTCCTCGTACATATAATATTTTGTAAAGAAATATGATATGAAAATAAATATATCATGTATTATATTATATATTATTGCTGATGTTATATTATATATTATAACGAAGGAAACCAGAATCACGAATATGCTATGTCGGCCTCATTTTTCTTACAATTACGACGAATCAGAAAATAAATTATTATGCCTTCAAAAACAAAACAATAACAATACATTATAGATATATAAGAGATAAATAACATCAAAAGTTTTTTTTCAACAAATCTGAAATGTACTGTGTAAATCTCAATATACAGGCAGGATTCGAAGCCACATGAAATAGAATAAACTCAAATAATTTAAATTTTTGGTCAAGTACTTAAAATAATTGTAATATATATAAGAGACCTAAGTAAATAATAATTGTCTTTGTAATTATAAACAATTACTGATTTACTGTAGTTTATATCACTTTTCGTAATGTCAATGCTTCAAATTCTTAAACATTTTGTACTATTCTATAATATAAGTTAAATTTTATTAAAATAAGTAATAATTATGATAGTTTTACTTTGCAATATTGAACTGAAAGAATATCATAAAATCGTTATTTTCTTTTTTATTCGTAGCGTACAAACAATCTGTTGTCTTTTGCTCAGAGTCTGTGCGTAGTTTGTATCCTCCTCATTTGTAAATATTTGAGAGACAATGCATTAAGAGATACAATTCCAAACTCTAGTTAAAATCTAACGATAAACAAAATAAAAACTTTTTTTTTTATAAGAATTATATATATTTTATTCCGATGTTACGTAAGATGTGTTCCCTCCCTTAACCACGGGAGAGCTGGAAGGCAACTACAAAGTTAGCCGCACTTATGATGCCTGGAATAAAAAAGAAACATTTTCAACTAATACTTTTATACACTGTTTCTAAATTTACTTAATATTACATATCTTAAATGTTATATATATATAATACAAGAAATTATGTTGTAAAAAATTACATAAATAATGTTTACTTGCTACAATACATTTATCAATAAATAAAATTATATTATGGGTTACCTCTGAATGTTTGATATTCATTTGATAATAATTTATATAAGTGTCATTTGATTTTATATTGGTTTATTTCATATCATCGTCTCGGGATCAAAGTCAGCGTCATCTCACACTGGGTATCTTCATCAGATCGGTTTATAAGCTACTTAAAGAGTAAAATGTGTAAAAAATTACAAATGAAAAAGATATTAAAAGATTCCCGTTGGAATTTATACGAATGTTAAGTTTTATTTGAATGCTTTAATTTCTGTAAGAGAGTAATAAAATATTTGCATTTAATAGCCTGTTCATTGATGATACTTAAAGGCTAAGTAATGTCACGCAGCATCTTATATTCCGAGTCTAGGAGTGTGCGAGTCAGTGTGTACTTTGCGACCTCACATATAAATGTTTATAGAGCACCCGCTATACAATACGGAATATATTTATTAAACACAACAACCAATAACAGTTTCAATCGTTATTCTCATATTACTTTCCTGGAACTAATTCTACTAGTTGTACTTCAAATACACCGCAGGGCATTGAAGGATGTAATATCTATTGAGATAATACTCAATATTAGGGAATATATCAATTTCAGAATCATATATTGTTTAAACAACTACATCTATAAACACAATTATAAACCTCAATACTATACCATATTGTACTTTAGATTATGAATTAAATATTAAATATTATTTCAAAGATTATAAGATGATGATTGTTTCAAGATGTGTTTATTAAATTATATCACCGAGAAGAGAAGAGAGCAATTTATAAATGAAAAGAAGCAACATTAAAAAATATATATATATATATATTTGACATGAAAACTTAAGAGGAGAAACAAGTTGTTTCTTTAGTTATATAATTTCCTGTACTTGAATAATTCATGTTAATCTTAATATGCTTCTTAAAGTGTACAGATAAATATATCTTATGACAGTTTTTAATATTATGATGGAAGAAAATCGAAGTTCTGTAAATTTTAACTATAAAGGGAATTTAATAGAACCAAGTAATATATATATACCTTACATAATTGAAAAACTTACACACGTTGAACAGTAACCTCCTTTAATATATAATAGTTTCTATATTAGTGGTGAAAGAGAAACTTTGTATCAATCGTACCTAGCATCAAATGCTCCCATAAATCCCCTTTGGTTAAGACTTATCAAAGTTTGTATTAAACGACACAGGCAAGGGTCCTCATTAACTACATGTTGTTAGTTTTTGAGTGAAAATTGCTTTTAAAAATCGCAACAGCGTGTGAAAGTGCGGTGACATGATGTAAAGTGCATTCGAAGTTTTGTCGCAGTGAGTCTCGTTTTTTGCTACTTATTTAGTTTATTTAAGTATACAAACATGCCGCTGTGTTAGTATTTTATCATCCATAACTTTAAAATGTAAAATTACACGTAAGTATTATTCGTATTTATTTGGTAATATTTTTGGTTTACAAAGTTCTAAAAACTATTTCCAAAAATATAAATTTGCCGGTTAGGGCAACTCAAATCAGTCAAAAATATAATTTATGAATTACTTCATTAATTAACATTCTCTGATAACACGTAAATAACAATTTCAATTCAAATAATCAAATCATTAATAATTAAACTAAAATGTCAGAAGATATAAGAAAAGTTAAATACCAAAATCGTAATAATAAATTTAAAATACGTATGTCATTAAATTATTTGTATATCAATATTATTCAAATTATCCTTTAAATATTTGTCATAACTATAATAAACCTTTGATGTCAACATTTGTTTATTTGTGTACACTATGTATATTATCTATGTTTGATATAATATTAGCGGGCCCGGAAGATGATTTTCTGTCCTGAAAGTACTCGATAGTACTTTCAGGTCCAAATATTAGTCTAAAATCGTTAGTGAGGAATATACACAAACCGCACAAAAAATATTGTAAAACCGTAACCGTCGTTTAGATGAAGTACACTGACATTAAAATGTCCAGAAAACGTTTCTTTTTAAACAAAGCAATTGATTTAAGTAAGATATAAACTAATTATACTATAGTACTATGATGCACTTATTTTATATTGGTTAGTTACATAGTCATCGGTTATCATAAATATCACCAGTCCATTTAACAATAAACTTAAACAATTAAGGGTTTTAGACTTTGCCAGCTATTTAATTTAACTCTTATTATAATTATCTAAGAAACTAGAATATTGACAAGTAAATATAAAATACTATTACAATTTCACACTAAGTGCATCCTAGACTCAGACATTAAATGCACCAACGATGGGCCAATTGCAAATGAGTGTAAAAAAGCGATAAATATGTATTCATTTATTTTTGCTTAACCTGGACAGGTCTATAATGTAGTTTATAATAGCGTTCCTCAGCAATGCTGAAAAACTAAATAAATAAAGGATATTTCAACTAGAATACCTACATTATAATAATCAGTTGAGTAAAATAACTATACAACCTAACACGAGTGGTCAGCAGACAACATTATTACTGACAGTGAAAAAGAAGAGGCGGCGTGAGACAAATGAATCTCCGTTTTCATATTATTTATTGTAGCACAGTTATTTTCAGAGGTGGACTAAATACTGCTAAATACAGGACTGCAACACGTACTCGTAATAAGATATATGCAATATTTAAATACTACTACTAGAAATATATATAAATATTTGTATTCACGTTAAATTTAAATCTCAGCAATTATTGATATACATTTAAAAGTGCCGAAATAAAACTGAATCAATCACGGCTGAACTGAAAAGTTTTACTTTTATTATTGTATTGCCGCCGCGACGTAATCCCTCTCCAAATCTGATCGACGAATTTTACCATTAATACACCAGTACAGTTTCTATTAAAAATTGATAAGACATTTGTTGAAAAAAATCATTTTATGTGTATTAATAGTGATTGACATGAAAATTGTCAGTTTACGTATTTTTATTTAAAAAAACATGAATATATTGTTAAATAAAACCTATTTTTATGATCTAAAACCTATAAGGGCTTTTTCAGCAGCAAAAAAGGTGCTATTATTTTAATAAACCTACTTAAAAAATCATTTTGTTATTATTTTATATATATGTAATGAAATGACATTTCATTAATTGAAATCTAAAGTGCTTCGCGCTTGTCTATGTTGTCTATGTATAGATAGTCTGTGGATAGTTGATGGAAGGCGCGGCGGTCGAAATGACGTGTAATAAATGGCGGATATTTTATGCAGAAAGAAGGAATCATTATAAAATTTAGTAATTGTTACCGGGTTAATTGAGAAAGCGATATTAGTGAAATTCTATTGTCGTTTCTTGTATTTTCAGACAAACAAATTATAGTTTACTTACGAAAATCCTCAACCATAACTTATCTTATATATATATATATATAAGATAAGTTATGGTTGAGGTTGATTGAATGGTAATATATATATATATATATATATATATATATATATATATATTACCATTCAATCATTTATTTTATTGTAAACTAAATATGAAGACAAAAATTAAAAATTTTATGACAGAAAATATATACATATATAGTTACTAATTTCACTATTTAACTGTTTCACTATTTATTAATAGTATTAATATTATTATTACGGAGCAATGGCCAACATGTATTTCTTATATATATAAAAAATCCTGTATGTATTTCTTATATATATAAAATATGAATGGACAGGGAAATGTAACAATAGAAAAAAATACAACTAAATAGTCAAAGAGTATTACTATAAACGCTGTAATAAACGAAATAAAATATAGCAGTAATATGAATTTATATTTAATCAATTTGGATGTATGATTATTTATGATCACTTACATTTCTTTTTATATTAACATTTTCATTTGCGTTACACAATTATACACACATCTCATTACAAAGATGTAATTCACAATTTGTTAGCTACAACACTGAGATACTGGCGTGTACACCGCCATCATTCTTTCTTAATAGGGTCATACATTATTAAAGAGAGTGTCGGCACCCAAGATTCTTAGCTGGACTAACAAATGACTCCCCAAAATGTTAGTTAGATAAAAGGAGCGGTTGACTTTTTGACCAACTTTTCTAAGTTAGCCTTGTTGTTGTGCGAGTGTGTAATGTTTTATGTCTTAAGATCAACTGACTTTACATAACTTTTTTTTCGACTAAAGTAGCTTTTAAACTCACTTCTATCGAATTTATATATTTTTTGTTTATTCTCGCTTTATTTGTAAAATTTGTTGTTACAAGCAATACATGTCAAATAATTTTAGTATAAGATAATTAAAAGTGCTTATGTGAGTTAATAATACTCTAATTGCTAAACTGCAAATTACCAAATCTTATTTAATAAAATAACACCTACTTTAGGTTACATTAAAACAGTATTAAAACAAATGTCAAAATGTCCACCGTTATGATTGAAGGTTTAATAGTAATTTCACTTTAAGCGGTAGTGGAATGGATCTACCAATTTAGTTGATAGTTATTCGTTTTTAATTACTATTGGTTCAAGCTTGATTTATATTTATCTGTTAATTATGTATGTATACTTAAATCATTTTAAATTATGTCGTGTTTAGTTTTTATACTCAAATATTTGAAATACATTCCAAAAATAAATCATCAGTCATCATTTATGGATGTATGTAAATATACAATATAAAAAATATATTTAAATGTGTATAGGCACATACGTATTGATTTTGATATAAAATGATATTAAATATATAGTTACTTTCTAAATTATTTTGTTTAATTATGGAATTAAACTGCTAAATATATTGTTCAGCCTTCAGAAAATAATATTTACTCTTCTCATATACATTGGTATAGGCGAAGAATAAGTTTACTTATTTAAATTTGTGATAATAAAGATTAAAGTACAATTTATGTTTATTGAATTCGGAAAACAATTAGAATCTTTTTTAAGTTAGAATAAATAAAGAATAAAATTTCATCGTCACGGATTAGAGTCGAGGTTAAAAGGAATTCTTTTAGGATACATTGAATTTAACACTAAACCTACCAAGTAACGGTCAAATTGACCGTTCTTAAACTTTGTTAAAAACTTACACATTTTAGAACGTTATAGTGTCGTTATCAAACTACATGACAATTCTTAGAATACGCATATAATATTTTCTTCACTCTTTACTTTTAGTTACTTCCATTATTACCTGCGTTATATCATAATAAATTAACTTTTAAATACCGGTCAATTTGACCGCGTGCGGTAGGAACAGGTATACAAGAATTGTCGGTAGGTTTAGTGTTAAATATTTCAAATAGCAGGATAAGCTTATTTTATTCTATCTATTGTTATATATTTAATAATAATAAAAACTATATTTTATAAAAAATTTGAAAATGGTAGCCTTGGTTACGATATCAAAAAAATATATCGGAGTTCTTTTGTGAAAATATGAAATTATTGTTTGATATTAAATATAACATTAGACGTGTTAGTGTGTGAGTACAAACGACCACACGAAGAAACAAAGTAATATCTTCTACAAGCACTTCAAAAACATGATATGAAATACCCAGTTAGCTGCTGCGACTGTAACCACCTGAAGTATTATACAAAAGAAAAAACTTTACAATTAAAATATACATATGTTCCATCAAGTTTCTAATGGTGTATTTAAATAAAGTTTGTAAAAGGCTTCGGCGGTAATGAGAGGAGATTACGTCGCGGTTGGATATATTAAAAAAGTTTTCGGTTCAGCTGGAGTCGGTATATTTCTATTGCGGCACTTCATTCATAAATGATGGTTGTGAAGTTTCTTGCTTGTGTTCCGATTTTATATTTCATATTAACATCACAACACGACATCTCAATGTTTTAATTAAATCTTAAGAATATTATTTTAAAAAGTTTTTTGAAGAAATGAAATAATAATGCATCTGTTTAAAACAAGTTAAACCATTACTTCAACTTATTCTAATATAATTTATTATTTATTAAGTAACTTCAACAACTTGACAACTATTACATCATTTCAACTATGTATTTAAAAAAATAAATGTTGAAATCCCATCGCAACGTATTTTAAGTTAAGATGTTTTTTTCACAAACCCTGAACCCAAAATTATTTTTTAACATTCGATCGCGTAAATTTAAAACTATGTAATTTAAATATTTTCTGGATCCATTCACTAATAAAAAAATAAGGTGATGAAAGTTTTAGTATATAGTGACATGGGAGTGAAAGTAGGTGACCTTAAGGTCAATTGCTTGCTGTATGCAGATGATGCAGTGCTCATTGCATTTGCGGGCATTGGTCACCACTCTTAAAGATGGGTGTGAAAATAATGGTCTAAACCTGAATGTAGATAAGACGAAGGTTGTGATATTTGAAAGAAATGAAGAAAGAACAGAATGTAAGATCAACGTGAATGATAAGATAATAGAACAAGTGAATGAAGTGGTATATTTGGGAAGCATGTTTAGCGGAGACGGAAGATACGAAATGGATGTAAAAAGGCGTAATGCTGCCGGTAACAGAGTCAACGGTGCTTTGGCTGCATTGTTGAGACGACGAAACGTCAGCATAGCTGCACGTTTGGCTGTACACGATGTAGTTTTACTACCGACACTGTTATACGGTGCGATCTCTTTGCAGAATATGCGGAGTCAGTCTAGCTAATCGAATCCGCAATAAAGAGATCCACAGAATGGCAGGTCGTAGCGAATATGTCACGGTGAGGATGAAGAAGTATGTGCTCAGGTGGTTTGGGCACGTCGTACAAATGAGTGATGAAAGAATGCTAAAAAAGATTTATATAGGAAAAGTGAGGGGTAAGAGAGACAGGGGGAGGTCTCGAGTGACCTTCAAAAACACAGTATCTATGGAGTACACAGTATACTGGAGGAAGGTCACGTAAAAATCATGAGGACCCCCCGGAGGGCATGTATGAAGAAGTTGATGTCTATGGCCGAGGCGAAAGAGGTATGCAGAGACCGTAGCGTTTGTCGCTCCGTCGTCTCTGGCTACCCCGCAAGGGATATGGCGTGAAGAAAAATAAATAAATAATAAATGGAAAATAGTTTTCTGTTTTATAAGAACATAAGTAAACAAAGATAAGTGGTATTTTAGTATAAGTATATGTGTACATAACATTATCTGAATACCTAATTAAATACTTAATCAAAAAAAACATTCAATACTAAATTACTACTATTAAATTGATGATACTAACGTAATAATAATATACTTAAATAATACTTATACTTTTATTTTTTTTAATATTACTTTGCAGTGGACATACTGTTTATTCGTAGTGGCCACTACTCTCTTTGCGTGGAATTTGTTTTTATAATTACGTTCTTTCAAATTGCGACCGTCAACGATCTATATTTATAAATCCTAATTAAACAGTTGGCAACAATTTCAGGATATTTAATAAATTATTTCCTTAACAATGTTTTTATGAATTTAAATAAAACTTCTTTTTAAAAAATGCATTATTATTTCAATAAAAAAAAATACTTTAAAATATTATTCTTAAGATTTTAAAAAAAACATTGAGATGTTGTGATGTGACATTAATGAGAAACATGACTAGTAAAGATCGGAATATTATCATCTCATATTTGACAACATAAGCAAGAAACTTCAACCATAATTTATGAATGTAAAGTACTGCAATAGAAATTGACCGACTCCAGCTGAACCGTAAACTTTTTTAATATATCCAACCGCGACGTAATCCCACTCTCATTACCACCGAAGCCTTTTACAAACTTTACTATTTAAAACACTTCATTAGAAACTCGATGGAACATATGTATATTTTTTTATATTGCATATTTACATACGTACATGCATGATAACTAATAATTTATTTTTAAAATGTATTCCAAATACTTGAGTATCAGAAACTAAACACAACACTATTAAAATCATTTAAGTATACGTACATAATTAACAGATAAATGTAAATGTCACTTAAACCAACAGTAATTAAAAACGAATAACTATCAACTAAATTGCATCAACTAAAATACATTCCACTACCGCTTAAAGTGAAATTACTATTAAACCTTCAATCATAACGGGAGACATTTTGATCATTTGTTCTAATACTGTTTTAATGTAACCTAAAGTAGATTTTATTTTATAAAATAAGATTTGGTAATTTGCTGTTTAGCAATGAGAATATTATAAACTCCCACGTATGCACTGTTAATTACATAACACTAAAATATTTGATATGTATTGCTTGTGACAACAAATGTTACAAGTAAAGCGAGAATAAACACAAAATAAAAAAATTGGATAGAAGTGAATTTAAAAGCTACTTTAGTCGAAAAAAAGTGATATAAAGTCAGTTGGTAGTAACACATAAAATAAGAGACAGTCGCACAAATACATCGTTCTAAGGCTAACTTAGAAAAGTTGGTCAAAAAGTCAACCGCTCCTTTTATCTAACTAACATTTTGGGGAGTCATTTGTTAGTCCAGCTAAGAATCTTGGGTGCCGACACTTTCCTTAATAATGTATGACCCTATTAAGAAAGAATGATGGCGGTGTACACGCCAGTTATCTCAGTGTTGTAGCTAACAAATTGTGAATTACATCTTTGTAATGAGATGTGTATATAATTGTGTTGTTTATTTATAAAGAAATGTAAGTAATCATAAATAATCATACATCCAAATTGATTACATATAAATTCATATTACTGCTATATTTTATTTCGTTTATTACAGGGTTTACAGTAATATTCTTTTACTATTTAATTTGTATTTTCTACTTTAATCGAATATAACCATTATTTATTATTTTGCGCAAAAAAGAGATTATTAATAATGGTAAATCAGCACATTACATTACTACGTTAGTTAAAGGTAATATCAAATCACACTTTCGAAATGTTATATGGAATATGATAAATAATAATTGGGAAATTCAAAAAATATATTTAATCAGAATCCAGGTCTACGAGTTTATTGAGTGCAGTGTGGGATATTAACATAATACATTATATAATATTAACATTAATAAATATTAGTATTGTACCGTTATTAAAGGTTGTAATAATATTAGTTCATAATATATTGGATGCTTCTTCGTAATTGTCATAAAAAAGAGACGTGACCGAAATTGAATGTTTCCTATTTCTGGTTTCCATTCGTCATGTTACATGTTTTAATGTATTTTTCTAATGCACGACTTTGAAATTTTAAGTATTTAGAATACTATTTCTTGATATTAAAATATAAAACGTTTTGTGTTTTAAACTCATTTTAATGTTGATTTAAACAATAAAAAATCGATCAGTTTAGTTCAGATCAGTATTTACTAGGCGTGTTATAAAATTTAAGTGAGAAATATTACAGGGTTATATCCTTTACCTTGAATAGCAAAATCCTAGCGTATCGCCGACATATATATGTAAATTTGTGATATTTTTATTTACGTATGGAAAAATATCTGTAATTTAGTCGCATGTATAGTACGTGCTTCTCTGCATTTTATTTTTTTTTTTTTTTTTTTTTTTTTTTTTATACCCTCTGGGTTAGTGCTTGACTACATTCCACCTGATGGAAAGTGGAAATGTAGTCATAGATGGTAAGGCGCATTAACCCAGTAACCTATTCACCCTTTTCTTGAAGACACCTACATCGTATTGGGACGGAAATACCGACGCAGGCAAGCTGTTCCAGTCCTTCGCTGTACGAACTAAGAAAGACGAAGCAAAGCGCTTTGTTCGGACAGGGGGAATGTCCACAACGTAAGGATGGATATCTGCCGTGCGTCGGAACGTCCTGTGATGGAAGGGGGATGGAGGAATTAAATCATGTAATTCCTGCGCACACTCACCAAAATGTATCCTATAGAAAACTGAGAGGCTAGCAATTCTACGCCTGTGTTCAAGGCTGTGGAGGTTGGCTTCAACCAATTCAGGGTCGCCTATAAGCCTCTTTGCTCGCCTCTCAATTGAGTCCAGAACCGCAAGATGAGACTTAGCGGCACCAGCGAATATATGCCCACAGTACTCTACACACGACCGGATTTGTGCTTTGTATAATACAAGTAGCTGTCCCGGTGTAAAGTACTGACGGACCTTCGCAAGAATGGCAAGCTTTCCTGCAGCTGCTCTTGCTCTGGACTCAATACACCGACCAAAGTTAAGGTTCGAGGAAATCTCTAAGCCTAACAACTGAAGCCGGTCACTGTATTCCAAAGATACACTCTGGAAAGTAGGAGCCAAGGTGAAAGGGCTCCTTTTGGCGGTGAACAGACACGTCTGCGTTTTGGTGGCGTTGAATTTGACAAGATTGGCTTTGCCCCATGCGGAGACTGCCTGAAGCTTGTCATTCAAACGTTGCACCATGGCTTCTCTTTCAGACTGTACTTGATCTCTACTAGCCCGACTACTCGGCAGGTATCTTTCTACAACTGTGCTGTCGTCTGCATACCCATAGATACCGGGCTCCAGCAGATCGTTAATGTGCAGCAGAAATAGAGTTGCAGAAAGAACGGACCCCTGAGGCACTCCGGCGTTTATTGTCAAAGGTTCCGAGGAACACCCGTCGACAACTACTCGGAGAGATCTTTGGTTCAGAAAGTCCGTTACCCAACCGATCAGACCAGGAGATATACCGTATGTTGAAAGCTTGCTTATAAGGCTCGCATGCCAGACCCTGTCAAATGCCTTCGAGACGTCAAGAGAGACGGCGACCGCTTCTCCGTTCTTCTCGATGGCCTCGCCTAAAATGTGCGTAGCGTACACTAGAAGGTCCCCAGTGGACCTATTTCGGCGAAACCCGTACTGTCGGTCACTGAGGAGATCGTTACCTTCAAGGTACGCTAAAAGGCGCGAGTTCAATACACGCTCCATAATCTTGCAGAGTATGGAGGTGATTGAAATCGGTCTATAATTGGCAGGATCGGCACGACTGCCTTTTTTGGGCACTGGTTGCACGTTAGCAAGCTTCCAAGATTTCGGCACTATTCCAGACTTGAAAGAGAGACGATACAGACGTGTCAATACAGGAGACAACTCAGCTGCGCATGTCTTGAGCAGAATGGCTGGTATACCATCAGGGCCACTGGCTTTATTCACATCAAGACGACACAATGCTCTCCATACCTCTTTGTTAGTGATGCGGATTTCAGGCATCGAAATACCGCAGTGAGGAAGATGCGCTGGAGAAGCATTGCCAGTGTCTAGATATGAATTATCAGCGAACAGAGAAGCAAATACATTCGCTTTCTCTGTCGCTGTATGGGCCAGAGATCCATCCGGCTTCAGCAGAGCAGGTAGTGAGGGTTGGCAGAAGTTCGACTCGATCGCTTTGGCAAGAGACCAGAAAGCTCGACTGCCAGTAGGTCTGACAGAGAGCTTTTCGCCATTCTTAGCGATACGATCGCGACGAGCCTTCCGTAATGCCTTTTTATAGGACTTGGCAGCTTGGTTAAAGGCTCTCTTCTTTAAACTTACATCCGGAGCTTTGCAGCTTCTAGCATCAGCCCAAATTAGGTATGCCGAATGTTTTCGGTCTTCAGCATGACCACATTCGGCATTAAACCATGGGCGAGCTTTGCCACCGATGGGTACGTCAGCAAAAGGAATGAAGTACTCCATTGCCTGATGTACCACATCGGTTATAGCATCCGCGCAACTCGACGGATCCAAAGAAGAGAAGCAGACCTGCCGCCAAGGATAAGACGCAAAGAAGTGCCGCATCTCATCCCAATCTGCTGACTTGTATTTCCATACTCGCCTAACACCAGGTGGTTCGAAAGCTGGTGGAGAATATGTAAATACAGATTTCACCAAACAGTGATCGGAGGTTCCCAAGGGGGAGGTCACCTCAACACGATACCTGTCCGGATCAGTTGCCAGCAAAAGGTCCAGGCAATTGGCTGTATGGCCAACTACATCTGGTACCCTTGTCGCTTGCCTCACCAGCTGAAAGAGGTCGAAAGACAACGCAAAATTCCGCGCTTCTCTTCCAGCATGGTCGGTCTTCTGGTACGGGAACAGCCAGTCCTGATGACAGGCATTAAAGTCCCCCAGAAAGACGAGCTGCACAGAAGGGTACTGATGCAGAGCCATATCAGCAGCCTCACCGAGATACTCAAATAATTTTGTTGTCTCCTGATCACCGCTGTGCGAACGGTAGACACAGCAATACAGGATTTTTTCGTTTCCTGTGTCTACTAAAATCCATAAGGAAGAAAAAGTAGGGTCTTCAAGATGACGGAGACGCAGGATACAGAGGTCGTTCCGTGCGTATACACAGACCCCGGCACGTGAGCGAAAGTTGTACTCTAACGAGTAACCGGGATGATCCAGGTACGCAGCGCTTAGAGGACATTGTATCTGTGTCTCCGTCAAAAAGAGCAAGTGCGGTTGCTCTGTCTCCAGGTGGTGGTGGACAGGTAAGAGATTAGAGTGCAAGCCCCTGATGTTAGTGAGGTGCACTTTAAATGAGGAGGAGTGCAACCGCTGTAAAAACTTCTTCTTTTTATTGGACTTTTTCATAATAAAAATAAAATAAAAGAGTGAATAGGATGAGAAATGGCAGTTGAACGAGGCGGTACGTATCAAACCCGGCGCCGAAATTGGTGATGTCATGCCACTGGGAGACTAGTCTGGAGACTGCGGGGACGCCCGAACCCCCCCAGGGATCGCCATCGGGCCTCCTCATCTGGTCGCCAACCAGCACGATGGAGCCACCCTGGGATTTTACGCAGTTGGCGGGGCAGCCTTTCGTGGGTGGCTGGCCCACTAATTGGGCCCCCAACTATCTGCGGGCGGCCAGCGGAAAGCCGTCGCTTCGGATCCCGCTACCCTCCTCGACTAGACACCCGACACAATAAGCACCAACTCAACGCCGAACCGGTTCGCCAACGCAACGCAACTGTTCAGACCCATTTCCCATATATACGGCTTCATCGAACAACGTGCCGGAACACGACTAGGTCGCTTTGCGGCACGACTTTGCCCGATGGGTGGTAACCTTGCCGGCGACTCGATGTTATGGTCTACCACCGAGGGAATTTATATTTATATCTATTTTTAATCATGTGATTCCTGAACCATCTGATCAAATCCAATAGAGGAGAAATTGTGTAATTATTATATTATTGTCTGAGCTTAACAATTACATAGACAAATATAAAAAATATATTAGTAATATTGAATAATAACGTAACAAATACGTCAATTGGTTAATATTAATGAATAATATTTTAAAAATATACCATTTTGTTTTTGTATGTTTATAGAAAATTGTATGTTGTGAATAGTTGTGCTCAAAAAAAACCAAAAAATTATATAAAAAATACTTTCTATAATAAATGTATTTTAAACTTTTTTATTCGCATGGTTTATATTTTGCACGATGCACACTAACGTGCGTCACTGCTTCCAAAACATATTTATAGTTGAGTTAACAAAACAACGCATTCAAACTTTTGTACACTCGACGTTTATATATTTTATTTGTTAGCGATATATTATACAATGTTATAAAAGGAGGATTCAATGAATTGACATATAGATAAATAAATACCGCATGAGTTCTAATAGCGAGTAATTGATAATGAAATATCATTGGCACTGAGTTATTTAGTTTGTTTTTGGATCTATTTATTTTTAAATTGAATTTAGTTTCGATGGAATCTAATTCTAATAGTTATATGTAAAACGAATTATTTATTTGTAAGAAAATTATTGATATCATAAAACATATTGTTAAATTAATTAAATTCTAATGACGGTTGTGTTTTAAAGTATATACTTATATTATTATTCTTATAATTTACGAAGTAACTCAAGATTAAAGATTCTTTCACAATCTTGTTTATTAATTTATGTATGCTATATAAATATTATTAAATGGTAAAAAGTGAACTAAAAATGTTTGTTAGTTGTAGAAACCAATGTATAGTACATTTACTATATGTATAGTAAATGTACTATACATTGTATAGTACATGTACTTTACTATACAGTATATATTTATACTGATCTGCTCATACTTGTAGTGTGAATAGATAAAGGTTATTACTATCTAATCACTTATTTAATAAGCACTCAGTTGATGATAAGCAGATTTGACAGTTTGACAGCGGCTTATTTTCAAACTCGCCTGTTATCGGGAGCGAGTTAGTAATAATTACAAAAGACATAAAATACTATTTATACGACTATCACACTCTCTACCTCATCTAAAGAGATGAGATAGATTTCGAAACGAGTGAAATTATATAGACTTTTTAGTCACTATTAAATAAAAATTGCATTATTAGATTCAGTGTAAATTATATTTTATTAAATAATATTTTCTCAAAAAATAATTTGTTATATGATGTCCTCATTTCATAAATAATATGATTCGATAAACAGTAATTCTTTACGCTATGTAACATTATGTTGTGTATTGCTGCTTGACGTATGTATAACCACCAATAAGTATAAAGGTAGTGGAAAACAAAAAAGAAAGTTATGTTTTAATAAAGTTTTCGATTTTACCAAACCTATTATTCAAATCAAAATAGAAGGTAAACGAAGATCTGAAAAAATCCACGCCAATTGTTAAATGTGTGTGAGATTCGTTTTTAATATTGATAATGGTTATGTACTCTATCTATTCTCTTCGATGGCATATCAATCAGAGAATATAGCGAGAAAAATATTTGTGAACCACTCCTATTAAATATTTTGTAAAATAATATTAATTTATCATGCTAAACTAACTTTAATAATGATAAATAAAAAAAAGAGTATAAAATTAAATTTTATTCTGTTATTTCTAGTCACAGTTAAGTGAAAATTATATTTTATTAATGAAGAATTCCCTAAATTGTGAGCAATTATTTTAATTATATGGCTTTGTGTATAGAAATACCTCTCTGCAACTGTTTCATATAATTAATTGTTTGGCTGCCGAGTTATCTGCACCTTTTAATTAAACTACTATTTTGTAGACTTGAATGTGGAGGTAAATTGAAGGTGTTGGTTGCGGAAAAATATCTTAACAAACATCTGCCAATTACTATACAATCAATGCCTCTCTGCTTCATAATATTTCAATAGTATGAATGTCACAGAAACTGAAAAGATATTGGCAAGTCTTATTATTCTAACTAAAGACTACTACCTACTTCCCTTTAATAATGTATGATCCAATGAAAGTAAAATATTTGGGAGATACAAGCATTTCTGTAATACACTTTGTGGCTAACGAACTGTGAAATTACGTCTGCATAATGAGGTTCTATGTAAAACTTACAAATTATGTTTATTAATTAAAGTACATATGCCTGGTAATAAAATAATAATATTATAGTTACAACATACCAATCACAATAATACAAGACACTCTCTCACAAAATAATAGTAATTATATATTATTATGACCTAATTAGATTTGTTTAAATAATAGTGACACATTTATATGGGTTTAGAGAATGTCTATGCTGTTGAGGATAAGAATTGAAAATACTTCATGAATTGAAGTTCGTTATTGAATATGTTAAGAAAATAATATTGTATAGTATATTTATATATTTAGTTTTTTAATATTTTTTTTATTACTACGTAATATTTAGAATTAGTAACATAATACGAGTAGTACGAGTTACTAGCATTTTAGTTATTGGTAAAAAATATATGTTTATGAAGACTAGAGGTCGGCCAACCTTGTGTATACTGTATAGTACACAAACTGTTAAGACTTAGTTTTATATCAAGATATGATTTATAAAAATGAACGGTACTTAAATTAATAATAATATCTATATTCCATATAAAATAAACATTACACACTTTAAGCGTATAGGAACTAGTAAAGCTGAAAAAAGATTTTAAATGTGTTTTAAGTAGGAAGTTTGTAAAAGGCTTCGGTGGTAATGAGAATGGATTACGTCGCGGTTGGATTTATTAAAAAACTTTTCGGTTTAGCCGCAGTCGGTTCATCTCTATTGCGGCACTTACATTCATAAATGATTGATGAAGTTTGACAACCTTATTTGTAAATGTTGGAATTTAAATGACAGTTTAGTCTTCAATTCATACAGAGATGCGTTTTTACTACATTTGTATTCACTAATATTTTTTCTGAAAATGGCGCGACCAAATAATAATAATATACTCGTATCAGTTAGATGAGCTATACGTGTTACAATTATTAAAGTTCAAATTGAAAATTATTTCAAAAAATTATATTTTTTAATTTTTATGAATAGTTTCTCATTTCAAATTCACTTCTTGAAGTGGTTTGGTTTATCTTTCATTTTCTTATCTATTATTTAGGGAATATATCTAAAAGTTATAACTCAATTAGGACATTTTAACCAGTATTGTATATGGTAATGTAATGTAATGTAACAACTAATCAAAAAAGCAATAGATAAGTTTATGAATTATAAATGAAGTGGTATATTTGGGAAGTATGTTTAGCAGAGACAGAAGATACAAAATGGATGTGGAAAGGCGTATTGCTGCCGGTAACAGAGTCCACGGTGCTCTGGCTGCATTGATGAGACGACGAAGCGTCAGTATAGCTGCATGTTTGGCTGTACACAATGCGGTTTTCCTACCGACGCTGTTATACGGCAGCCAAACGTGGGTAACACAGAAGAAGATTGTAAGAAAGATGAATGCAGTGGAGATGCGATCTCTTCGCAGAATATGCGGAGTCAAACTAGCTGACCGAATCCGCAATGAAGAGATCCACAGAATGGTAAGTACTAGCGAAGATGTCACGGTGAGAATGAAGAAGAACGTGCTCAGGTAGTTTGGGCACGTCGAACGAGTGAGTGATGAAAGAATGGTAAAAAAGATTTATACAGGAAAAGTGAGCGGTAAGAGAGACAGGGGGAGACACGAGGACAGGCATGTATGAAGAGGTATGTATGAAGAGGTTAATATCTGTGGTCGAGGCGAAAGAGGTATACAGGGACCGTAGCGTTTGGCGCTCCGTCGTCTCTGGCTACCCCGCAAGGGATATGGCGTGAAGGTAAATAAATAAATAATAAATAAATATGAATAATGAAATTATCTCTCAGTACATGTCAATTATAATAGTATGGTAATAGAAATGAGTATTCTGGAAGGTAAGATTTTTTTATAGGATGCTGTAAAATTTGTTATACAGTGATAACATGTAATAATACTTGTAGATGTTACTCTTGCAACATTCATGTCGTGAAGTTTATTACATAATGAGTATTGTAATTTAATAAAGCTTTAGAAAGTGATTTTCTGTTTTATAAAAACATAAGCAAGGTAAATTATTTCAGTCTAAGTATAAGTGGTGCATAACATCATCTGAATACCTATTTTAATACCTGGAAAAAAAACATTCAACTACTAAATTACTACTATTAAATTTATAATACTAAAGTAAAATATTTTTGCACTGGACATACTTTTTTATTCGTAGTGGCCACTACTGCGTTTGCGTGGAAATTGTTTTTATAATTACGTTTCATAAAATGGTGACTTTCAACGATCATAATTATATTAATCATAATTATACAGTTAGCAAAAGTTTATAAATTATTTTCTTAATAATATTTTTATGAATTTAAATAACACAAATACTAAATTTTAAGTGAAAGTACCTCAATATGTATGTGGAAACCGCATTCAAATCGTTGAAGTTCTTTTAGTAATTTTGGGCACAAAAACAGATAGATAAGCACACAAACAGAAAAACAGATAACATTTTTAAAAATCATTGTTTTTAGTTCAGTTCATTATTAAAGATACTCTTTATGTAAATTAGTAATGATTTTGCATAAATATCTTCAAGCGATTAGTTATAGATTAATTAAATGTGACAATAAACTTTAAGAAGAAAATAAAATTTAAGAAATTCGTTCACATTATTCTACAACTTAATTACATTGTAACACATTCTTCGACAAAAATAAATACGAACTAAAACAATTCACTTAACTTCAAGAATCGATCGACTTCCCTCAAGAATGTCTGTTTTAAGCGACTGGTATTATGGTGCAGCGTCAATCTTGAAGTCAGAAGTAAAGAATGGCATTAAAGTTTTTAATAATTAGTTTTTATTGAATTGTTCAGATAATTGGATGTATATAAATTATAGATATATTACTCACTTTGATTTCTGTTATGGTTTGCGTTACATTTCAGAGTTTATTATATGTCTACAAGACATAGTAGAGTAATGAAATATTCTTAAGATTAATTCACAAAAATGTAGCGTCTTTTTTATGTATATAAGTAACGAGCTTACGAGTTACCGATGCTGATTGATCGCCCACGAACTCTTGCAACATCAGCAGAAACAACATCCAAGTCGTTTCGATCCACAAACACCACCAAAGGAAAATTATTCACAAATTTTTATGGTGGAAGAAGTTACTTGAAAATCGCACAATATAAGATCGCCATGCTTCCAGATAGTATGGAAGGTGTTCGAGGTGGTAGCTTACTGTGCAGTGATGAAAATCTGTAGTAGGTATCAAATCAAATAGCTCTTTGAAACACTATCTTCTGTAAACACGGTAGAAGACGTACAAAGAAGTTACGTCTCTACGCAATGCCAAAGAGTTCCACCGTTCCCAATCTGAACAATCATTCATTGTATGCGGTCAAATGTTAAAAGCTGATCTGGGGATGATCCGGATGAGGTGAGAGGTCACACCTGTGCCTAATAAAGCGCAAGTTGCACTTTTAATTTCATTAAGGCATAATTGGCCTCGCTCTCCAGGAACGAAACCGACTGTGGTTCGAAATGTCAACGCTTACTTATTCTTTTATATGTTATATACGTAATAAATAATTAAGGTAAGTAGATGTAATTATAATAAAGTGTATTTGTTCTCTGCAAACGCTGAAAGAAAACAAAAAATAAATTTTATACGACATCTGTGACGATAACTTTAATATATATATGTCTTATATTTTTTAATTTAGTAATTTAACAAAAAAAAACCATTATAATTAATTACCGTATTTAAATAAATCATTATAAACATAAATTCGATTCAATGTAGTTGAAAATTATTTTGAAACAGGTAATATGTAGTAAAGAAATAAGGAGTCTTATCAGGAAATCCATCAGCCTAGCGGTATTAAATACTACACGGCTTATTAACATTAATGTGTTTGAGAGTAAATATTTATGAATATAATTATTTGACATTGGTTTTACGCTATTGTAATCTAATCATTATAAGACACAATAGAAGCTTACTTAGCGTCGGTATAAATAAAAGTATATCTTTTCTGGTAAAACCAATTTTTATAGATACATGACACTTATTTAAGTCCACTTTTTTCTTAAACTGTAATTTACTCTCTGTTTATATGTATGTATATCAATGTGTGTGGAATATTAAACGTATCACATTACGTTAATAAAATATATAAAACAAGGATAGTAAATATAAAACAATTTGCAGTCTGAAAGTCGTCACCAATTTAAATTGTAATAGTTATTCTCGCTGAGAATCTAACCAACTACACTATTCTTTAATAATATATGACCCCATTAAGAAGGAATTATTGTGGGATACACGATAGTTATCTCTGTGCTTTGTAGCCAAATGATGAAATCAGGTCTGTGTAAACAGTTATACTTAAAACAATTATCTTTATATGTTTTTGAATTAAAAAAAGTGGTAAAACGTGGGTTAGTCCAAAAATAATAAAAATAAATAAAAATTTACACTTTAAAAATTATTGTATAGAACTTTTTAATTTTATCTTTTACACCAGGCAACATTTTTTTTTGTCAAATCATGAACATATTTGACATTGATATAGTTAACGTAAATAATTTATTTTGTTCATAAATTGCGTTTGTGAGTAGTTTGATAGTATGTATTATCTTTTTTTAATTTAATATATTTCTAATATTGTATATTATAAGCGGTATGCAATCCTTCTTTGTAGGTGTAAAAAACTTCAATTATGTAAAATTGTATAGATCTCCTTCCGCGTTAATTACATAATAAAGTGAACATAGTTCACGTATTAATATTAATATAATAGTTGTAACCTTTCAAGGACTTCATCAATGTAAGACATTTACATCAAATACTTGTTTTTACGAGACGACTTTATAGCTACGCTAGGACACGGTAGGTACAGCAAATAAACTTATTTGTATAAGAATAAGGATAAAAATATACAGTTGCAGCTTTCAGAGCAAACAATCGGCAACAGAACAATGAAATAACATATCACTTTTAATGTTTAGAGATTTATAAATAATATCCAAAGCAGCTCTATATATATTTATATTTAAAAGTAACGGGTTTATTTCTTGATGCATAAATGCTTTATACATTTTTACGTGAAACGGTAATGGTGTGTTTTAAATGCTAAAATTCGCCGGTCAGATTAAGTGGGATTATGTCGTGGCTGGAAGTTCAGCCGAAATTGATTCAATTTTATTACTGAACTTTACAAATCTTTTATAAGTAATTGCTGAGATTGGAATATCTTATATGTAAATTTTAAGTGTATTTAATCAGAATAAAGCCAAAAAATCCTTCGAACAATGATTATTAATTTCTTCGAAATAATATATACTTGACTTGACTTGACTTTTGAATTTTAAAATTTTCTGGTACATTTTTTTTAAAAGATAAGAAATTGAAATAAATTAAAGTAAAATAATATAATATAATATGTTATAAAATATACTAATTACAGTTACTTGAATCCTTTCACTTGTTACGCATTTGTTATCCCAAAGTGCTAACATCCTAACACTTCCACAAGCCAAATACGGCATATTTTGCTTGTGGAAGTGCTTGAAAGTATATCACTTTATGAATACAATTGAAACTGAAACTAATATATAATAATGAAATTGTGTTTGTATAGAAATGTTTGCATGTTTTTATAAGTTTATTTTGGAATAGGATATGAAAGTAGTAAATTTTAGTTCAGTCAGAAATAGTCCATAAAATTATACTTCATTTCATTTCAATAAATCAGTTATTTTGATGTAATTAATCGTTTAAATATGCAAATTATTAAATAATATTCATCAAACTGAATAATAATTATATTTAATATTATTTAAATATCACACATGTTATTTACGTGTCGCAATCCTGCATTTAGCAGTATTTATCCCACATCTGGAATTAACTGTACTACAATAAATAATATGAAAACGGAGTTTAATTTGATCGCCGCCTCCTTTTTTTCACTGTCAGCGATAAAGTCTGCTGACCACTCGTGTTACTCGTGTTAGGTTGTTTAATTATTCTACTCATCTGATTATTATAAAATAAGTATTCTTGCTAGAATATCTTATTGTTACACATTCTGAAAACATCTAGGTTAAGCAAAAAAAAAAATATTGCTGTTTTTATTTGTAATTGGCCCGTGGTCAGTACATTTATTTGGAGATTGTCATAATACTTTAGATTTATTTTTCTAGATATTCCAATTATAATATGAATTATGTTATTTGCTGAACTGTTTATAATTTAAATTTATTGTTGAATTAACTGGTGATAATTATTTTAACACGTGAATACGTAACTAAAAAATAGTTATTCTATAAGTGAATAATCTATAATTCTATAATCTATAAGAACTATAGTATAATTTTATTATAATAAATAATTAATTTTATATAGTATAGTTTGTACCTTAATTAAATCGATTGCTTTATTTAAAAAGGATAAATAGTATGTAGTTGTAGTAATAATCGTTTTTAGTGTATTTCCCCTAAGGGATTTAAGGTTAAATAATATTTTTTGCGGTCTTTTGTGAACGTTTGTTAAAGGTTTGGATCAAATAACTATTAGAACAGAACGTCGTCTGCACTGCATAAGTAGCAAAAACCAAGACGAAATTTCAAATGCACTTTACATCATGTTACCGTACTTTCATACACTGTTGCAATTTTTAAAAGAAAATTATCACTCAAAGACAACATGAAGTTAATGAGGACTCTTGCCTGTGTCGTTTAACACAAACTTTGATAAGCTTTATAACCAAAGAGTATTAAACTGTATTTAAGATTATTACTACTTTCTAGGTATCCGAAGTAAAGTTTCTCTTTCACCACCAATAAAGGAACTATATTGAAAGAGGTTACTATTCTCCGTTTATATTTTTTTATTGGAAGGTTATTAAATTAGAAGACGTTATTACCTTTTTATGCTTGTTCGATTAAATTTCCTCTAAAATGTGTTGAAATTAACCTTTTCTCGTTTTTCTACTTATCAAAATGTCACAATGAATATCTGTCTTATTTAATAAACATGATGAGATTGAGATGCGCTATTTTTGGAAGATTTTATATGTAAATAAATAATGATAAATATAAATGATTTTTATCTTAAAATTTCTTATCAAATTAAACAATTTTAATATATTTTTGTTTAACTTATACGGCCTTTCATTTATGAATTGGAATTTCCAAAGAAATGAATTATGTACACACAATAATAGTAGCATTAAACACATACCCATACCCTGAATAGTAGATTCTTTATTATATTGCGTCATCAATAAACAGACAATCAAATGCAAAGAACTGAACAATTATTCCAATAATGAAGCGTATAAATATTCGTATAAATTCCAACGGAAGTCTTTTAATATCTTGTTCCTCTTTCATAAAAAAATATACTGGATAAATAATTTCTAACAAACCTATCTAGATTTTATTGCATAGGAAATATGAAGATAGCTAGTGTGAAGTATCTTTAAACCCGAGACACTAAATTTGTGCATATAATATATATAAATCAAATGACTTTAACAAAATATATTTAAAAAATATTATATTAATATCAACTAGTATAGTAGTAGGTAAGTCATAATAAATATATATTTAGTAACAAATGTAACATGACAAATGAACATTGCTTGTGATGTTATTTTTCGTGTTATAAACTCTTATCTAGAAAGTTTAAATTAATTCACCAATAATAAATTTAAAAATGTAATATTAAGTATACTTTGAAAAAAGTGCGAAAAATTAGTTTTTTCCGCATCACAAGTGCGGTTAACTTTGTGGTTGGCTTCCTTCCAACTCTCTTAATAGCTCGATGACGTACAATATTTTATTTTATTTATTGTTATATTTATTAAATATAGTTTTTTCTGATTGGCTGATGAATTTCAACAAGAATTTGAAATTGTCTATAAATATATTTATTTTATGTCAAAGGAAGGCGAACGAGCGGGCGGGTCTTTATAGATGACACAAGTTTCTTTCGGTAGTCGTTGACGTTTGCCCAAGAGAGCCCTGCATGGCCAAAAAATCAATATATCATCCAAATAACAATATATATTGGTAATATCAAACACATCATTGATGTGCAAGAGGAACAGAGTGGGGGATAGCACGCAGCCTAGGGGCAGCTTCTACGGACTTGTGGTCTGAGCAAAAACCGTCAATAACGACCTGTATGCTTCGCCCCGTGAGAAAACTGGTGATCCATTTGCATAAACTCTCGGGAAGCCCTTCGAGGTACGTTAGAATCTGTTGATTGAACATGCTCTCCATTATGTTGGAGAAAAGATAGATAATGGCGATAGGTCTGTAGTTAACTGAGTCCGAGCTATCACTTTTTTAGGAGATTGGATGGACAAGGGGCGCTTTTACAAGAACGGGACTATGCCTTTAAGGAGTACCGAAATAGACGCGTCAGCACGGGATTCAAGTCAGGGACATATGTTCGTAGCACAATTGAAGTAATACCATCTGGCCCACTCGACTTATGAGCGTCGAAGGAAAAGCGAGATTCTTGGATGATTTTTTGCCAAGTGGTTACCCAGAGTTTGGTTCAAATAATTCCATCCTCTGTAGTATCACTCACTGCGTTCATTGGGCAAAAAAACTGGTCCCAATGGAGTGTATTCTACCTGTACCCTAAAAGGTCCACATTCCCTCCCCATCTGAGGACTTGTAGTGCCAAACGTGTAGAGTAGCAGGTCAGGCAATACACTCCGTACGTATGATCAGAGCACTTTCACTTTTCAACATAGAGGGCATATGGTTGTCCACGTCCAGAAGACGAGTGCGCGTCTTGACCAACTGCGACAGACTATTTGCCAGACCGAAGTTAAACAAAGATCTCCCCGCGTAGGCGGTGGCACGTGACCATAGGGAATCGGTATTGTGTATGGTCAAGTTCCATAGAACTACGACTTCGGCGGAGGGAATCTGTGAAAGCAGATTGTCAATTTTTGCCTGGACATGGCCCAAGAGATCCGTTTCTGCAATACCGTTATGGGACCTGTAGAAGCAAGCGTAGACTCTGATACGGTAGTGCACGTCCACACACAGTTAAAGTACAGACAGGTCCCGACCTTCAAAAACCTGAAGGCGATAGCAGCAGATATCCTCCCTTACGAACACACGTTACCCGGCGAGTGATATAATATGATATTAGATTTTATACCCAGGGTATGATAGGTAGGTTTTGTCGCTAGGGTGAGATATCTGCGTCTCCGTCAAAAACAACATGATACCCTGCACCATCTCTAGATGATAGTGGATGTCGTTTAAGTTGGAATGAAGTCCCCGGATGTTGCAAAAGTCCACATTTAGAGTGGAGCGGGGTGTCGTTTCTTTGACTCATCGTTTGCCCTCAGTAAATACTAAACGCCTTTTAGCATTTTATATAATATGTTATAACAGTCTCTATCGAGATGAGGCGTCATCTATGAGGTTTCTTTCTTTAAAGGTTTAAAATATAGAACTAACAAGAATACAATCATTAATAAATGAAAAAACAAACTACACCCCAACTCGTAGTAACAATCCACAGATTGTTGAAATACTCAGACATTGAAATATTAAAGAGAAGATCATCGAAGCAGAAACTGAAACAAAAAAGACTAATGAATTTATGATATTGTGTCTTTTTATAGTGTAAAAATAAAAACATAAAAAATTATAAAATGATTTATAATTTTATTCTTTTTATCCAATATAAATTAAATTGTATAATAACTGGTAGACTCTACCAGTTATTATACAGGTATCTCTACCAGGTAGAGAATGCTAATAGAAAATAAGTCTGCCCTTTGTATGCCTTAGTTTTAGGTTAAAATAATAAAGTTTAAATAAATAGATAATTAAATAATAAGACCAGGAATAGGTACCATCTATTTATTTGTGGAACTCAAAAATTTGTTTTTATCATAATACACAAAAATATTTAAAAACAAAATATTAATATAAAACCGAAATTACCACTATTATTTATTATAAGCAATAAACTTTAATATTAAATATTTGTAATATTTAGGAGCTTTAATTAGGCAAGGTTGAGTATTGACTGTATGGAAAACCCTACAGTAAAATCATTTAATCTTATTTAAATAGGAATACAGCGTTCTAATTTAAAATTATTCTTAGTACTAAATTTTATTCCTTTATACCATACTATATATCTTGTATTTACCTAGTGGCCAGAAAAGCTGCAATAGTGCTTTTGAGGTCCTGGTATTAGAATTGTCTGTAACATTTCTAGTCGGCGGCGCCCAGTAGTATTGTTTGATATAAGTAAATATACGAATCTGATAGTATAAGAGCAATTGTGAGATTAAAAATACTTGCTTAATACAATTTGTATATTTTTTATCTCTTTTGTCAAAGTGTGAAATATTTTTGTATTATTGTTATTGTTTTATTATTAAAGATTAAATCGTAATTTGCGTTCTGAATATATCGGAAATGCTTTCTCGTAATTGTAATAAAAAAGGGACGTGATCGAAATTGAATGTTTCCTGATTCTGGTTTCCCTTCGTCTTATTATATAACGTCAGCAATCATAACTCCACATTTGTTAATATTTATTTTTCAGCATTGAGGTACACGTATACATATAAAAACTACTATTCAGTATTCACAATATGTTATTTTTTATTATAAATAAGACACATGAATAAGATAAAAGCTTTGTGAGTTTAGTTTAGTACATTTCTATAAAATTAATATTTTCAAAACAGTAATAATGCTGTATAAACTAAGTAAAAGGCTAGCTTCTCTGGGGATTGCAGCCTCTCAGGTAAAGGATTACGGACAGACGAAGCGTTAACAGCTTTTCGTTCCTACTGACTTATTTGTGCTGTGTTCGTTTCTTTATTCTTTGGATTTTATATAGTTTCATATTAAAATATTTCTTTATCTGTATTCATGGTATTATAATATTATACAATTTGAAGAATTATTATTCTCTTTGTTGTTGTAGTAACATTAAAGTATACATACAGGTCTAGATCTATACATACTTTTCTGCATTTTATTTTTGCCCATATATTTCAGGTTCAAGTCTTATAAAATAAAAATTGGCATAATAATAAAATAATAGCTTTTTTAAAATTAAAATAGTATTTTCGGAGTTTTAAACAATAAATGTTTTAAATTTTAGCAACAATTCAGCCCAATTTTGATCGCAATTTTCAAACATAAGTACACCACATTTCACCATCACAAACAATATTTACTATGGTTCTTATACACAAGTAAATAAAAATATAGAAGATATTGATAGGATGATTTGAATCAAGAATTAATCATATTGCTCAGTATCATTTATGACATGGTAGAAGGCTATTTAGTCTTAACATGTTAATATTTTCTACAGCTTGACTGATAAGCTATTTGTGGAGTACCCACATAATTGTTAAAGTTTGTAATTTTTTTTTATATTATATATTGTATTTATATTTATTGTGTATTATTGTACATGTTGAGGATTTTTTATGACATTTTGTCGTATTATCAATAGTTCCATATCATCAGATGAAAATATATGTTCACTTGAATCTAAACACAATTCCATCACTAAAACACTTTTTCATCTTAATACTACGATAGACTACTCTAATTTTATAGCATTTTTAACAATGTTAATGTTGACTGCATTCTAATTTCCCAGCCTAGTTTAAACCATCACTGCTATCAACTATAAATTATTATTCATCTCTTATAATTTCTTCTTGCTTAAAGGAATATATATTATTATTGTATATTCAGTTATTTTGCGAAGAAACCTGAGAAATATAAACTGGACTAATTTTAAAGCTGAAATGTCGAAGTTAGTTTGGTTGTCCAATACAGTCGTTGAAAATGGTTGGATTTTATGATAATTATTTAACCTTAACGAAACGGTAGAAACGGAAGACAAGACCTTGATACTGAAGACATTAGCCGTGATATGCTTAAAAACTAGTTTAGGAAATCATCTCGCATATTTTGAATATCTTTTTTTTTCCCACAGCTTGGTTAAAAGCTATCTCATTCCTCTTCCTAAATTTAACCATCCTTTTTTTTAACGCACTTTCACCCCATATCCATATTGTCTATTCGTCTAAAATTCTTAAATATGCTGTGCTGAGTGCAAATAATTTTCATGTAACCTGGACTGTAAAAAGTTTTTTCGTCTTTTTAAAATCCAGTTTCCGCAATTTCCACGATATCTTTATTGCATTATTGAAAGTCACTGAGGACATACTTTTATAAAATAAGCCAATATTATTGAATATTATAAAAAAAAACATGTCGTATCATTTGGTCTTGTCTGGTTCAAATTAAAACATACAAGCTACGATAATGTTTAAAATATCATAAAATCAAATAATACTACTTCTAAAAGGTTCAGTCCTGTTCAGTTAACAAAACAACGCATTAAAATTTATTAGTATTTTTCTGACATAATTAAAAACAATTAAATATGTTACTTGATAGCGATATATTATAAAATATAAAATAAAAGGAAGATTAAAACGATTGATAGACAGATATGTGAGTACCACAGGCGTTCTAGTTTCGAATATGTTATGTTGATAATGTAATATCATAGGTACTAAGCAATTGTATTCGTGGTTGGAGTTATTAATGTTTCAATAAGAAAATATAAATAGAAATTAATTAATGCAGAATTTTTTATACTGTGGGGCGAGCATTCCGCAAACTGAAAAAAAGTTGGAAAACGAGCTGGCGGGTCACAGATGACTTGTGATCACCGCCGCCCATGAACTCTTGCAACACCCGAGGATTTACAAGAGTGTTGCCGGCCTTGTAGGTAGAAGTAGACGCCTTTTTTGAAAGTACCCATGTCGTACCGATCTGGAAATACCGCCGAAGGGAGTTCGTTCCACAAGCGAGTGGAACGTGGAAAAAAGGTCCTTGAGAACCGCACAGTGGAGGATCGCCACGCATCCAGGTGGTAGGGATGGTAAAGAAGTCGATGGCGCGCTGTGCGGTGATGAAATTCGATTCGGCATCAGATCGAAAAGTTCTTCGGAACACTCCCCGTTGTAAATACGGTAGAAGACGCACAAAGAAGCCACGTCTCTACGCAATGTCAAAGAGTCCAGCCGTTCGCAGACCACCGGGTCCGCGACAATCCGAGCGGCTCTCCGTTGTACACGGTCAAATGGTAGAAGCTGATATTGGGGTGATCCGGACCAGAGATGAGAACAGTACTCCATGTGTGGCCGGACCTGCGCCTTGTAGAGCGCAAGTCTTTGGCCAGGTTTGAAATACTGCCTCGCTCTATTAATCACTCCCAATTTCTTCGAGGCCAACTTGGCCTTGCTCTCCAGATGACCACGAAACTGACAACCGCTCGAAATGTCGAGACCCAGTATTTTGATATTTGGCGAGGCAAAAAGAGGAGTGCTCCCGAAGAGCGGTGATACGACAAATGGGGTTTTCTTAGTGGTAAACGCGCAAACCTGTGTCTTTAGGGGATTGAACTGAACGTGGTTCAGTTCACCCCACTCAGAGACCATCCCCAGGGAGGTCTCTATTGAAGACACAAGTTTCTTTCGGCACTCGTCGACGTTTTCCCGAGAGAGACCTGCACGACCGGAATATACCGCATCCCCAGTGCTGTCATCCGCATAACAATGTATGTTGGAAATGTCCAACATATCATTGATGTGCAGGAGGAACAGAGTTGGGGATAGCGCGCAGCCTTGGGGTACACCAGCGTTCACGGGCTTGGCGTCCGAGCAAAAACCGTCGAGAACGACCTGTATGCTCCGCCCAGTGAGAAAACTGGTGATCCACTTGCATAAACTCTCGGGAAGCCCATAGGAAGGTAGCTTCGAAAGAAGCCCCTTGTGCCATACACGATCAAAGGCTTTTACCATATCCAGACTAACTGCCAGACTCTCTCCCTTGCTTTCAATAACCGCTGCCCAACGGTGCGTAAGGTATAACAGAAGATCACCAGCTGATCGGCCATGGCGAAAGCCATATTTCCGGTTATAGATCAACTGGTGATCTTCGAGGTACGTTAGAAGCTGTCGGTTGATAATAATCTCCATTATTTTGGAGAGAAGGGAGGTAATGGCGATAGGTCTGTAGTTAGCTGGGTCCGAGCTATCACCTTTTTTAGGGATTGGATGGACAAGGGCACGCTTCCATGAGACCGGGACTACACCTTTAAGGTAGGAGTACAGAAATAGACGCGTTAGCACTGGAGTCAACTCAGGGGCACACGTTCGTAGCACTAATGGAAAAATGCCATCCGGCCCACTCGACTTATGAACGTCCAAGGAAAATAGAGACTGCCTGATAGTTTTTTGCCGAAAAACTATTTCCGGTATTGAACTCTGACACTGCGGGATGATAGGCGGTGACTTCCCTTGGTCGTCCAAAGTCGAGTTGGAGACGAAAAGAGTACCCAAGAGATCGGCTTTCTCTTTTGCCGTGTGGGCCAGAGAGTCATTCCCCATGTGCAACGGCGGTAGTGACGGTTGGCTAAAGTTGCCCAGAGTGGCCTTGGAAAGCGCCCAGAATTTGCGCGTGCCAGGCGGGTACTTCACCAGCTGATCCCCAATTTTGACGACATGCTTGAACTTTGCTCTAGCGATTTACCGATTGAAGAATCTGGAGGCACGATTATATTTCCTTTTCAGAACTCTAGAGTTCGGATCCTTTGTGATTAACGCATTGACCCAAGCTTGATAAGCCTGCCGTTTGCCAGCTGCTGCAGCCCTGACAGACGCATCAAACCAAGGCCGCGATCTGCCACCAAGTGGTACCACAGAGCTTGGTACAAATAGTTCCATGCCCTGTAGTATCACATCAGCTACAGCCGCAGCGCAGTCACTAGGATCATCGGAAGGGAAACAAATCGGCCCCCATGGGTAGGATGCAAAAAAGGACCGCATTCCATCCCAATCCGCTGACTTGTAGTGCCAAACGCGTCGAGTCGCAGGTGTTGTGCGAGCCGACCGTTGAATGGGCACTACACTCCGTACCAGACAGTGATCAGAGGAACCTAAGGGAGCCTCGACAGTGATCTGGTACTTTTCTGGATGTGTAGTCAGCAGAAGAT
Organism: Melinaea menophilus ssp. n. AW-2005; assembly: GCA_918358695.1. Taxonomy (NCBI): domain Eukaryota; kingdom Metazoa; phylum Arthropoda; class Insecta; order Lepidoptera; family Nymphalidae; genus Melinaea; species Melinaea menophilus. The sequence continues at coordinate 18,167,959 of OU911045.1, read as the reverse complement.
CCAACAAAGAGGGCGTGTGGCTGTCCACGTCCGGTAGACGAGTGTGCGTCTTTATAAAATGGTGTTATAGTTTATACCCGGGGTATGAGAGGTACGCTGTGTCGCTAGGTTGAGATACCTGCATCTCCGTCAGAAACAACAAGGCTGGCTGCGCCGTCTCTAGATGATAATGAACGGCGTTCAAGTTGGAATGAAGTCCCCGGATGTTGCAAAAGTCCACATTTAGAGTAGGTCGGGGTGCCGCTGCGTTGACTCGTCGTTTGCCCTCATAAAACACAAAAGGCGATACTTTGCCCGCCCCAGATACGACGGGCAGCCCGAGCAAAATCCGAGAATCATTTCCCCGATTTTGCTCGGGGAGAGGGTCCCCGGCTTCATCAAAGCCGGTACCCTCCCTGGGGTATTTTTCTTCTAGGCATCGCTTTCATGTTAGGCGCGGGGGGGAGGTTGGGCTTCCGGATTCTCTCACTCACCGACGGAACATAACCAAATGAATTTGGTTACTACACGTCGGTCTTCTGTGAGAGGATGGTCCTTCCCCGGTCGAGCCAACCCAATACGAGCTGCAGTCAGATAACTACAGCTAGGCTCTACCACCTAAGAAAACGTCACAAAACCTATCATAATTGGACCGTTTATTTTGTTAAGTGGTGTAAAGCAATTTTATTTTAATGAGCTATCACGTAATTCGTGCTAACAATAATGTATATTTTTTATGTATAACCAGTCCATGGTTAATTTATTAAAAAATTTAAATGTTTTTTAGAACTTAAAATCGGTTGATAAATGAAACTACATAGTCATCGATTATGAAAGTGGTGTAAGTCCAATTGACAGAGGTGGCTTAGCAGTGTTTTGCCGATTAGTGGTATTATTCATTTGTTTTATTTTAGGTGTCATGTTACGTGTCAAAAGTTGCTAACTTCGTATATAAAGTTGTTAATTTATTTTATTTGTTTCTTAAAATGGATAACTCCATATTAACATCAGATTGATATAGGTAAGAACAAATGGTAATTCAATATTATATTATTAAAACAGTTAAAAAAAAACATTACAAATAAATGCACACAGACATAAAGCCCATAAATATAAACAATAGAATAATCTTAGGTTCAGGATAAAAATAATTCTACTATGAACAACAAATGAGAAGAGAAGAAGAATAATAGAGGTAGAATCTTCACCAGATGAAAATTTTGTTATTGATAATTTAGATTCTGTAGATCAAAATATTTTCAACACAAACAAAATGAAGCGAAATAATGCACAAGGGTACTATACAAAAAGAGCAAAACTCATTCCAGCAAACAATTTAAATCTAAAAATTGAAATTGCTTGAAGAATTTATAGAACGTAGTAATGAAACAAAACGTATAGAAATTTTTGATAAGTTCAGAAATATAGGTGATTTTAATAAGCAAAATATATTTCTATATGGTAGTGTTCAACGAGAATCTGGCAATAAAAGAAGACCTAGAAATAATTCGGGCACTAATGCATATTTTGTAACACTGCCACATGCAGATCCTAAGTGTAATCTATCCGTGTCTTGTAATTTTAACAATGTAATTAGCGTCTAAAATTAAATTTTATGTCTTTTTATGTATTTGTAAACAAAATTGGATTAAAGTGATATATATTTTAAGTTATATTTGTTTTTTCAAAATTGAAATAAATTTACAGTTGTCTAATTTTAAAAGTGGTGTAAGTCCATTTACAGCCTATAAGTATATATTATTATAGTCTAATGAGCCTAAAACAGATTGATATAATCAAATTAAATATCGATAAAATAGTAGAAATATTGTCGGACTTAATATAAATTGCCAAATTTTTTTAATTAACAGATACGCCAATCTTTAATTTTTTCTGAAACAAGAGAAAATGGACTTACACCACTTTTAAAATAAACGGTCCAATTATATAAAAAAAAACAGTTTTTGTGATAATAATGAAAAATTACATATCCTTCCTTCCTAAATGATATAATTTAATCTGTATAATGTTTAATTTTAGTCATATGTATATGACATGAAAACTAAAATATACTTAATATGATATTTAATATCATTTACTCAATAAAAATATAGTGGTGATTTATTTTCCATAGTTAGGTGAAAAATATATCTTCTTAGTAATTCCCTAAACATTGAAGTAATAATTTTAATTTTTAAGCTTTGTGAATAGAAATATCTCTCTGCAGCTGTTTCATAAAATTAATTGTTTGGCTGTCGTGTTATCTGCACCTTTTAATTAAACTAATTTAATTAAATGTGCATAATACATAATTGGAAGAAGAGGTAACAATTATCATAAAAAATCAGTTAATAAATATATGCAAATTAAATCGGCATTGTTGCTCAACCGTATCCAAATTATCTCATTAAGAGATTACAAGTCTTAATACCAACACACCAATTCATTATCTTGAATGAAGATCAATGGAAATAGTTTCAATTGTTTCGAAAATTATCAAACACAAAAAGATAGATGTTAAATCATATTATCATAACTAATTTATATTATATATTCCATCTGATGGAAAGTGGACATGTAGTCGTAGATGGTAAGGCGCTTTAACTTAGTAAGGGCCTTACTTATTGTGGCCTTGAAGACACCTACATTGTACTTGATTGGACGACGACACCGACCCAGGCAAGCTGTTCCTGTGTTTCAATATGCGAATTAAAAAAGATAAAGCAAAGCACTTCTTTCGAACTGGACGGATGCCCACGACGTAAAGGTAAAGTGTAAGTGGGATGGGGGAATTAGCTCATGTAGCTGCGAATACTCATCAAAATGTATTATATGTATGGAATACTGAGAGACTCGCAATTCGCCCTTCTTCAAGGCTATGAAGATGGATATCAACCAGTTCCGGGTCCGCAATTAGTCTCTTTGCTCGCCACTAAATTGAGTCCAGTATTGCAAGATGACATATAGCAGCAACGGTTAATATATACGGGCTATAACTGCAGTACTCCATACACAACCGGAACTGCGCTTTGTTAGATGCTTTATGAAGTACTGTTAAACTCAATGCACCTAACAAAGTTGAGGTTTTAGGAATTCTTTAATCTTAACAACTGAAACCGGTTACTGTATTTAAAAGATACATTCTGGAAAGTAGGAGCCAAGGTGATTGGGCTCCTTTTGGCGGTAAACAGACATGCCTTTTGGTGGCGTTGAATTTAATAAGATTGGCATTGCCCAATGCGGAAACTGCCTGCAGTGTGTTATTCAAATTTTGCACCACAGGGTCTTTTTCAGACTGTACTTAAACAACGACAATCTTGTTTCATTTGTGACCTTTTTGACCGATTCGGTTGATTCCAATATACCAGTTGACACCATCTATACTGACGTAAGCAAGGCGTTCGATACCGTGGATATTCTTCTTCAAAAACTCTCAACTTATAACAGGCAACTTGCTAAAATGGTTTTCCTCGTATCTAAGTAACCGAGTTTCCAGGGTGGTTGTTAGTGGATACTCATCTCAATCATTTTTAACTCAATCAGGCATCCCCCAGGGATCAGTGTTGGGGCCTATTTTGTTCAATATATTTATGGACGATGTTGTGCGAATATTCGAACACAACCAATGCTTTCTTTATGCTGACAATTTAAAAATTGCAAAACAAATAAAAAACAAATATGATACTTACCTATTACAAAAGGAATTAAACAACTTAGTCGACTGGTGTGAAAGAAACAGCTTAGCATTGAATACAGATAAATGCAAATACATAAGGTTCTCGCACAGAAATCATCCCAACTCGCAGGTTTATACCATTAACAACACGACGTTGAAAGAAGTAGATAATATCAAAGATGATCGATGGTAAGATCAGATTTCACACTCATATCGACAAAATAACATCCAAGGCGTTTCAAATGCTGGGTTTTATAATAAAAAGCACTAAAGATTTTAAGAAGCCGCAGACCAAGATTGGTCTTTATTCCTCCTTGGTTCGATCCGGTCTAGAATATTGTGCTCAAGTCTGGTCTCCTCACTATGAGGTACATATTAAGCGGATTGAGAGGGTACAAAAGCGTTTTCTATGGCACATTACGTATCAGCATAATAAAGTAAAACAGTTGACGACATATCACAGTCGGATATAAAACTTTAACCTCAATAGCTTGCTTGATCGGAGACATTTGTTGGATTTGATTTTGCTATATAAATTAGTTAACGGTGCAATAGACTGTCCTAACTTTGTAGAAAAAGTTAATATAAATGCACCCTCAAGGCTACCCCGTATGAGTAAATACGTTCCATTTTCGATACCATGCTCGAAAACAAATCTGGGTCAGAATGCTACTATGAGCAGACTATTTAAACAATATAACCAACTGACAAAAAATCAAGAAATTGATGATTGATTTCGGACAATCTGACAAAATTTAAAAGCAAAGTTTTGGAAAGCTTTATATTACCTTTATAAATTCTATATTAATCCAAAATGTTTAAAAATAAAGATGAATCACTATTTCTTAAATCTCGATCACGTTTAGTATAATTAGTATTGTGACTAGATGCGCCAGCAAACCCTCAATTTCAACTCGCTGCGCTCGTGAAATCTCGGATTCCGTTTGCATATTGAGCGAAGCAAGCCCAGTGTATTGACTCATCGTTTCTCATTAACTTCAATGGGATATCAGTTTTATGAAATGATAGTAAAAAAAATATTTTTTTTTGAGGACATTTGTCAAAAAACTTTTTTTTTAAACCTTCACTTAATATGTGTCTTTTTGATTGCAAAGTTTCATAATTTTTCGTAAAGTAGTTTTTGAGCCAATTCGTGACAAAAAATACAAAAAGTCTCCAGTAAAACGCTCCGCTCACTTCGTTCGCTTCGCTCAATTATAGATTGTGCATGTTGTAAAATGTTAAAACTTTTGATATTTTAAATGTTTAATTGTCTTCTGGTGGTATTTTCAGATTTTTTATTTTTGTTATTTAAATTTATATTTTGTTAATTTAGCATTAACATAACATTATATATTGTTAATTTTAAAGTTAAAATAGTAGGAAAAACTTTAATTAGTCGAAACTGTCCCTTCCCATGCCGTGGCAACTTGTAATTGAAACAACACTCAGCAAAAAAATTTTATGTTTAATTATTATAAAATTTATAAAAAGTGTATGTTTTGTAAGTAATAAATAAATAAATAAAACTGTGCTGCTGTCATTGTATAGTATTTTTTTATTGTTATACAATCTTTTTTCATTATTGTGGAATAGGTAAATGTCATAACAATATTAAGCAAACTATTACAGCTTTTGTTAAAAAATATGTGTTTCCGAATCAGTATAAATCTGGTGATGTGAGTAAATAATATACGAGTATAAACAATATAGTACAATACGTACAAACAGTTAAGACTTAGTTTTATACAGAGATTTATAAATATGAATACTACTTATATTTATTATAATATATTCCATATAAAACAAACATTACATTTTAAAGCTTATAGGAATTAGTAGGATGTAAATAATATTTTAAAGTAAATTTGTGGCCATGTGTTTTAAATAGTAAGTTTGTAAAAGGCTTTGGTCGTAATGAGAGTAGGATTACGTCGCGGTTGGATATATTAAAAAAGTTTTCGGTTCAGCTGGAGTCAGTCCATTTCTATTGCGGCACTTCAAATTCATAAACGATGGCTGAACTTTAAGAACCTTATTTGTAACTGTTGAATTTCAAAGACATTATAGTCTTCAATTTATAAAAGATTCGTTTTTATGTCATAAAAAGAATAATCTTTGTTCCAAATAACTAATATTTGTCAATAAATATTATATGAATGTTGAAAAAATATACAGAATCCCGTCCTTTTTCAAATATCTATATATATAGTATTTTTTTAATATAATTTAAATAAATTGAAGAAAGTTGTTTTCTTTTTTTTGTTCGTTTATCTCTATAAGTAATCAAAGATTAAGTCGTCTTAATTTTTACTTAACTCCTTTGGATGATAAATTCTGAATAACAAATTAAATGGTAAAAGTAAAAATAATACAATTACTAAATAACTGTACAAAAACTACTATATTTTTGGTATTTTAATATTAAAGACTGCAATTAAATGTTTATTCATAATGTGTTCTTTGCTTAACCGTTACCTTGTCGAAATATAAGATGAATTGATTTCGGTTTTTATTACTCATATATCAAACACCTCATTTGTAAATACAAAAATTTAAAAATATTTTTTTTTAAACTCACTTGTTTAAAATTTTTTATATTTTTAATTTAGTGTTATGACTACAAAAAAAAAGATTTATAAAATTTTTGAATTTTATATAATCGGTTACATTGTAAAATATTCTTAGATGAAAAGACAAATAATTGTGTTTTGTTGAATTCTTAAATGAGTTGGTATTTATTACCTTATGAGATGCTCCCGAGTTTATTAATAAATTAGAAGAGAGAACTTAATTGAGAAATGAAATAAACATGTCTCTAGTTTCACTAGTTACTGTTGTTGACCTTTCATACTTACCTCTGGGAATATTCTTTAAACCTCTTCTGGTTCCATCTAAATATCCATTTTAATTTAATTTATTTCTATTATTATATAATATTAGCGGTTTGCTATCCTTCTTTAACTCTGCATAATTCTATACTTCTCCGTCATCGTAATTTTTTTAAAGAGAGGTACTAAGTTTTCGGTTCACTTAAATTAAGATAAAAGCTTGTTTTTAATGAAGTATTTGATGAATGTAAATATATTTACCTCAAATACTTATCTTACGAGATAACCTTTCATAGCTGCACTTGGATAGGAAAGACGGTAGGTTAGTCACTAAACAAGTTTGCCTGATAGATATTAAAAATTAAAAAAGATTTTAGAAAAGAATATGGCCAGTTAAACAATTTAGTTTGAAGTAATAAAATGATACAACGAGCTCTATTAATATTAGTCCTGATTTTGTGTGAAGTGTTTTTATGTATATTTTGAAGTCACCGGTTTATTTGGTTGTTTGTTTTTACTACATATTTGTGTTACCTAATAATTCATGGAGTTTGAGATTTTTTTTAATTTATAAAAAGTAACGAAATGTACAAAAAAATAATAATATCATACAAAAAATGTAATATATAACTAATACTCTTTACTGGTCAAATCGCAAAAAATACGAACTCTCTGTTCTTAAAAACTATTCGAGCTACGTTAACAAAACTCGCCACAACGATTGCGAGCAGAAGGCGCTAAGCATATATTTATATTAAAAAAATCGTAATTCTAAATTCAGTATAATTTACTAATTCAGTTTAAGACAATTTACGTGCTAGCTCAGAAACTACGCATACCACAGTTTCGAAATTCGGCATGGTGTTTGATGCCACATTGCTTTATGACTGTGCAAAATTTCAGATTATTTTGATCTACAGATCTTAAACAATTAACAGAACTAATTTTGTTCGATTAGTGACTCACCAGAGCGCGCCTACTCGATGCACGAGTTACGAGTAGATTGAAATCTAAGAAAGTATGTAACTACTCTCATACATAGCAGAACTGACTATAAATTCGTCAGAATGCAGATCACATTGAGCTCGAAGCACACTAAAAGAAAGGTAAGTTTTCGAATTACAGAAAAAAAGTTTCAATTCACTAGAAAATTGTCCATAGACTTATCATATGGAACGTCTCATACCGGCGCGCGCCTCAAGTAAAAGAATAGCAAAATAGAAGGAACAACTGAACGAACGCTTCAGTTGCGTGTGAGGCTTCGAATAGGCAAGCTTTGGCTTATGATTTATTGATAATATCCTATATTTCCATTTAACTCTCGTAGCGTTTGTAAGGACTAAGCTAAAGAACATCGTAGTAAATAGCCTGCCGTGCAAAGAGCAAAAGTTAGCTCAGCTCACGACCCCGCTTGCGTTATATTTATTTATTTATTTAATTTATATCAAGAATTGTGACACTTAACTTTAGAAAAATTTTGTAATTTATAAAAAAAAGAAAATGTTTTATTTGAATATGATAACATATTAATAGAACAGTAGCATACCGGGAATAAGAAAAATAAAATATACTCCAACCATGTGTTTGACCATGCAGTTAACCAATTGTTAAGAGTCGACTAACAATATTTAATAAAAATAATCATGACAATAAAATTGTAATGATGTTAAATAATATTAAAAAAAGTAAAAAAACTAACAGTTTATTATTGTTTGTTATCTGATATAACTATTATTACAAAATCAATCTGTAGATTTTCTTTTATATATGTGCAAATAATCCCGTTCTCATAAGATAAAATAAAAGTTTTATTCTTACAATTTCTACTTCAATGACACGTGCAAAAGGAAAGTTCGTTCCAATAATGGTTCGCCTTTAATAACACATACATTGACCATTTAAAGCGAAATATTGTTTTATTCACAAATGCTCTGTGTATTTTAAGTGAAACTGTAATTGGTGTGTTTTAAATGATAAAATTCGTGGGTCAGATTAAGAGTGGGATTATGTCGCGGCTGGAAATATAAAATAAAATAAAGCTTTTAGTTCAATCGTAATTGATTCAGTTTCATTTCGGAACTTCAGATGTATATCTCATTGCGGAGATTTCAATATGGTATATTGTAAATAGGGCTTTTGGCATTGTGTAAAAAGTTTACTTTGTATTTCAATTATAATTAAAATATTTAAAAATAACTATATTTTGAATAATTATTATTAACGTTATTTAAAAAATATCTTGATTTTCTTATACTATTTTAAACAATAAAGATTTTTAATTAAAAAAATAATTAGTGAACACTAACATAATATGATATAGTACGAATGTACCAATTACAGTTATTTGAATCCTTTCACAAGTTAGGTATACTTGAGTTAACAAAGATTTTAAGGATAGAAGTTATACAAAACATCCCCAGACGTTGAAATGTTCTAACATCCTTCTAACAATGGAGCCACTGAGCAATGTGAGTGACGTAGAAAAAGTATGCCTCTTACAGTCCGAGTATTCGGAAAAAAAACTTTAATACGAGTATATAGTACATGTGCATACAATAGGTACTCGGACTTTAGTTGAATAGAAAGTATCAAGGTATATTTTCCCGATATAAGTTCACGGCTTTTTTTCGAATATAAATATGAAATTACATGTTTTTTTCTTTCAATCTTTTTTTAAAATCATATAAGAGTTATTTTTTAAAATATTTTCTTATAAAGTGTGTACGTATTAAAGGTAAGGTAATACTTATTTCATTTTATTATACTACAAATAATTTGTATTTTGCGCAGATTTTTTTTTATAACTTATTGAATCTATCATAGAAATAAATGCAGCATTAAATAATTTGAAATAAAATATTTTTTGTAAATAATATTATTAAATAGAAGACAAGAAGTTTGTGTAAAAACTTAGACACAACTGTACTAATTTCTTTAAGAGAAACCTAAATTCTTAAAGTTATTAAACGATTTAATAAATTTAGGTAATTTATATATCATATTTTCATAACTAATTTATATCATCGAAACTAGCCAACCTCCAAACCAGACAATCCTACAATAGTATAAATGTCACAAAAACGAAAACGTGAATCTAAATAATATAATCAAACATAAAGAATCTCTAGTCACTAATTTTCGTAATAATATCCTATAAAAGAGGAATTATTGGAAAATAAAAGCTGGTTATCTGTGTAATGTACCTTGAGACTAACTATTTGTAAAATGACAACTTTTATATTTATCTTATTATATTAAGTAAGATATTATACATGTATGGTAACAATAGCTACAAGATAACACAAAAACTTAATTTCAGAAAAACACAATTATCTATGTTGTGTGTTCTTACAGTCCAAATTTATATATATTATACATAGTCTAAATTATTGCATGTGTACATTCCATCTGATGAAAAGTAGATATATAGTCGTAGGTGGTAAGGCGCTTTAACTTAGTAAGAAAAAAGCCTCACTTAATCTGGTCTTGAAGACACCCACATTATACTTGATTGGAAACAACGACGCAGGCAAGCTGCTTCCGTCTTTCACTGTGCGAATTAAAAAAGATAAAGCACAGCGCTTCGTTCGAACTGGAGGGATGACCACGACGTAAAGGTGGACTTCTTCTTCTTTTTCAATAAACAGACACACTTTTTGTGGCGTCGAATTTAATAAGAGTAGCATTGCCCCATGCGGAAACTGCATGAAGTATGTCATTCAAATTTTGCACCATAGGGTCTTTTTCAGACTGTACATAAACCCTGCTTGCCCGAGCATACGAGAGATATTTTTCTACTACTGTGCTGCCGTCATTGTATAGTATTTTTTTTACTACTGTAGAATAAATATCATAAGAATATTAAGCAAAACAATTACAGGTATTGTTAAAATATATGTTTCCAAAGCATTATAAATCTGGAGGTGAGTAAATCATGTATATACTATATACTACAATACATACAAACTGTTAAGAATTAGTTTTATACAAAGACACGATTTATAAATATGATTACCTACTACTTATAATTATTATAATATATTCAATATAAAACATACATTAAATTTTAAAGCGTATATGAATTAGTAGGGTTTAAATAATATTTTAAAGGGAATTTGTGGACATGTGTTTTAAATAGTAAAGTTTGTAAAAGGCTTCTATCGTAATGAGAGGAGATTAGGTCGCGGTTGGATATTTTTAAAAAGTTTTCGGTTCAGCTGGAGTCGGTCCATTTCTATTGCGGCACTTCACTTTTATAAATGATAGCTGAACTATGAGTACCTTATTTGTAACTGTCAAAATTTCAAAGACATTTTAGTCTTCAATTCATGAAAGTTTAGATTTTATGTTTTAAAAATAATAATCTTTGTTTCAAAGATTAATAATTTGTCAATAAATATTATATGAGTGTTGATAAATCGACAGAATCCCTTCCTTTGTCAAATATCTTTATATATAGTATTTAATTATATAATTTAATTAGGTTGAAGAAAGTAGTTTTCTTTTTTAACGCGTTTATGTCTATTACTATTTAGCAATCAAGTTCTAGCAAGCAAGACTATAAGTAATTAAAGATTAAGTCATTTTAATTTTTACTTAATTTCTTTGGATGATAAATTCTGACAAATTAAATGGTAAAAAAAGAATAATTCAATTACTAAATAACAATAAAAAAAATACTATAATTTTTGTATTATAATATCAAAGGTGGCAATTAAATGAACAATTCGTATAAGTTTTATTCAGAATACGTTCATTGCTTACCTGCATCTTATCGAAATATAAGATGAAAGGATTTCGGTTTTTATTATTCATATGATACAACAACATCTCAATGTTACTATAAAATTTCAAGTATAATTAAAAAAAAAGTAGTTAATACTTTGCATCAGTAATATTATTAATCAAATGTTATGACTGTAAACAAAAAAATATATATAAAATTTTGCAATTGTATAAATACGAAAAGAAAAATAATTGTGTTTTGTTGAATTCTTAAATGAGTTGATGTATTTTATATTTATTTTCTTATGAGACGTTCCCGAGTTTATTAATAAATTACAAAAGAGAACCTACAAGGGAACTGAAATAATAATGCCTCTGTTTCTACTTTCACTACAAACTTCCGCTTTAAATAATGTAAAGAAAAATTAAGAGCTCTGTGCAGTGCATTTTAAGTTAAGATGATTTATTATAAACTCTAAACCCAAAAGTTATTTTGTAATAATCTATGACCTTTCGTAATTACCTCTAAAAATCTTCTTAAAAATCTCTTCTGGTTCCGTTCGTTCATCAAAAAAAAAGTATATATGGTCCTGAAATTCTAATCAAAATTAGTATTGTATGTTATTAATATCTTTAAGTATAAAAATGACAGAACTCATATATAAAATACCTCGCTAATTAACTCCCTGAAATACCATACTTATTTTTACTTTAATGAACACCGATGCTATACTTAAGATTTATTTCTCTGCTACTTATTGTTACTTACGTATCATGTACCAGTGCCGAAAGAAACTTGTGTCTTCTATAGAGACTTCCTTGGGGATGGCCTCTGAGTGGGGTGAACCACGTTCAATTCAATCCCGAGAAGACGCAAGTTTGCGCGTTTACAGCTAAGAAAACTCCATTTGTCGTATCACCGCTCTTCGAGAGCACTCCCCTCATTGCCTCGCCAAGTATCAGAATACTGGGTCTCGACATTTTGAGCGACTGTCAGTTTCGTGGTCATCTGGAGAGCAAGGCCAAGTTGGCCTCGACGAAATTGGGAGTGATCAATAGAGCGAGGCAGTATTTCAAACCTGGCCAAAGATTTGCGCTCTATAAGGCGCAGGTCCGGCCACACATGGAGTACTGTTCTCATCTCTGGTCCGGATCACCCCAATATCAGCTTCTACCATTTGACCGCGTACAACGGAGAGCCGTTCGGATTGTCGGGGACCCGGTGCTCTGCGAACGGCTGGACTCTTTGGCATTGCGTAGAGACGTGGCTTCTTTGTGCGTCTTCTACCGCATTTATAACGGGGAGTGTTCCGAAGAACTATTCGATCTGATGCCTACTGCCGAATTTCACCACCGCACAGCTCGCCATCGCCTCCTTTACCATCCATACCACCTGGATGCGTGGCGATCTTCAACTGTGCGGTTTTTTCCCACGTACCACTCAAATGTGGAACGAACTTCCTTCGGCGGTATTTCCAGATCGATACGACATGGCTACCTTCAAAAAAGGCATATATTCCTATTTCCAAGGGCAGCAACGCTCTTGTGAATCCTCGGATGTTGCAAGAGTTCATGGGCGGCGGTGATCACATATTAACGGTGACCCACAAACTCGTTTGCCCTCCTATAAAATAAAAAAATAAAAAAAATAAAAAAACCGTATAGTGGTTTACCAGCCTGCCTTGTCTCACTGCTTGTGGAAATTCCAAATAATAATCGAAATAATTTACCCTCATTTTAATTATTATTACCATCATTAGTAGTAGAACCCTCACACTTATTATGATCAATAATGATAAAATACTGACGTTCATAATAATAATAAAATGTTAACGCAAAAAAAAGTGTATTAATATTTTAAAATATTTTATAGAATTTATTTCTTATATCTTCTTATTGTACATTTCAATTCCCTTCTCTCATATTTAGTGAAGCAAATAACTGTACCCTATTGGATAGTTTCACTACCATTGAATAGCCATTAAAATATTAAAAGTGAAAACTATAACAATGCACATGGGATACATGTGATCTAAACTGTTGACCGAAGACTCCGGCCGCTATTTGATATGTTGTTTATTCAGTACATGGACTTATCATGGAATTTGTTTCCTTTTTTTTAGTTTTGGTAATAGGTATGTTGTATTTTAAATGCATAATTATTTATATGAAATCATCAAGTAAAATAAAGACTATAAATATAAAACAATTGGCAGTCTGAATGTCGTCACAAAATTAAACTAAATTATGAAATTAGGTCTGTATAAAAAGTTAGACGTAAAACAATTATCCTTATATGTTTTATGAAATTTATAAAATTTTATATTTATGAAAATGTAAAAAATAAATTTATTATTATCCTTCTTCGTAAAAACTTTAATTCTGCATAATTCTATACTTTTCCGTTCGCGTAATTTTAATAAAGAGGTACAAAGTTTTCGGTTCACTTAAATTAAGATAAAAGCTTGTTTACCATAAAGTATTTCGTTAATGTAAATCATATTTATCTCAAATACTTGTCATACGAGATAACCTTTCAAAGATTAGAGGAGACTATTATTGTTATTTCGGATTTTATGTAAAGTTTTGTTTCTAATATGGTATAAGATCAAATATTTAGTAACAAAAAAATACTTTTTATAGAACTAGAACTTCTAATCTAGATAAAACTAAGTAACACCTTATGATTTGTTAAAATTTTTGTTTATCTTTCAGATTTTAAAATTAATTTAAGGTATTCATAGTATATATTTATAAGTTACCGATTCATTTCCTGGTTTGTTTTTACTTCATACTTGTAATACAGTGATTAATAAAATTTGATAACTTTTAAAACTTTAATAAAAACTATCCAAATGCAAAAGAAAACCATAATATCCTACATAATATATATAACTTATTATATTGTATTTATTTAAAGTTTTGCGACACATCACTTTAGAGTTATTTTGTAATAGATAAAATAAGAGATAGCATTTTATTAGAATTTAAGATAAGATAGTAATATAACAGTAGCACACCAGAAATAAGAAAAATATAATGTACTACAAACATGTGTTCGTCTAACTACTTAACCAGTAGTTAAGGGTCGATTAATAATATTTAATAAAAATAATCATGATAATAAATTTGTAATGATATTAAGAAAAAGTAAAAAAAAACAGTTTATTATTGTTTGTTATCTAATATAACCATTATTACAAAATCAATTTGTAGATTGTCTTTAATAAATGTGCACCTGATTCTATTATAGAAGCAGTGCAACCTTCTGGTTTAGTGGGTTATATTGAAAAAACTGTATCATATTGGCGGGAATTCCTCACAACCACTCTCTTCATTATAAGATAAAATAAAAGGTTTATTCTGACATTTCTACTTTAATGAGACGTGAAAAAAAAACTTCGTTCCAATAATGTTTCGCCTATAAATTTATGTTTCCATTTAAAGCGAAATATTGTTTTATTCATAAATGCTCTGTGTATTTTAAGTGAAACTGTAATTGGTGTGTTTTAAATGATAAAATTCGTGGGTCAGATTAAGAGTGGGATTATGTCGCGGCTGGAAATACAAAATAAAATAAAGCTTTTAGTTCAATCGTAATTGATTCAGTTTCATTTCGGAACTTCAGATGTATATCTCTTTGCGGCGATTTCAATATTGTATATTGAAAATAGGGCTTTTAGTATTACGTACACAGTTTACTTTGTATTTCAATTATAATTAAAATATTTAAAAATAACTATATTTTGAATAATTATTATTAACGTTATATAAAAAATATATTGATTTTCTTATACTATTTTCAACAATAAAGATTTTTAATTAAAAAAATTAAGTAGTGAAGACTAACATAATATGATATAGTACGAATGTACCAATTACAGTTATTTGAATCCTTTCACAAGTTAGGTAGACTTGAGTTAACAAAGATTTTAAGGATAGAAGTTATACAAAACATCCCCAGACGTTGAAATGTTCTAACATCCTTCTAACAATGGAGCCACTGAGCAATGTGAGTGACGTAGAAAAAGTATGCCTCTTACAGTCGGAGTATTCGGTAAAAAAAACTTTAATATATAATACATGTGCATACAATAGGTACTCGGACTTTAGTTGAATAGAAAGTATCAAGGTATATTTTCACGGTATAAGTTCACAGCTTTTTTTCGAAGATACATATGAAATTACATGTTTTTTACTCTCTATCGTTTTTTAAAATCATATAAGAGTTATTTTTTAAAATATTTTCTTATAAAGTGTCTACGTATTAAAGGTAAGGTAATACTTATTTCATTTTATTATACTACTTGTTTGCTATAAAAAATAATTTGTATTTTGCACAGATTTTTTTTATAAATTATTGAATCTATCAAAGAAATAAATGCAGCATTAAATAATTTGAAATACAATATTATTCGTAAAATAATATTATTAAATAGAAGACAAGAAGTTTGTGTAAAAACTTAGTCACAACTGTACTAATTTCCTTAAGAGAAACCTAAATTCTTAAAGTTATTAAACGATTTAATAAATTTAGGTAATTTAGAGTAATATTTGTAAAAGGTCTCGAATAGTCTCGAAAGGTCAGAAAATGAATCGAGTATTTCGCAGATGAACATGGATACTTCGCAAGAAAACCTCAGAATGGAGGCTAGCTCAGTATAAAGTAATCAAACAGAAAACTGTTTAATAAAAATAAAATTTGTCATATATATCACGTCATATATCATAGAACACTGTTTTTCCAGTAATACTGAAGAATGTCCTTTCTTCCTATATGATATAATTTAATCTGTATAACCTTAAATTCTATTGATATGTATATGACGTGCAGAGTAAAATAATTTTATAGTATAGTATAGTAGTAATTAGGAATTCCCTAAACGTTGAAGTAATAATTTTTATTTTTAAGTTTTTGTGAGTAGCAATATCTCACTGCAGCTGTTTCATAAAATTTATTGTTTGGCTGTCGGCTTATCTGCACCTTTTAATTAAAGTATTATATTTTTAATTAAACTATATATTTAATAAAATGTGCACAAACTTGGAAGAAAAGGTAACAATTATCAGAAAAAATCATTAAAAAAATAGGCAATTCAATCGGTATTTTTTGATCAATCTTATCCAAATTATCTCATAGAAGAGATTACTAACCTTAGTACTAACACACCAATTCATTTACTTGAATGAAGATCAATGGAAATTGTTTCAATATACCGAATACAAAAAATAATTTAAAAAAAGTGTTCATTCAACTAATTTAAGAAAAGTGTTCATTCAACTAATTTATATCATCGAAACTAACCAACCTCCAAACCAGACAATCCTACAATAGCATAAATGTCACAAAAACGAAAACGTGAATCTAAATAAATAATAATCAAACATAAAGAATCTCTAGTCACTAATTTTCGTAGTAATATCCTATAAAAGAGGAATTATTGGAAAATAAAAGCTGGTTATCTCTGTAATGTACCTTGAGACTAACTATTTGTAAACTATTTGTAAGATATTATACATGTATGGTAACAATAGCTACAAGATAACACAAAAACTTAGTTTCAGAAAAACATAATTATTTATTTGTGTGTTCTTACAGTCAAAATTTATATATATTATACATAGTCTAAATTATTGCATGACTATATTCCATCTGATGAAAAGTGGAAATATGGCCGTAGGTGGTAAGGTGCTTTAACTTAGTAAGAAAAAAGCCTTACTTAATCTGGCCTTGAAGACACCCACATTATACTTGATTGGAAACAACAACGCAGGCAAGCTGCTTCCTTCTTTCACTGTGCGAATTAAAAAAGATAAAGCACAGCGCTTCGTTCGAACTGGAGGGATGCCTACGACGTAAAGGTAGACTTCTTCTTCTTTTTCAATAAACAGACAAGCCTTTTGGTGGCGTTGAATTTAATAAGAGTGGCATTGCCCCATGCGGAAACTGCATGAAGTGTATCATTAAATTTTTGCACTATAGGGTCTTTTTCAGACTGTACATAAACCCTGCTTGCCCGAGAATACGGCAGATATTTTTCTACTACTGTGCTGCAGTCATTGTATAGTATTTTTTTTTATTACTGTAGAATAAATATCATAAGAATATTAAACAAAACAATTATAGCTATTGTTAAAAAATATGTTTCCAAAGCATTATAAATCTGGAGGTGAGTAAATCATGTATATACTACTATATACTACAATACATACAAACTGTTAAGAATTAGTTTTATACAGAGACACCTACTAGTTATAAATATAATAATATATTCCATATAAAACATACATTAAATTTTAAAGCGTATATGAATTAGTAGGGTTTAAATAATATTTTAAAGGGAATTTGTGGACATGTGTTTTAAATAGTAAAGTTTGTAAAAGGCTTCTATCGTAATCGGTCGCGGTTGGATATTTTTAAAAAGTTTTCGGTTCAGCTGGAGTCGGTCGATTTCTATTGCGGCACTTCACTTTTATAAATGATAGCTGAACTTTGAGTACCTTATTTGCAACTGTGAAAATTTCAAAGACATTTTATTCTTCAATCCATAAAAGCTTAGTTTTTATGTTTTAAAAAGAATAATCTTTGTTTCAAAGACTAATCATTTGTCAATACGTATTATATGAGTGTTGATAAATCTACAGAATCCCTTCCTTTGTCAAATATCTTTATATATAGTATTTAATTATATAATTTAATTAGGTTGAAGAAAGTAGTTTTCTTCTTTAACGCGTTTATGTCTATTACTATTTAGCAATCAAGTTCTAAAGATTAAGTCATTTTAATTTTTACTTAACTTCTTTGGATGATAAATTCTGACAAATTAAATGGTAAAAAAAGAATAATTCAATTACTAAATAACAATAAAAAATTTACTATAATTTTTGTATTATAATATCAAAGGTGGCAATTAAATGAACAATTTGTGTAAGTTTTATTCAGAATATGTTCTTTGCTTACCTGCACCTTATCGAAATATAGATTGAAAGGATTTCGGTTATTATTATTCATATCATACAACATCTTAATGTCACTATAAAAAAAGTTGTTAATACTTTGCAACAGTAATAATATTAATCAAATGTTATGACTGTAAACAAAAAAATACATATAAAATTTTGCAATTTTATAAATACGAAAAAAAAAAATAATTGTGTTTTGTTGAATTCTTAAATGAGTTGGTGTATTTTATATTTATTTTCTTATAAGACGTTCCCGAGTTTATTAATAAATTACAAAAGAGAACCTACAAGGGAACTGAAATAATAATGTCTCTGTTTCTACTTTCACTAAAAACTTCCGCTTTAAATAATGTAAAGAAAAATTAAGAGCTCTGTGCAGTGCATTTTAAGTTAAGATGATTTATTATAAACTCTAAACCCAAAAGTTATTTTGTAATAATCTATGACCTTTCGTAATTACCTCTAAAAATCTTCTTAAAAATCTCTTCTGGTTCCGTTCATTCATCAAAAAAAAATATATATGGTCCTGAAAGTCTAATCAAAATTAGTAATGCATATTATTAATATCTCTAAGTATAAAAATAACAGAACTCATATATAAAATACCTCGCTAATTAACTCCCTGAAATACCATACTTACTTCTTTAATGAACACCTATGCTATACTTAAAATTTATTTCTCTTCTACTTATAGTTACTTACGTATTATGTTGCTTGAAATTAAAGGGTCGGTTTAGATTTTTTAGTGAGGTTTTAACTACATTAATATATCTTGGTGTAAAGAAATAACTAAATGAAATTGTTTTCTTGCATTGTATTATTTCGCAGCTACAGCCTAGCACGGGATAGTTAAGCCAGAGTAATACTATTCCTTACAGAAGATCGCGATATAGCTACTATAACTATCGTTAGTAATATATGTTTATATTAATTTAAATGGCAAATACGTTGGTATTTATACGAATAAGCAGTTCAGTCTCAATATAATAAAGAATAAATAAAGAATGTTATTTTGAGTTTACTTTTAAATATACTAAAAATTAAATGCATCACTTAATCTTTTCAGCTAGAAGCTAGTCTTCTCTCTTCCTTACCGTTACTCTATTAATATATAATAAAAAAAACATGAATATTTATTTGCAAACATCGATTTGCAATGACATCGCTCACTACTGCATAAACCGTATAATGGTTTACCAGCCTGCCTTGTCTCACTGCTTGTGGAAATTGCAATAATAATCTAAATAATTTACCCTCATTTTAATTATTATTACCATCATTAGTAGTAGAACCCTCACACTTATTATAATCAATAATACTAAAATGCCGACGTTCATAATAATAATAAAATATTAACCCAAAAAAAATGTATTAATATTTTAGAATATGTTATAGAATTTATTTCTTATATCTTCTTATTGTACATTTCAATTCCCTTCTCTCATATTTAGTGAAGCAAATAACTGTACCCTATTGGATAGTTCCACTAACATTCAATAGCCATTAAAATATTAAAAGTGAAAACTATAACAATGCACATGGGATACATGTGATCTAAACTATTGACTCCGGCTGCTATTTGATATGTTGTTTATTCAGACATGGACTTATCGTGGAATTAGTTTCATTTCTTTTTAGTTTTGGTAATAGGTATGTTGTATTTTAAATGCATAATTATTTTAATGAAATCATCAAGTAAAATAAAAACTATAAATATAAAACAATTGGCAGCCTGTACGTCGTCACACAATTAAACTAAATTATGAAATTAGGTCTGTATAAAAAGTTAGACGTAAAACAATTATCTTTATATATTTTATGAAATTTATAAAATTTAATATTTATGAAAATGTAAAAAATAAATTTATTATTATATATAATATTAGCGGTTTGCTATCCTTCTTCGTAAAAACTTTAATTCTACATAATTTTATACTTTTCCATTGGCGTCATTTTAATAAAGAGAGGTACAAAGTTTTCGGTTCACTTAAATTAAGATAAAAGCTTGTTTTCCATAAAGTATTTCGTTAATGTAAATCATATTTATCTCAAATACTTGTCATACGAGATAACCTTTCAAAGATTAGAGGAGACTATTATTGTTATTTCGGATTTTATGTAAAGTTTTGTTTCTAATATGGTATAAGATCAAATATTTAGTAACAAAAAAAGACTTTTTATAGAACTAGAACTTCTAATCTAGATAAAACTAAGTAACACCTTATGATTTGTTAAAATTTTTGTTTATCTTTCAGATTTTAAAATTAATTTAAGGTATTCATAGTATATATTTATAAGTTACCGATTCATTTCCTGGTTTGTTTTTACTTCATACTTGTAATACAGTGATTAATAAAATTTGATAACTTTTAAAACTTTAATAAAAACTATCCAAATGAAAAAAAAAACCATAATATCCTACATAATATATATAACTTATTATATTTTATTTATTTAAAGTTTTGCGACACATCACTTTAGAGTTATTTTGTAATAGATAAAATAAGAGATAGCATTTTATTAGAATTTAAGATAAGATAGTAATATAACAGTAGCACACCAGAAATAAGAAAAATATAATGTACTACAAACATGTGTTCGTCTAACTACTTAACCAGTAGTTAAGGGTCGATTAATAATATTTAATAAAAATAATCATGATAATAAATTTGTAATGATATTAAGAAAAAGTAAAAAAAAACAGTTTATTATTGTTTGTTATCTAATATAACCATTATTACAAAATCAATTTGTAGATTGTCTTTAATAAATGTGCACCTAATTCTATTATAGAAGCAGTGCAACCTTCTGGTTTAGTGGGTTATATTGAAAAAACTGTATCATATTGGCGGGAATTCCTCACCACCACTCTCTTCATTATAAGATAAAATAAAAGGTTTATTCTGACATTTCTACTTTAATGAGACGTGAAAAAAAAACTTCGTTCCAATAATGTTTCGCCTATAAATTTATGTTTCCATTTAAAGCGAAATATTGTTTTATTCATAAATGCTCTGTGTATTTTAAGTGAAACTGTAATTGGTGTGTTTTAAATGATAAAATTCGTGGGTCAGATTAAGAGTGGGATTATGTCGCGGCTGGAAATACAAAATAAAATAAAGCTTTTAGTTCAATCGTAATTGATTCAGTTTTATTTCGGAACTTTAGATGTATATCTCTTTGCGGCGATTTCAATATTGTATATTGAAAATAGGGCTTTTAGTATTACGTACAAAGTTTACTTTGTATTTCAATTACAATTAAAATATTTTAAAATAAATTTCGAATAATTATTATTAACTTTATATAAAAAATATATATTGATTTTCTTACACTATATTTAAAAATAAAAAATGTTTTACTAAAAAAAAAAATATATACTAACATAACATGATACGGTACGAATGTACCAATTACAGTTATTTGAATCCCTTCACAAGTTAAGTACACTTGAGTTAACAAAGATTTTAAGGATAGAAGTTATACAAAACATCCCCAGACGTTGAAATGTTCTAACATCCTTCTAACAATAGGGTCACTGAGCAATGTGAGTGACGTAGAAAAAGTATGCCTCTTACAGTCGGAGTATTCGAAAAAAAACTTTAATATATAGTACATGTGCATATAATAGAAAGTGGGAATTTAGTTAAATAGAAAGTATCAAGATATATTTTCACGGTATAAGTTAGAGGCTTTTTTTCGTAGATTATTATGAAATTACATGTTTTATACTTTCTATCGTTTTTTATAATCATTCTAGAGATATTTTTAAAAATATTTTCTTATAAAGTGTCTACGTAGTAAAAGTAAGGTAATACTTATTTTATTTTATTATACTACTTGATTGCTATAAAAAATGAAAATGCATAGAAATCTTTTTTCTAAATTATTCAATCTGTCAAAGAAATAAATAATTTATTTTGCATTTAATAATTTGAAATGAAATATTATTTCTAAATAACATTATTAAAACATTGTGTCAAAACTTAGACACAACTGTACTAATTCCTTAAATGAAACCTAAATTCTTAAAGTAATTAAACGATTAAATAAATTTAGGTAATTGGGTAGAATAATATTTGTAAAAGGTCTCGGTCAGAAAATGGATCGGGTTATTTCGCAGATGGATATTAAATTAAAAAAGTTTGAGAATCAGATGCTGTTCGTCTCTTCAATTAATCTTCAATTTACATTAAGAATTATGAATTAAATTCTACTTGTGACTAATAGACAAATACATTGGTAAAAAAAATAAGAAAATCATAAATCGCGTAGGAAATAAATTATGAAAAAATATGTTAGGCATGAAAGTATTAAATAATACCAATATTGTGGTTGAATTTTATAGAAATTTACAAATACAATTAAAGTTGAAGTATCTGTTTGTAAATTAACGGATTTGAACTAAATGCGTATGAAAATATATTATTACATAAAATAAAACTGTGTCTGTGTGTTTACAACAATAAATATTATTTATGAAACTAATAATGAAGTAATAAAATGACAACGAATTCTATTAATATTAGGCATAATTTTGTGTAAATGTTATTTCTAAAGTCGTATAAAATCGAATAATTAGTAACAAAAATAAAGGCTTTTTATCGAACTGCAACTTCCAATCTAGTGAAAACCTTATGGTTTTGTTAAAATTTTGATTTGAGTTTCAGATTTGAAAATAAATTTTAGGCATTCATAATATATATTTAAAACTAGCTTACTAACTACTACTACTAGCCTACTAAACTACTTGTATTATAATGTATGTATGTATGAGTATAATTTTGACTGAAATCGATAAGAAAATCCTATAATATAAAACTAGCGAATAGTTCATTCAGTAGTAGTCTGAAAAATGTATACTTGACTTTATTTCACCAAATCAGTTCTTTTCTTTATTGATTAATATATATAAAAATGAATAGTAACGTCCTTATATGTATTGTGCGTTATTTAAATACCACATATGTTATTTATGAGTATGTGTTGCTATTCTGCATTTAGCAGTATTTAGTCCACATCTGAAAATAACTGTGCTACAATAAATAATATGAAAACGGAGATTCATTTGTCTCACGCCGCCTCTTCTATTTCACTGTCATTGATAATGTTGTCTGCTGACCACTCGTGTTAGGTTGTATAGTTATTTTACTCAACGGATTATTATAATGTAGATATTTTCGTTACAATATCCTTTTAGTTGATTATTAAGCATTGCCAAGGAATATTGCATTGCCAGGATATGTATTTACTTTATAAAACTAACGCTATAAAACTAGATTTTAAGCAAAAAATATATATATTATCGCTTTTTTTGAGCTCGTTTGCAATTGTCCCGTCGTCGATACATTTAACGCCTGAGTCTAGGATGTGTTTAATGTGAGATTGTAATAACATTTTTGTTATACCGTTCTAGATATTCTTAGGCAATTATTGTATGAATTATTTTATATAGGTGCTAATGACTAAAACCTTGGTTGTTTAAGTTTATTGTTAAATAAATTTGTGATAATGGTCGTAATAAAGGAATATATAAATGATAAATATAGAATAAGTGAATTATAATATTTTATTATAATTGGTTTATATTTTATTTAAATCCGTTGCTTTGTTAAAAAATACCATGATAATATGATTTATTGATGACCGTTGGCTCTCAATGAACCCTAGTTCACACAAATACTGATTAAACTTCACAGATTGGAAAAGGGAATAACAATAGTTGAAAGTAAACATTTAATTCCAGGTCTTTGCCATTCAAGAGTTCATTAAGTTAAAGAGTACTCCAAATCGTTGTAAAGATATAGAGTAAAAATTTCGTCTTTAACTTTAAAATTTTGTCAGAGACATTTCTTTTCTTAGTTTTGAATATAATATCAAAAGTGTATTATTAAATAAATCTTATTGTAATACTAAAGAGTTTTTAGTGGATCGTAATGGGTAGAAAGTTTGCAGGGTTGATATTATGATGTATACATCCGATTGTTAAATTTCTTTTAAACAGAACAACTATTGAGTTTCCTGCAGGCTCTTCTCAGCAGAGCATCATTCCGAGCCGGTGGTACTCACAAACACACAGCTTACTCACGGAGTGACTACACTGATCTTTTTAATGTAATAATTGTGCGTGCGTGCATGTGTGTTTGCATGTGGTGCGTGTAAATGTTTACTTGAGTAAAGTTTGAATTAAGGTCTTTCAAAATCGCTTAAGTCCACGCGGCGACATATACTTAAGTGTATATATAACTCTTATGGATATGTTTATGTCAACGAACTTTCTCTAAACGGCTGTAATTATTATTTTTTTTTTTTCTTAAATCTTGGATATCCTAAAAGGTTTAGATTGAATAATTGGACCCGATGGTACTTTCAGTATAGAATAGCGTCTACCTGGCCTGCTCATGTTATAAATATTACCTACTCGCAATATTATGTTTTAAATTTATGGATGATAAATATTTGTACACAGTGGCATATATTTTCATATTTAAATGCACTGAAAAAGTAGCAAACGAGACTCTGCGACGAAACTTCGACAGCACTTTACATCATGTTACTGCATTTTCATACGCTGTTGCGATGTTTCAAAGCAATTTTCACTCAAAAATTAACAACATGAAGTTAATGAGGGTTCTTGCCTGTGTCGTTTAGTATAAACTTTGATAAGCCTTATAACTAAAGGGATTGAAAGTAGCATTTTATGCATGGTTAATTTGACGTTAAGCTTACCTTTCAACGCTAATATAGAAACTTTATTGAAAAACATTCTGCGTTCATAAGTTTTTTAAGTATTAAATTACACATATAGTTTTCTTCCTTTTTAAAAACAAAGATGTCATAAATTTTCTTATTTCTTATTTTTCAGATCTTACAATAACTCCATGACTTAAGGCTTTTAAACCTCAATATTAATATAGATTGATTTAGAAATTCTTTATATCTTGTTTCATTGTTATTAAAAAATGTATACTTTTTAAATAACTCCTAATACACTGATCTGGATTTTATATCAAAGGAAAGATACGCCATCCGTCATGAATGTCATTGGGGTGAGCGGTTTCTGGTCATTTGTATGGCCAGGTGTGAGGTGAGGTTGCTTTTGAACACGAGACACTGATTGATATGGGTCTATATAAAATATTTTAATCAAATGACATTAACATATATTTAAAATTCAAAATATTGCATTTCCATTGAAATATAAATAAGAATTACTTACGAAGACTGACTGAACTGATTATATATTTTTATTTTGTTAATTAAAGGGGTTTAAAATCTACATGTTTTTTTGGGATTCACCATATTAATATTAGTTTATAAAATATCCTATAATATTATATAAAGTGTTATACATTAAAAAGTACGCAAAAATATTATTTTTCTAACTAATGTTTATTTTTTTTTTCACGCATCATAAGTGCGTAAACTGTATGGTTGGCTGCCTTTCAATTCTCTAAATTACTGGAAGATTAATAATATTTCTTCAGGAGAATAAAATAATTTCTGTATTACTGGTTTATCATGTCTATACTGGTATATCTTTTCGAAATGAGTCATTTAAACATTATTTCACCTCTTTACGCATCCCATGTTTATTAAATAATAAGTAGTATTATTAGTCTGATGATTGTGTGATATCGATAAGAGTTTAAAATTGACACTGTTAGTCATATTACACTTTTAAACAAATATATAATCAAAAATTCTTCACGGTCAGGACTCGGACCTGGGATATTTGAGATCCCTCCCCATTTCTAACAACTGAGTTAACGTATTTTGCATATAATCATTTTTTATCAGGCTCCAGGCATCATTTATAGGTTTCGTTCTTGGAAAGTTATATATATAGAAATAATGGACAGAAACAACATGCAAACATTGTTTAATGATTTGTAGATCATACAACAATTCAAACCATAATCACTATCGAAGTAAGTATATTAAAGTACATGTTGATAAATAAAACGATTCATAACTTTATTATTTTAATTAATTATAACCTAATTTACATAATAATAAGCCATGGCACATATTTATTCATGAAACTTAAGTCGCAACTCATCATTATACAAAATATTAATAAAAATACTAACCTAAATTAAAAAAAAATATAATAATCTCGAATAATAATGTTTGTAATGTTTTAGTTTGAAGTAGGTAGTGTTGAGTATTAATAGTATGAAGTGTTATAAATTACAGTAAATCTTATATAATTAGGAACACGGTGTATTGTTTATAATTATATGTGTAATTAATATTTACTTAGCTCTCACATTTATATTACACACACTTAAATAAACTTAAGTACATTAAAAAAATATAAATAACAAACTATTGCAAAAATATTGATACTTATTTTAAGTCATAAGATAAGAAATAATTTGGTAAACTTAATAACAATATTACTATACAGAGTAAAAGGTTTTATTAAACTAAATTATTTTAATGAAATCGTTAAAAACACAAAAGGGTATATTAAAAAAAAAATATATATCTTAATTAAATACAATTAATATTAATTGACAAATGACATTAGCCTTTTGTTATCCTCTTAATAATAATTGTAATTGTAAAACTAAGACTATAAGCCTGGTATTCGGTTGCCGTATGGTTCTTGATGAAGTCTAGCTCGAGATCTATAATTAGATAAATTAAAATGAATATTCAAAAAACTTTCTTACTAGTAAAGTCGCTTAATATAAAATTGTTTAAATACATTGTTTACAAATTTGAAGGGAATGAAAAACTAACCCAACCTAATCTTTAAATGTTTAGTATATGCTTGGGATAAAATGTAGTTATGCCTTTGAATAAACCAGTTCCAGGTTCAGTTGTCGGCTGGTCTTTGTACGAGCTAAGTACATATTTATGTACGTCAACCTTGTTTAGTGAAAGAAAACACGAGAGGGCACCCGCATATGTTGGTATAATATGGCCTTGTGGAGTGGAGCATCTTAGTATGTTAAACATCCTTGCTCCGATATTATAAAAATAATGCCGCGTTATACAGACTGATGGGTAAATATTGTTATTTTTAACTTACTTTATATTATGTGAATGTCTTCTAAGATTGTGTGAATTCGTTGTAACCTCCACACAAAGTACAATTAGTTTTTTATCGCAAGTATATCTGAAATTGAAGACAAGGTTTTAAATGATTATTTTATAAAATTATCGAAATATTACAAATATTCTTATTCAATTCTCTTATGTCTAAAACAATAAAAATTCATAAACTTACTGTTCTTGTTCTAAAAGTCTATTACTATAAAGCAAGGAAGCCGCACCAACAAGAAGGGGGCTGTCGCTCGTCCATTCGTTACAAAAGGCCCTCGGAGCTACCGTACCAAAGGAATTACTTCCATGCCATACCGCTTTCTGAGGCCTAAGATATGGAATTTAGAATTTAAATAAAGAATAACCTTAATCTTAATTATAAATTTTAAATCAATACGTACCAAGTGGGATCTATTTGTACATTTTTCCTATTAAAACTGTAAATACTTGATTTCGCAAATAGTGCTCCTGAACCGTTAAACATACTGGTCCAGGAGTCAAAAAGTACATCTCCATATAAATTGACGACGGGAACATGTCTGTCTCGTTTTCTTTTGACTATAAACCTTAAATCTTCAACCCTTTATGGAAAAAAAAAATTTAATAACTAAATGTTGCTTATCAATATTAAAAAAAGAATTTTTAAAGAAAAAAAAAAAATTAAACCTAAGTACTTAATTTATTTAAGAAAAGTAAAATGCAACAACGTGATTAATATCTGCAAAAAATTAAAACATGAAAAATATATTAATTGCATAGAGATTGTAAACAAACTGTTTTGGGAACCAGACTTTAATATATATATATATATATATATATAACATATATCTCTTGTATTTACCTAGTGGCTAGAAAAGCGGCAAAGGTGCTTTTGAGATCATGGTAATAGGCTTGTCTGTAACATTCCTGGTCGGCGGCGTTACGCCCAGTTCTATTGTTTGCCATAAGTATATTACCTGCGTATGGCTGGTTCAATGCAATTAAACGAATCTGAAATTAAGAAAGGTAATTGAAATTAAAAAATACTTAATAAAATCGTTTTAAAAACATTTTGGTAAAAGTAAGAAGAACTATCTAAAGTGTAAAGTAAACGTCACAACAACATTTACAATGATTTATTTATTAACAATTCATAATAATGGGAATGAGAAAAGAATAAATAATATGTTTCAATTCCCTTTACTACATAAACATATTTGTGGTATGGCAACTTTTGCTATACAAAAATAAAGTCCCGCCAGGATGTTTGTAAAGTAAAAATAATGAGTTATGTAAACTTTTGAAAATGACGAGACGTACTCTTCTTTGTATTGTTTTTTAATTTAAAATTGCCACACAGCAGATACTAGTTTTTTATTTACAACATTAAAATCTTACATAATCATCTTCAGAATATTTAGTGTCGTGGGAAGGTGGGGTCGATTGAGTCGACGAATAATACATTGGCCTCATTGAAGTGCTGGTGTGTGTCTTTCTTGTATGTAAGAACGAACCCATCTAAAAATTATTTTATATGAATATATAATTTCTATTAACATATTTTCAAAGCATATTAAAAATAAAATAAATAACTCACTACGATATACTGCCATCCGTTTTCAACCCGCATTAACAATATTTTCTCTTGCAAAATATATGCTAACGTCCCTAGAGGAGTGTCCGATGTTCTCTGAAATATTATAAATGATATAATGATAATATGATCAAATACTCATATTTGACACCGTTTAAAAGTAGTATTCAATGTCTATATTATTTATGATAATTCAAGAAAATAATATAACTACTAAGAAGCCTACCTTTAAAAGTCCGTTTGTTGTTTTAAAAATTACAGTGGCTGCTGTATAAAAGTCATCGTCTTCATCTAAACAACAATAAAAATTATTTATGAAACTAATAATAAATAGTATTAACATAAATTTCATCTTAATACCAACATATGTTCTTGTAGCATATTATTTAGCTGAGCGTAAGCGAAGCTCTTAACCGTTTGAGAGACCTTTTTTGTGTTTAGTTGTCTCCAGAATGCGACAATATAATTAGCTAAATATTTTCTCATGTATGTTTGAGCCGAACGCGGATGTTATAGCGAAAACAGATTGAAAAAATATTTAGCCATTCAAAAGTTATCAAAAAAAAAAGATCA
This sequence comes from Melinaea menophilus ssp. n. AW-2005, assembly GCA_918358695.1. Lineage (NCBI taxonomy): Eukaryota > Metazoa > Arthropoda > Insecta > Lepidoptera > Nymphalidae > Melinaea > Melinaea menophilus. The sequence continues at coordinate 18,138,582 of OU911045.1, read as the reverse complement.
GTCCTGCCACAGACAATACATTAGAAATGCCCTGCGTGCCCGCGTGCGAGCAATGTGCTGAGCTAGAAAGTGACAATTAGTCGTAATAAATCGATATTTCCTGTAGCTATTCAAATGAAAGGAGAGATGCTCAGCTCAACACCCGCCGCGCACGGTTGGATCGGATCTTAGTGTAATATAATTATTTTATAGCACACCTGCGCTATTGTGATGAATGTCGTTGTATGCAAAAAACGAACTCTTAGTCACTAAATTCCCAGGTTCTCCTTTGGGACCAGTAATGGAGACGCCAGGAGAGCCGGGTGGTCCTGGTGGTCCAGGTGGACCAGGAATAGTAATGTTATTGCATTCCCCGCAGGTTCCTGGTAAACCAGGTTTACCCTTCTCGCCAGGTTTCCCTACTTCACCCATGTCACCCTTATCTCCTTTAAGCTGTAAATGATGAGTAATAAAGTCTTTGGCTAGTATTTTCTAAGATTATTTCGAGTACAGTTTGACTATTTATATTTTAAGCTCCTTTTACCTTTTTAATTTCACTTATTGAAAGTCCTTCACTTTTTTCTCCCTTGGGACCAACTTCACCCTTTTCGCCTTTAGGTCCCTATAAGAAATAAAAATTACAATTCCTTGCTCCAATTTTTGTTATATATATATATTCATTTAGATTGCATATATTACCACTGGCCCAGGTTTTCCCGGTTCCCCTTTATAATTTTTACCCGGTGGTCCCATCGGGCCTGCTTTACCATGATGACCTGTGGGTCCACGAGGGCCAGTCTTGCCTATTGATCCGCGATCTCCTTTAGGGCCCTTTACAAATATTCAATTAGCTAATATCTTATTATTATTTAACTATTTGTAAGTTTGTTTTTTATTTATGGTAATGATTGATTTATTTTGAGTTCAGATTCATTCATTTAGAACTGAGTCGTTGAAAATTGTAAAAATCTTACTTTCATCAGACTAATTTTAGATAAAGGGACTGTGCCAGGAGGTCCCGGTGCTCCAGGATCACCTTTATTGCCCTTTGATCCTTCATTTCCAATATCCCCCTTTTGTCCGTTTTTTCCTGGAAGTCCTGGAACACCATGGTTCCCAGCTTTGCCTGTGGGACCTATGGGGCCAATATTCCCCTTTTCACCCTAAATATAGGAAAGTTGGAATAAACTTGTATATTGTATTTCAATTAGAGTTAGTAATGTTGCATATTTTTTCTTTTTACCTTAAATTAAACACAACTTCTTTTTTATTGTGCGTTAATAAAGATAGACCATAGCACGTTAATGTATATAATATCCCATATTGTTATATTATTAGGCATTTGTATTTCAATTATAAATAAATAATACGAGTTAATGAATCAAAACATGTGCACCTTTAATTTAATCAGATATTTTGTTAGACATTTTATATTTGGTTTGTTTTTAGGAGATATTTATTTTTAATATAATTCACAAGTTAAAAATAAATATCGTTAATTTAACGATGAATAATCTTGAGTTTTTATTATACCTTTTCTCCCGCAGGGCCCATGTCACCTTTAAGTCCTCTTAATTTTTCAACTATAGCTGCTTCTGTTATAAAATAAATATTCATTAAGATGAAAAACAATAACAACAATATAATGAAAAACTAATAAATAACTTTACATGTATACATTTATGTCTTTTTTATATACCTTGTTACCAATATATAACTACCTTCTAGAGGATCAACGTCTTTATCTAATATAGATGATAGCTTTGCTGGCAGTCCTGTTGGCCCGAGTTCACCTTTTTCACCTTTAGCTCCTAAAATAAATATATTATATGAGTAAAGAAATAAATGTACAGTATTGAAAAGAAAATGTTTTAAATGTACATACCCTTAACTCCTTCTCTACCAGGATGACCATCTGTACCATTTATCCCTGGGTTTCCATCTTTTCCCGGATCACCTACGTACTAAAAACAAAATACCAAACAATAATGATTACAATTCTTATTCTCTTGTCTTTAGTTATTGCTTTTTTCTCTATAATTTATTTTGAATACTTTACCTTGTATGTTACAATTTGAGTTACTACTTCTCCCTTGTCACCTTTCTTTCCAGGAGGTCCTGGAGGTCCAACAGGTCCCGTGTCACCCTTTTCTCCAGGTATTGGTATTTTTGTCTCTACTATTTCCTATCAACAAATGGTCTGACACTCTTTGTTTCACAGTAAGAAAATAAAAACATAGATACTGTTACTTATTGTTGATTTTCCTAACGATTAAAAGTTGATAATCACCTTAACTCCAGGGGCTCCATCTAAACCATTTTTTCCATCGTTTCCCGGACTGCCATCTTTACCTTGCATCCCCACTTCACCCTGCATAATAAGGAAATATTTTAAAATAACGAACATAAGCTTACATAAAAAACTTTTGAAACAATACCTAAGATTATTTTAATATAATATTGCTTTAATAAATGGCTTCTAAAAAGCTGTTTCACATTTTTCAATTAATAACCTATATTTATTTCATTGTAAACAAAAGTAATTTGATTGTGTTTACACTCACCTTTTCTCCTTTAATTCCTATGTAACCTGGAGGTCCTCTCATTTCAGGCATCTTAAGCAGCAAATCTGATACAACAGCTTTAGAACAATTGCAAGACTAAAGAAAATAAAAAGGAATATGTTACTTCATGTCAAAAAGCTGTGGAAATTATATTATAAAATGATATCAATTATTGTCAACATACTCCTGCTTTTCCCTGCTCTCCTTTTAAGCCTGGGGCTCCAGCGGGACCACCTTGACCTTCTGGACCTACAATAGATTCTCCCCGTTCACCCTGGTAACAAGATTGGCAGTAGTAGTCTTAAAAACATAATATATTTTTTTAACTTCTTCTCTCTAAAATATAAGAATAGATTTAGAAAGATGAATAAATATTGAAAGCATATAATACCTTTTCGCCTTGGCCACCACTATCCCCCTTAACGCCGTCATCTCCTCTATCGCCTTTATCTCCTTTATCGCTTTTATCGCCCTTATCTCCCTTATCTCCACTATCACCCTTTTCACCATTTTCACCCTTGTCACCCTTATCTCCTTTTTCCCCTTTTATTGGTTTTGTCTCTGCATAAAGAGTTTTGTTACTATAATAGGCTGCTCCATTGTTCTGAAGAATTTATAACTTTTATGATGTACGAATTGACAAATAATAATTTTAAAACTGAAACTACTCATATTCTTTTATATCCAATGTGGACGGAGTCTATTACAACTGCTAGCTTATTAAAAAAGTGAGACAGTCATGTATTTATACAAGGTAATCGATTACTTTTGTTACTGACGAGAATAGAATATAAGATTAAAACCATACATAACTCACCAGGATAAAACTCAGTTGTAGTGAATTCATCTGACCCGTCATCGAAAAACTGTAATATGTATGTAAATTAAGATAAAATAACTCAAAAACAATTGGTATTAGGTTATTATAAGGCCCGTATAAGCCATTGAAAGCTAACAGAAACAAATAAACTGTCATAAAGAATAAGTATTTTTTCTATGTTATATATTTTTAGCTAATATGCCAATAGACAGTTTAAATTATTACCTGGTAAATTTCATAATTTTCTGCCCTTGCGAATTCCTAAAATTGGGTTAATTTGTTAATATTAAAACTAATTTGTTATTCATGATTAAATTCTATTACAATAGTCTATAAAGGTTGTTATATAAATAATAAATGTGAGTTAACTAGACACACCCCTTTGTTGTTAATTATGAATATTATTATTTGAAGGTATGATTAGAAAAGAATTGTATACAAGACTTACATCACTTTTGGTGCTCTGGTTAAGTTTAATCTATGGAAGAAATATTAAGTTATAAATATATAGAAGCCCCTTTTAGATACTATAAATAATGTCCTGAGTACTGTACTGCGCCGTAAAAACACACACACATTCACACACCATATATATATATGTATACATATTTACTAAATATTTTTAATTACATCTATTATAAATATATAACTTAGAAAGAGAACATTAACAGAAACATATATTCCAAATACCATACATAATATAAAATATGCAAATAAACCGTTTACATATATATAACACCGATAGGCGTAAAAAGCTAACATTGACATCAATTTCAAACGATTACTTACACTATCCGGCAGTTTAAACTCCTGTAATATAAGAATACATAAACATACAGATAGATCAAACTTATTACAAGGATTAAAAAAAATGGTGACTTACATCTGAGCAGACATCTTTGCGGCCATAAACATCAGGGTTTGGAAATATTTTGACGTACTGTATCGCTCCCTGAAACAAAACCAAATTAAAAAAAACTTGTAAATGGAAAGATTATTGTCGAACATGAATCTAGGCCGTAGTGTAGCAAACATATTCAAATGCTTATCACACTTGACTTTATATACATTTGTACTTTTAGTAAAAACAGTTTCGGTATCATGGGGTAGTTATTCAAAGATAGAAATAACGGATACAAAGCAACCCCGAACTCGGACAAACATAAAGAATCGTCATTAGTTAAAGGCCTTGCCCTCTACAAGTCTTTGCAAATTATGCCATACACGAACTTTTAAGTAAAGAATATACGGTATACCCCTCATAGCTAAGGCCCAACTCTGGGAATGCCGAAATACATTTATTAAGGTTCTTATATATGAGAGAGAGTGATTAGAGTGAAACGGATATAGCTTAAATGTTTACTGGAAAATAGCACTACTATGCATATATTATAAAAGATTGTTTATTAGTACCGTTGACAGGAAAAGCTACCAGTCTGTGGAGTTATTGTTACTTGTACTGTAAAAGGAAATCCAGCCAGCAATCATGGTGTTAATCCACGGCGACAACGTCTATAACTTATTCTATTGTCAAATATAATTCACTAAATATATTGGGAAAATATTTTACTAGATATACAATTTTAAAAGCAATGTAACAATGTTTGGAGAAAATAGTTCTCTAAAAATTAAAAAAAAAACAGTAATTTTGAAATCGTCAATAATTTCAATAAAGACAAATATAAGTTAAGAGTTAAAATAGTTAAAGTCGTTGAAATTTGTCTGTATCCACGCTTATAATAATACCTACTGTAACTGCAAAAAATGTGTATTTAAGATTTATTAAAAAAGTATGCAAAGAAAAAATTCTAGGACTAAGAATTATGCAATATTTAGCCATCCATATTTTTTTACCATTATCATATAAAAAAAACTACAAATCAAATAAAGTCTGGTTTCACTCTTGGCTTTAAATTAAGTTACATTGTTTATAACACGCCATAAACTATGGCGTTGGTAAGTAAAATCGTTATTTTCAAAAGTATACGAGATATCTTAAACGGTTTTAGTGAATTTGGTTATTATTTATTTATTATAAAATAAATAAATTTTTTTGAATGTTTTTCGACCTTTTCTTGTCATTCTTTAACGCCCAAGAAAGTATTTTTTTAAGCCACGCTTACATAAAGATAACTTTTATCATTCGTTAAAAGCGCTCGCAGTCATACCCAAGTTACAAAAAAGACAGCCAAAACTTTTTATTTATATCTTTTTCAACTTTCTACTCAGAAAGAGCGAATGTAAAATGCAAGGAATTAAAATGGCAACACTTGAAAGTATTCAAACGTCACGCCTGTGAAGTATCTGCGGAAAATACGAGCATACTTTTTACAAAAGTTTTGTAAGGCCCACGAAATTTACGAGTCTCAAGCTCAAATTACGTCGTGGATTTGAAGACGAGTAGCTTTATGATTTTATCCAGTGAAGTTCGATGTTTAATAACTTATACTTTAAAAAGTTCTATTGTAATTTTTTTATAAATATATAAAAATTGAATATAATTGATGTTTAAATAAAAAAATATAATTGTCCTAATTAATTATAGACAAATGTCTACCTTTGAAATGTAGAAAGAGTTTAATATTACCTGTTATATTTCGACATACTAAAATATCTCTAAAATTAGGATAAGATCTACATCTTCTATGTGCTCCGTTGTAAGTCATATTGCATTTATCAAAGATATTTATTATACTTTTACTAACTCTATTCCACGTTGAGCGAAAGCAAATTGCTTTTTGAGGTTCAAGGTAATACAGTATAAGAATAAAAATCTCACAAAATGTTTTTGATCGTGTCTGTTAAAACTAACTCACTATTGCTAACTTATTTGCCAAATCACAAAATAATTATATTAATATATTCAGAAGCAATATTTCTTGTACTATCCAGAGGTAACCTATGAAAAAATACAACCGAATTGAAAGGCGATCAATTATTTAAGAGATTTAATTTATCTTTAAACAAAATAATTAGATTAACAAATCCAAAAACTGCGAAATCGAAGCGCTGGGAACCTTTTGGTAGTAAAAAGGAATATCTATAACTAAATATTAAAGATGATGCTGATTGTTGTATTTTCCATCAAATAACATTAAGATTGTTGAAATACATAACACATAAATAGTCTATTAGGGACGTGTCAATATATTCAAAGCCATAATTCTTGGAATGTTTTACAATGTTATGCCTATTACTAATTTACTTATGAATTGAAAACCGTGCCAAATTTTAACGCTATTTTGGTCTATTCATTGAGTTTCTTTTTATATTAAGAATGGTAATATATAAAAAATACCAATAAGTCAACCTTTTGTTAAGAATAAATTAGTATAAAATTTTAAAAACGCAAGCAAGGCCATATTCATAAACTTTCGAAATATTTTCGTATCACTTCACATTGCGATAAAAAGATTAGCAATTGGTTACGAGTTAAAATAAGTAAGACAAATTTCCTCGTTAAGGGTAACTCCAATCTTTCTCAATGTAGATTAAGCATTAAAATAATAAACTGATGGCCTAAACCAGATCGTGTCAGTTGCTGGCTGCTCATGTTTTTCTGAATTAATTTTTTAACTGTTGTCGCAATGTAATGGAAACATTTTATTTAGTTCCATAAAGAAGATATTACTAAAAGATTATTAATAAAAAAAATATTACTACAAAACATTATTTATCTCTATAAAATTATTACTATGAACATAAATCTTTGTAACACTTACCCTAGAACTTATTTTCTGTTGAGTGCAGGGACACAAAGAATAATTTATTAAAAGATTTTATCATTCACAGTTTTGAAGTGTATATTTATAATATAAGTTTATCTTAAAATTCATATTTTAAAAATTATTATTATAAAAATAATTTCATATAAAAAGAGAGCCGAAATTCTTCCTTTTGTTTAACGTAAGATTAAAACATGCAATGAATATTAAGTCGTACGTAGATGTTACATATTGAGTCTTAACATTTTTTTTATAAATTACCCTCGTTTACTTTTATATTTCAATTTTCTTATACCGCTTCCCATATTTTAATCATACGCTCATAATCAAACGTGGCTTAAAAAGAGTAATAGGCTTGCTTATAATCGGTTTACAAGATATGGGTATAGCCAAATTTCCATGTGTAAGATAATATTATTAATTGCCACTTGCCACTAATTAATTACTTTCCTGTAAAAAATTGTTTAGAGTATCTTAAATTATTCGATAATGATAAATACGTTATTAAATTTAAAATGAAATATGTAAAATAGTTTTGTCAAAGAGGCTCTAAGTATAATGCAGACATTTTGAAAAGGTATGCCAACGTGCAATCGTGTCACTTCGTGCGTAACGTTAGGCTTAAAAGCCGAAAGAGGTTCCATAAAGTCGGATGGAAGGTACATCCTGCTATATTCTTTAAAGTATTCACGTAACGCCCGGTATTTCACAAAGCTACTTAGGCAATGTGAGAAACTGCATTTCGGGAGATGGAACGAAGATATAATGTCTTGAATATCTTTTAAGATATTCGGGTCTTATGAAATTCTGTTGAATGACAATTATTTAATTTTTAAATGTTATTTACAGCTAATTTGTTATGTACACACTAAAATACTATTAAACTAAAACTAATGTATTTGTTAAATGTACTGAATATAACCTAAATACGTATTCTACAATTAGACAACCCACTTTAGCTAGTTTAGGGCCACGTCACATGAAATTCATTAGTTCTATGTTCAAGTATTCGTATATTGCATCTCGTGTAACAGGGTTGCGTTATATCCGTTATGTCATAACTCTGAAGTTTAGCATTTGCTTCCGCTTTCAACACAAATTTATCTGGTTTTGACACAGCCGTTGCCAACTGCTACGAAAATGTATATTTTGAATATTTGACTTTGCGAATAAGAATTGTTTGTATTGTTGACGATTTTTTAAGATTTATTTATTTATGAAATAACTATACTTTCAATAATAAAATCAATCAATTGTAAAATTAATTATAATATTAAATAAGTAATTGAATGATAAAAAAGGCATTAAATATTTTACTGTAATAAATATTTACCATAAACATATAAAAAATCTCTAGGTAACAAATAAAACATGTTTCATTTATCGTTGGAAATTTTACCACATTACGAAATTTAATAGGGGTTTGTATAATGAATATATATAAGTCAATTTTGACCTACTTAATTTTCTAATATCAAAATCTGAGAACTGCCACAAGCGAGGTACGAATCTGTTTTAAATCAAACTGCGGAGAAACTTGAGGGAGTTTGTCGCTAATATATTTAGCTCTGTCGCGAGCAAACTCTGTTAATCACGCAAATGAACTAGAACGCTAGTCGGTTCCCGTGAATATGAATTAATATTAGTTGTGGTGTTATATGATGATAACAGGAAAACTTTTATTAGCAAACACTTAGTTTTCTCCATTTTAAAGGTGTTTAGTTTTTCTTCAGTGTTATATTTTGAGTAGTTAAAGTATCTTAAAGTATAACACTGAGCACAATTATAATTGACTCCGATTGCAGTTTTCGTTATTGTCATATATTTTATAATACGACATTTTCTAAGGTGATTCTACTTATTTGAATAGGGCAAATAGTGGATCGCAACTAACTCAGTGTGAAATATGAGGGACGTGGGAGATTATGATAAGGCCGTTAGCTCAGTAAATCATCGGATTTTCCGGTTGAGAACTGAGGCGAATTTAAGGACCAGTCTCAGAGCGTCTGCATAGAAACGATTTACTTCATCCACTATTGACATTTAAAAAGAAATCAGCAAAACTATATTATTACCGTCCTGAAAATCATGATCTGTAATTTTTTATTTAGGTTGTACATTTTTTATAAGCTTCAGGAAATTCATTGCTGTCTGATATTTTTTTAGAAAATATAATATATTTTTTAAAAAAAACTTAGGATTTATAACGATTGTTGTTTCCTGAATACATTGCTCATATACTTTATATCAGATAAACAATCAGCTTCTTTGTAACAAATTTTATATATAATATTAAATCTACAATTTCTTGTTATGTATTAATGTATAAAAGACGGGATTGGAATATTTTTTTATTAATATTCAGATAAAAGAAATTGTGAAAATATGCGTATAAGAATATTGATGTACAATATTGAAGTATTATTTCAGAGCAATTTTGTGTAGGAGTTGTATTTTGTTAACAAACACAATTACATAAACGTCACAGTGACTTTATTTCCACAGAAAAAAATCTTTGTTAGGTATCTAGATGATATGATTTTCAAAGTTTTTAGTAATTTCTAATATTTTTGATATAATATAAACTATATTATTGCTAAATAAAAAAAAAACAATAACTAAAATCTTAAAACATGCGTAAAACCCTGAAGTACAAGATATTATTAATTTATGTTATTATTAATAGACATAATTATCAGAAATTTACCAAAATGAGAATTATACATTTATAAAATAAAACTAAGTAAAATTCAGTTTCATTCTTTGAAGCAAAATTAAATACCCATGGAATCATTTTTAAGAAAATTATTAATGAAAATAATATTTTTTTAATAACTGTTTGCTTAACCGAACAAACAATATGGCAAATTATATTTTTAATTTATTTTAACTGCTGTAATGACTTTAACTAAGATTTTTATAAATATTGTGCTACTTTGGAATAATTTTTAAAAAAATAATTAATTAAAATAAAATTTTTTTTAAATAACTTTTTGCTTCTCCAAACAAACAATATGACATTTCATTTTAATTTATTTTAACTGCTGTTATGACTTTTACTAAGATTTTTATTGATAGATAGATTGTGCTATTTTTCTTACAATTATCATCACAAGTTACTTTTCCGATACACGATTTACAAATACACAAGTAAACATTATAAATGATTATGACAAAGCGCTAAAAGAAACATACATATGTGTTAAACTAAAACATTACACACTCCTTGTGTAAAACGATCATAAATTCAACCGAACGCTGCCGAATTTGTATAAACCATAATTTTCACAACACGTGTTACAAAGCGGAACGGTGCACCATTATGAAGTAATAATGACTGATTTAGTTCTGGTAACATAACCATTTTACCTAATAGTGGGTCAAGTATTTATTGAAAGGTCAAATATTTTTTTCAAAGCAAAACAAAAACAATTTGATATACTTTAAAGCGTTTATAATACTCTTAACAGAATACGTTAACATAGGCAACAATATAAAGCTTTTTCGTACGATAAAATAATCAATGCGATCTCCTAATCAAGGAAACAAGGTTTTTTTTAGTTTATAATGAATATATCTTAAGTTCTACCTTTCCCCCTGAACGATTAAAACTGCAAAATAAAAATATGTAACTTTGTTCAACTTAAAACTTTGATGGTATGATAGATTTTTCAATTAAAATATACGTATCGATTTTAAGAATCATATAATATTAAAATTAATTACTATACTGATGACGACGTTCTGTTGCTTTGAAAGCATTTGACTAATCGCGTGAAGTCAGTATCCTCATTTAAGAACTTCTAGAGTGTGGTCGTGTTTTTTGTAAAGTTCTTTGAAAATCAGGGTTTATAAATAATGTATTTGTATACTTAAAATATGAAATAATAATTATGTTATAAATGTAAGTATGCTTTATTTAAATAATTTTTTTTAATGTAGATCATATTTTCCAGAAAAACTGTTTGCAATCCATTCATATAACTGGTTGTTGTCACACAAATTAAATACGTATTATACATAGTACGTACTTGAACTTGTAATGAATATTTTTTTTTTACATCAATATTTTAAGTGTAAAATCAGCTAAATAAATAAATTGGCTAGTGAGCCAATGACAGAAACAAGAATCATACTTGAGAAGATGTTTTGAAGTGAACTGATTATTTCATGAAAAAAGATAGACCGGATAAAAACAAAATTAATAATTTTTTGTATAGTGCTAATTATCTTATATATTTTAGTTTGAAATTTTGATTATTTTACTGAAGATTGGAAACTGTAATAGGGATAAAAAATTCAGTTGTACAATGGCATAAGCTTCACCGACATTTTAAAGGTTAATAAGTCACTATAATATTAATTAAAAAAGAAATATTTAACTTCTAATACTTTGTCGTAATAGTCATTAAGAAGTGAGAATTCGTATTACATTTAAAGCAAAACATATTTTCATGTTTAAACTATAACTTGCCAAGCTTACATGTGTTTGTTAAATATTAAATAAATTAGCAAACATTGGAACCAATTTTCGCTAGAAATATTTATTTCATCGACTCACTAATAGGAGTTGGCTCATGTTTAAACGGTTATGACCGATAATAGGACTAATATTAACTAAAATTATTATACACAAATTTTAACATGAATATAACGACTACATTATTTTATTTCATCGATTTTATGTTTTAAGAATGGATTTAATATTATTGGAGATTAATGAATTTTTGAAATAATATTTATTAAAATTTGTATTCATTCTAAACATTATATTATTAATGAAATATAAATATATTTTTGATATATAAAATAATAAAGCACTGATCATATTTTGTTTTAAATTTACATATATTACAAAGTTACATATTATATAATAATTGTATGATAATTAGGATATTTATAAAGTATAAAATACACGATTTGGCTTTGATTACAACAACTTAATTGATAATAAAATTGATTTAAGAAATAAATGAAGAACGAGAAAGAGAAAGTAAAAAATGCAAATGTAATTAACAAAGTTGTTTTTGGAAATGATTAGGAACGCGACCATGCAGTTTAATTTAATCTGTCTTCGTTTTAAATGACTCCCGTCACATGAAACGCTTACTAATTTAGTTGACGGATGCTGATTTTAGTCGCGTTTTTTTTAATTTCACCCTTGTTTGTTGTTTGTAAAAAAATGTTTATGTAACATTTTAATAATATTCTGTTCTGAATGATTCGATGTTTAAAAATGAGTTTTTGAGGGTTTTTTTTTATAAAAAAATAACATTATATAAATTGTTATACTCATTACTTAAAAAGAGATCGGTTTAAACTTACCTCGAAAATATTACTTGTTTCGGATAATTTACCAAAATTCAGTATCGATTCTTCTCCTAAATATATATCTTCGATAATTTCTTCAGTTTCAATTTGGAAACTGTCACTTAAAATGCAATCTATATATAATTCTACGGTTTTCTTGTCTATGAACAAAATAATATTAGTCCACGAATTGTCATCTTCTGTCTCATAATATACAGAAATAGTTTTTTCAGGTAGACTACTGCTATTTAATGTTATTCTTAATAAATCTTGTCCGGCAGGAGTGAAATACAATCCAAGCTTCTCTTCATTGTTTGACATAATTTGGAATAAACAGGAGGACACCTCCACGTCCAATTTTAACAAGGCATATATTTCGAACGGAGTGGTTAGCCTGACCATTGGATCATGAAATTTATTGAGATTAATAGAAGTCATTTTATTTTCCACTAATTTGACAGCACCAAAACTATCCGTCCCATTGACGATTTTAAAAGAATCCGTCATTACGTTTTCTCTGACCACCCCGAGGATGTCATAAGTATCTGAAAAGTATAATATAAATAAATTACATTACTGTTTATTCTAAAATATTTTCAATACGATGTTTCATCGATAAAAAAAAATCAAAACCTAAAATAATTCATATACTAAAGTGTATAGGTATAGTATATATACAGGAACATTGTCATTAAAATAAGAGCAGTATAAAATTTTACTTAGGTTAAAACTTAGATTGAGCTATCTGTTATCTATCTGTTTTAGAAAATACGTTAACACGAACTTCTTATCTGAACCTATTTGTCAAAGTGGTGGTAAATAAATTGCTAAATTAGTAAAGTCCATTTAGTTCGTAAGTTGTTTTTACATTGATTTTTTATAAAAACCTTAAATAAATAAAATGAATTTAATTTATTACAAATAAGAGGAGTGTAATGAAAATAAATATTAAGTTTAAAAGACTTAAAAAAACACTACATAATACAGTTAGTTTTTACATTATCTATAAAGAATTGAATCGACTATCAGGATTTTTATTTTTTGTACTAAATAAATAAAATATATTATAAACGTGCCCTTATAGTGGAGGTGCTGTGTTAAATATCTTGATCGAATAATAATGGCACCAGTCACGGTAGCTTAACACAAGTTCAATGCATATAGTTTATACAGCTATGTACTGAGTCGAAATTGTTGTTTTTATTTTTACTTTAGATTATTTTCTGCTGTTCTCAATTCACTAAATACCTAATCGATACTTTAGCAATATTTTTGAGTACTTATTGTAATCAAATTTGTAAGTAACATATATTTTTGTGGAATAAAAAATATTGGTCATGAGTTATTTAATATAAAGAATTGTAGAAAGACTAGTTAAAAGGATTCGATTTATAAAATATCAATGAACATAAAATGATAACTATTTTTATATATAGATATAGATATATAATATATACTTTAGATGAAATCTTACGTAACAATTATGCCCACGTTCTTTTTATTCTCTATATATAAATAGATAGAAGATAATACTCAGCTAAATAGATACTTAGGCGTTACTTAATACATACTAATATTACGAATAATTTTGTTATGGTTTTGCGAACGTTGTTTTTGATTGGATTTTAATTATTTATTAATATGACTATTACTAACATGTACGTATTTTAGAAGGAAAATTACAATTGTAATAAAAAAATACATACCTGGATCTGCCATTACTCCAAAAACAGTGAAGCTTCCAATCACGATCCATCTAAAAATTTAATACATTATTATAAAGTATAAAAATAAATATATATATTATATTGCAAGTAATATACCTAAAAATGGTATTATTTTAATACGAAATACCGTTCATTGTAAGATGAGATGTCGCAAATTGTACGACATCGTAATACTGTTTTTATAAGGTTAAACTCAAAAGTTACGACGTAAATTATCCTCTGGGACTAGTGAGAATTACATTATCACTCGGCCCATAATACAGACGAACTATATCACCACTTGTCCCTTTGGGATACTGGGATATAAGATAATTCAATTCATACGGTTTAAAATAATCTTTTGTATATAAATTTTATACATAACACTATATACATAGAAATTTATTTAATTTCACTTTAAATCACTACCTAACTACGCTTTTGAGTTATAAAAAAAGGCGAACTTATAATAACATAAGAATTCTTAATATGGACTCATAAAAAATGAAAATCTCTTCATAATACACAATCTTAATATTTTTTCTAGCGATAGATTTAAAAATATTTGAGATATTTGATCTGAAAGTTATTTAGAATATTAAATTCTGTCCTATTGATAGTGAAGCCATCGAGAAAGCTAAGTAGAATGTAATATAATAAAATAATTTCATTAATTAAATGAAGTATAATAAAAATATAATGTATATTTGTGCGAATCATAATACAGGCGTGTGCAAAGTAATTAACATTCGTTATATAAAATATATTCAAAAGCGAATTCTATTTTCACATATTAATTAAAAATATTTTTGTATTGAGTTGTTGATTATTTACGGAGGCACAATATAAACATTTTCCATTTAAATTTCTTCGTTTATTTTGTTTGTTGTAGTCCTATTTGCTGCAGTGTTTTGTTTGTTCGTTTAGATATAGGAAATAAATAGCCTGTAAATATTGTGTTAGAACAATTAATATTTACGATAACAATAATAGATAGGGTCACATATATTCACATTTTAGAGAAAGCGCTTGATAAATAGAAGAAATATAACTAATTAGTTAAGCGAATATTATAATTTTAATAGTACTAATATATGTATTTTTTTGTTAACTACATGGTATTTAACTGCTCCACTAATTGAAACCGTTTACATGTTAAATAAAATTATAGATTGGAATACTAAAGTGTTGTTACAGAATGTTTTATGATATAAATACTCGTACAAGGCTCCTATTTACATCATTTTACATAATTATTGTCTTGCCATAACTCGTGTTTATTATCAGAATTTGAATAAATAAAAAATATATTTTATCTGTAAGATATAATAAATAGAAAGAAACCATCACTTATTATGCCTCTGGATTAATTAATAAAAAATTAAAATATAATATATTTAATATTATTTAGTTTTATTTTAAATAATCTGTAATAAAATTCTCTCCAGAGATAATATGTCACGTACGGAGTCACGTCCTCTTAAACGAGATTTGTTGAGTCAACCTTCGTTAATGCAAATATTGGAATGAATAACAAAATCAGTGCCATCTCAAATTACACCCCGATTTAATTAAGACGTGTCTCGAATATTGAGGTATTTGTTTCAAACGTAAACCTATCTTATACATAATTATAATTTCATCAATAGATTAATTAATTTATAAGAAAAAAATATATAGAAAAAGTCAAACCAATATTAATAATGGATATAACTCTTGCTAGCAACTTAAAAATGTTATAATCTCTTTTGTAATGAAAGACTTTGTATGTATTTTTTCCTAACATGTGCAAAATTTTTATGATGAATGGTTGAATAATTAAGGATACATGGATTTATTGCATTAGTAAGAAAAATTAAACAAACCATTATGGTATACATTGTAACAAAAAACAAGGCCATGTTTTTTTCATATTTTATTACATTTTGAAATTAATAAATGTAAATAAATATCAATCGCGATTTTAATTCTGGTTCTATTAATTTCTGATTAAAAATTACTTTGAACACTTATTGTTTGGTTGTGTTTTTTAATAATCATTGTTATTTAATTTTGTTTATTTTAAACAATACATAAAGTTTAAAAATAACAAGAACAATAATGATATCGCCTAGTAGGACTTCACTTGGCGGTTCTGCGGTGCCACATATGCGGTAGATACCTACTAAAATGAATCATCAACAATTATTGGTTTCTAATAATGAGTTTATTATATTTAATTTCCCCAATTCTTCCCGTGATGTCATACGAGGCGACATAGGGAACGGTTTTCCAGAGGATTGGCAGCAGCGTCTTCTGCGTACTTTAACACCATACTGCGATCGCTAAGCGTACCTGCTAAGCGTGGCGATGGCATATTCCCTCAAGGATCGTGATATTTAGGGGAGGGAGGGGGGCCTGTTCAGTGGGCGTCTATAGCCTGAGAAGAGTAAGAACAATAATATCTGTCTGTAAATATGATATTTTGTTTTCTTGTGTTTTTCTAATGTAACCAGAGCAAAACATTATAAAAGAAAGATATTATTGTTGGCTATTTAAATTTATATTTTAAGGTCGTTTGCCCGCTTTATGTCTGGAACCATAACTTGAAATTGTGAACCCAAAAAATAATGTACATCAAAAATAAAAATAATATAAATGGCAATACCCATATTGATATAAATATTTACTTAAGATATATATTATATAATTTTATTACGGTCAAATGTTTTATGATTATAAACTTATAACAATCTCAATTGATATTAGAGCTCTCAGTTAAAACATAATGTATAAAAAGTAAGACTTTAAAAGTCCACTATATTATAGTAACAACTAGACTGATTGACATTCTCAAATTGTCCTAGGATAGGATAATTGGCGTTGAAGCTTAGTTATTAGCATTATATGTTTAACTTTAAAAAAACAAAATTTAAAATCTATATCCGCTTAAGTATCAAAAAGCGTTTCTATGTTAAAAAAAAACAATACGTACATATTGCCAACAATCTGGTTAAATTAACAAACAAAGTTTACTTAACTGTAAATATACTGTTTTATTATGCATAATACGGAATGCGTGAAGTCATTCACTCCATGTGATATTTTAGTCAAACATGAAATTGCTTTCATGTAAAATTAAATTAGATATTCGTATGGGGTTAGATGAAGGCGTGTATTTAATTAACCTGTATAGAAGTTAACTGAGAACGTGTGAGTGATAATAAGTGTTTGCGATGTACAGAATGACTTAATAATATCTATACATATAAAGAATATTGTATCTGTTTGTAATTACATATTAACAGATTTTCACTAAATACATATGAAAGTACGAGTGTATGCTTAGATTTTTTATTGTTTGCCTGTTTGTTCCAGCTAATCTTTGAAACTGCTGAATTGATTTTAACAGAACTTTCACTGGCGGATAGCTAATATTATAAGGAGCAACTTGGACTACTTTTATTTTAATAACATATTTTGCGCGAACGAAGTCATAGGTACAGCTAGTATCTAATATTAGTTTGACGAAAGATTTGTAACAAATTCTCTCAAAATAAATAAGAATATTTAATTTAAACAGTCAGCATTAATATTTATAGCATACTGTTCATTTATTTGCGAGTAACACTCTCTGACTGCAGTAAATTTAATGACCCATTCCATGGGCTGGCTGGACCGGAATATTACCACATTCTTACTTAAGATTGTTATAAATTAACTATTGTATCGTCGTTTCGTCCGGTGATTGTGAGAACTGGAATCCTTAACCCGTTTCTGTCCTACTATCCCTTACTTCTGAAATTCTAAACGTTTTAGAGATCCCGCAAATTATTTTATAATATACGAGAACGACGATAACCACAAACAAACAACAAATAAATAAATAAAATTAAATAGAAGTATATTAATTATAACATATGCTTATCCTTTATTTGAGATTATAATTGCCGAAGTTATTTTATTAAAACGTAAAATATGTTTTATAATTATGATTTCAAAAGATCTAAGTAATTATTACGTTATTAGTGATACAATCTTTATATTAAAATTATAAAATCTTTTTGATTTCGCTTTTAAGTCGATCAAAGCCTTTTGATATATGCATGCATTCTAGGAATAATTGTAAAATCATGTCATAGTAAATGTATGTTACATTTAAATTACACATTACTCCGTGAACATCTCTTTGATGGTAGTCCTTCAGTAAAAAGGTTTAAAGTACTGAAACGCGTATATGAATGGGGAAAGCGAATACAAAATGCTTTATGGTAAGAAATGATGAAATGATATTTGAAAAAAAAATACCCAAGTAGTACTAGAATTAAACAGAAAATAACTCTAAACGGAAATTCTGTTTTAAATTAGTTTTATTATTTATATAAAAAAATATACATCTATTTTTGAACATTAAATAAAGGCTTTTGTTGCCATGTTATATTTATTTTATCATAAAACAATTTAAAAATGAACTAACACTCAAAATATAAACAAAAGAATAGTATACTCCCACAAATGTTTTTTTTATATTCAGTTTTAAATAGGCAATTATTTTAATTGGTATGATGCGGACGCCCATACATGTCTGGAGACTAGGTTAAGTCGTGCATACAATCTTTGATAAACAGCGATGTTATTACACATACACGCATTGTTCATAATATATTGTACATTTTGTATGAAACGTTTAATTCTCCTGCGACATAATATTAGACTTTATTATGATTACTTGCGATTCCATTGACTAAAAAAATTTATGTCATGAAATCGGTGTTCGAAGTGTTTAATATTCTTTCAATGCCTTTGATCGTTCGCGAGTTTGAATTCAGATGGCCGTGGCATTAATAAAGTTGTATTTCATTATTTTTCTTGTCGGGTACATATATATATATACTAACCTCTGAAAGATTACAGTGGATCGTAATTATTATTATTTATTCTGCACTTTAAAACATTGCTGCCGTATCTATATAATATGGGGAAGGGGGGGGGGGGGGGTAAAATAAAAAATATACATTTTTAAAGAGGAGAAGGAAATAATGATTAGCTCAATGTAATATAACTTATCCATAGAGAAAAGTTGATTTAGCCTACATTAGTACGCTGTATAATCTTTATTTTAATAAAAGATTTTGAAAGAAATCACCTCTAAGAAAGCACGTAAAGCAGTAACCTCATTTAATTATTTAAATTCGTCTTTTAAACATTTAATATTAATATTATGTCTTACCAAAAAAAGCACCCAAAAGAAGCAAATATAAAAGAATGATAAATCTTTTCTGTCTGTTCTGTCTTTCAGAATACTCAACAATGGAGATAAGTATAATTTTTTATTCGAAGTATTTCCTGTTACATCTTGACAGCATTTTCTTGGCCAAATGCTTTGCCAATTCATCGGAATATTCAATACAATACAATTTTCTGGTTCCTAGTACTTGCGGTGCCAGATAATTTGTATGTAGGTCAGTTATATTCACGACCTAGAATCCTACTGCCAGAGCTGGATGTACAGACTATATACAACGAATAATTTATTTTAGTTTATGATTTGATTTAAAAAAGCGGACAGTTTGGATAAGTGGTATTTAAAAAATAAAAAAGCTTTTATTATTAATAGTATTAAAAGTAATATACTATGTAAAAACTGCTTTATATTATTTTGCAACAACGTCTATGTTAATTATTTAAATAGAACTATCCATTACGTAGAAAATAAAGTAATAAAACACCATCAGAAAGCGGCAAGATAAATCAAATTTCAACCTCCAATATAATGATACTGTCACTCGTGACATATAATTAAGTAAAATAAGCAGAATCTTGTAAGCACTTTTCATAAATATGAAGGCAATAAAGAAATCCAGTTAATTTCATTACAAAATTTTGTTTCAAGCTGAAATAATACGTAAAACTGTTGGCATAAGTATTCATATCGCTTGAAATTATACATATTTAAAATCGACATCTGTTGATATAAGCGTACATATACATGAGAAATTTCCATTAAGTACACGCACTTTCATTAAATTTTAACCAAAATAATATAAATTGAGGTCTGTATGTAATTACTAACATATATAATTTACAATATAAGGACTTAAACAGTTGTTAAGATTTATACACTTTCATTTACTACAAAT
Organism: Melinaea menophilus ssp. n. AW-2005; assembly: GCA_918358695.1. NCBI lineage: Eukaryota > Metazoa > Arthropoda > Insecta > Lepidoptera > Nymphalidae > Melinaea > Melinaea menophilus. The sequence continues at coordinate 18,118,359 of OU911045.1, read as the reverse complement.
TCCAATTCAAATTAAATATTTCAGGTCAAAAGCCTTTTTTTCAATTTGGAAAAGGCTTAAGCCTTGGAGCTTAAGCCATAATGGGTCTGCTGGTAATTGGTAAATTGCATAAAATATATAAATTAGCTCCCAGAATAAAATAACATTTTATTTATATTATCTCATGAAAAATAATTACCATAATGTCAACTATAATTATATATAAATTATACTATTTGTTTAATGCAATTGTTAACTAAAAATAGGTAATAATAAATGACTAAAATTATATTAGTTATACTATGTAGATTAAAAATACAGCTTGTGTTTGTAAATATTCATCTAAGGTGAAATATAATCTCGGGTTGTTAATTGAATAATATTTTCGGTACAAAATCACATTATATCAATTACAAAAGAACTGAGACATGTAAAAACTAAATAAAGTCGAGGAAAAACCATAAACTCGTTTATTACCCGAGTATAAAGATATACAAGTAGTAGAAAAATATTTTAATAGCAATGAGGAATAAATAGCTATGCGTGGGTGAATCATGGAGTCAGTAGTGTCGCCACTTAAGTTTATAGCTTCCTTGCTAAGAAAATGACAGCATGTTTTGTTTATCACACTATATCAGCAGCACAATGTAGTTTGTGTCTTACAAACTTGTATACTCTTTGCATTAGTTAAGCAGCAATCTGTTTATTTGATAGTTGTATAAAAATCTGACAATCCGTCAACAATTATATCAAAAAGCTATTCCATTTATAAAAAAAACGGTATATCTTAGTAACTATTATGTTTCTATTTACTCGTATGTTAGTCTTAATAAATTGCATCGTTAGCAAATCTTAGTACTATCACAAAACTTTATTGTTCCGTGAATGTCTATTAAGACAAATCTTTTATTATTATTAGCCTTGTGAATTGAAACTTACGATCTTTTAATTCATCATAAATTCAGCACTAACGCGTCAGATAATGGGAAAGGGACTTGAATAGTAAACTAGCCGACTAGCCTCTATTAATATATAGAGACTTTTTCCACAGATAATAAATATTTATAATTTTAAATCTATGTAATAACCTTCAACTAAGATAATAAAATAATTCAAATCTTTAAAGGAAATATCTCGATTTCTTTCGGAAATAATCTTCTAATAAATTCATGTATAAATAACTTGTTTGTGGAACTTTGTTAAGTTCGGAATAAATATAAAATTTATATAAAATTTCATAATAAATACAGTTAAAAAAGAAAGATATTCTATTCCATAACTACACGCTATTAAAAACAATACAATTACAAAACATAAATATATAATCCCCTTTTTAAAACAAAACAAAAACAAAACTTTATAATTGTTTATAACACGGTTAGTATTATTTTAAATCATGCACTGCTGTTATATATATTCGTGTTTCTCATATAATATATTTTAGGAGTTTGCAATTAATTTATGTGGTAATTTGCAAAATGTCATTTTATTTGCGAACCGACAAGTGTGAGCAAATTCTTTTTAGATTTGAAATTTGGCAGCCACTTGTGATGACAATGAGCTCACCAGAATCATATTATTTTTAAATTAAATAATTAATGTTACTAATCTTAAAATTAGTTAAAATATAATACATTTTTATTAAGTATCCGTAACAACTTACGGATTTCCAACTACGTATTTAAAAATAGCATGCTAACACGTTCGTAAATGTTTTAAAATAATTCCGCCTGTTAATAAAAAGTTTCAAGTATATTTTTCCTAAAATAACCTACGAAATTGTCTGTATACCACAAGATAATCACGCATAATCAATGTATTGTATTATGTTAACCAAAGCGTTGCACTGAAATTAACTTCAACAGGCTTAGCAGTGAAGTGGTAAGCTTGGATTTACGGCCCGGCTGAGATATATGAGCTCCTTCCATTTCGGTTGAATAGCGCCGCATTTGAAGGATTACCATTTGAACGTGCTAAAAACAGGACGAGTTTTTAGAAAAAATCTCATTTGCTTCAAAAACAAGAATAAATATGATAAAATACTCATAAATTTATATGCAAATTAATAAAAATGGTTAAGATGATGTATTTATTTAGTATGTATATTAAGTAACAAAGGGTTTTTAAAATTAATCTAGTTTTTAATTATTCATTTGCTTTAAATATTGTTTTTTTTTACTATCTACAAAAACATATTCACCCTACACTTCTACAATAACATATCGACATGAGGAAATTATCACATTCCACTTGACACTGCGGCGATGTGTCTTGATCGCAGAACGATGTTTTAATTATTTTATTTATAAGTATTATTTCAATTGCGAGAGTGAATAACTTTTGAAATATTTTAGGATCAAACGTTATTCAAGCCATGCAATTTAAAAGACCAGCAATATATCAGTAAGATTAATATAAAAAACACAAATACCAAGATTAAGATACTTGAAGGGGGAGTATTTATAATAAATAATAATTAAATTGATAATTCAACATTAAGTCCTTTTTATATTTAGTACGTTGTTTGTTTTTTTATCGTTATTTTTTTTGTATTTTGCTCCATATGAGAAAAAAAAATTATAAAATATGTTAATTTTCTCTTTATACAATAAAATATAATGTAAACATTCTCTTAAATATTGTACTAACTATAGACGGCAACCAGCCCTAGAGTCTTATAGTGACAAAAAGAACACAAAGTCTATTGATACTCTGATAAATGATAATAATTACTACTATACAAATTTAAGAATTAAAATTATATTAACAGTGAAATATTATATACTAATATAGAAGGATAAAAACATGAAAAAAGTCTATATTAAAATCAAAGCAATATCTAACCCGAGGATTTTAAAATAAATTTTTGGTGATCTATTCTGAGCTTTAAGTTTGGGCTCATAAGATATATTAGACGATATTGAATATTTTTCTTCTTTTTAGGAAATCAATTATTCGATGGGTCAGTTAGCAACGGAGAGACGTTGTTTCTTTAATTTAGATCAGGTAATATTAAGTTTAGAATCTATTTAAGGACGTATATATGTTTGTGATTCTATTTTTAAATTATTATTATTATTACGGCTATATATGTCGATTGAATTATGATGACAACGATAGTAATCATCATAAGTCAATTGACGTCCACTGCTGGACATAAGCCTCCCCCAACGATCTCCAAAACGGACGGTCTTGTGCACTTGACGTCCAACGGCGCCCTGCAACCTTTACAAGGTCGTCTGTCCACCGAGTGGGGGGCCGACCCACGCTGCGCCTTCCCGTACGTGGGCTCCACTCTAGAACCTTACGGCCCCAACGGCCATCGGTTCGTCGAGCTATGTGCCCTGCCCATTGCCACTTCAATTTGCTAATCCGCTGGGCTATGTCAGTGACTTTAGTTCTTTTACGGATCTCCTCATTTCTGATTCGATCGCGTAGAGAAACACCTAACATAGCCCTCTCCATAGCTCGTTGCGTGACTCTGAGCCTTCTTATGAGGCCCATAGTTAGAGACCACGTCTCAGTCCCGTAAGTCATCACTGGCAACACACATTTATTGAAGACTTTGGTCTTGAGGCACTGAGGTATTTTGGACGAGAAGATGTGACGAAGTTTCCCGAACGCTGCCCCACCGAGTTGGATTCGTCGATTGACCTCTTTCTCAAAGTTCGACTTACCTAGTTGAACCATTTGGCCTAGGTATACGTATTCGTCAACAACTTCGAGAACAGAGTTCCCAATGGTTATGGGGGTGGGCACAATATGGACATTCGACATGACCTTTGTCTTGTCTATATTCATTTTAAGGCCCACCTCTTGGGATACTCTGTTGAGGCCTACGAGCATAGTGCCTAAGTCTTCCAGCGATTCTGCCATGACTACGATATCATCGGCAAATCGAAGGTGAGTGATGTACTCGCCGTTGATATTGATGCCGAATCCTTTCCATTCTAGAAGCTTGAAGGCGTCTTCAAGCGCGGTGGTAAACAGTTTCGGAGATATGACATCTCCCTGTCTTACCCCGCGCTGTAACGGAATAGCCTTGGTATGCTCTTCTTGTACTCGGACCGACATAGTGGCGTTTTTGTACAAACACTTCAACACTTCGATGTACCGATAGTCAATATGGCACCGCTGGAGAGACTGAAGCACAGCCCAAGTCTCGATCGAATCGAAGGCTTTTTCATAGTCCACAAACGCTAAGCATAATGGCAAGTTATACTCACCGGTCTTCTGTATAACTTGCCGCAGCGTATGAATGTGGTCTATGGTAGAAAAGCCCTTTCGGAATCCGGCTTGTTCGGGAGGCTGGAAGTCATCGAACTTGCGAGTGAGACGATTCGTGATGACTCTAGAAAACAGCTTATAAACATGGTTCAGGAGCGATATCGGTCTGTAGTTCTTCAATTGGGTGTTATCTCCCTTTTTGAAGAACAAGACGACGATGCTCCTGTTCCATGCTTCTGGCGTGGTCCCTTGTTCGAGCAAGACGGAGTTGAAGAGCTTCTGAAGGGCTTTAAGTACTGGTTTTCCACCCGCTTTCAGAAGCTCCGAGGTGATTCCGTCCTCGCCTCGCGTTCTTTAGCTGTTTTAGAGCCATCCCAATCTCGCACAGGCTGATGTCCGGGATGTCTTCAGTATAGTGTCGGGTTAGCTTGGCTCTGGGTTCTTTCTCCAAGGCAACAACAGGTTTTGTAGCTGATGTGTATAACTGTCCATAGAAACTTTCCACCTCCCTCAGAACGTCGGCCTTAGTCAACGCTATATTGCCGTCCTCCGTCTTCAGCTTTGTCAGCCGGCTTTGCCCAATAGAAACATTCCTAGCGAATACTTTGGAGCCTTGGTTTCGCTCGATCGTGTCTTCAATACATTTAGTGTTGAAAGCACGGATGTCGTATCGCAAGGAAGTTTTTATCTTTCTATTGAGCTGCCTATACGACTCTGCGTCATAGGATGGCTGCAACACCATTGAGCGTCGACCTGCCATGAGTTCGAGAGTATGGGTGGAAAGTTTTTGAGGTCTACCTTTACGAAGTGGTGTAAAGAACTTTGACCCCACTTCATGGACAGTTTCTACAAACCTGTTGTTTACATCGTCCACTGTAACGCAATCTTCTAAGCAACTGAAGCGATTCTGCAATTCGAGTTGAAAGCTTTCGGGGTTTTGGATATGAGCATTAGATGGTCGGAGAGTAGACTTCATCAGTTTAGCCCTTTCGAGCTTGACGTCGATCCTCAATACGCCTCTTACCATTCGGTGATCACTGCCGGTTTTCACCCTGTGAATCACGGAGACATCATTGAAGACGTGTCTCTTGTTGGTCAAGATGAAGTCTATTTCATTTTTGACCACACCGTCGGGGCTCATCCAGGTCCACTTCCTCTGAGGCGGCTTCTGGAAAAAGGAGTTCGTCATAAAGAGTCCCTCCTTTCCCAGAAATTCGGCCAGCCTCTGGCCCCTTGGGTTCCTTTGTCCATATCCAAATTGCCCCACTCTCATCTCTGAATCGCTTCTATTGCCGAGTTTTGCATTAAAGTCCCCCATAACAACAGTAAAGTGAGTTTTGGAGGTATGTATGGCTCTACTTACGTCCTCATACATAACCTCAACTTCATCATCAGTGTGTGACGAGGTCGGTGCGTATACCTGGATGACCTTCAACGAATATCTTTCAGATATTCTGAGTATCAGGTATGCCACCCTACTCGACACACTTCCGAGGGTCGCTATGTTCTTTACAAGGGACTTATGGACGATGAATCCGACACCACCCTGAGATTGGTGGTCACCCTCCCGGTAGAAGAATAAGTTGCCGGAACTCAAGGTCACGGTGTCCTCACCCTCTCTTCGGACGTCCGATAACCCAATTATGTCCCAGTTCAACTTACTCAGTTCTTCTTCCAGCTCCACAAGCTTCTCGTCTGTCCTCAAAGTGCGGATGTTGTGTGTTACCAGGGCCAGTTTCCGTTTGATGTGGTAGCCGAATCTCTTCCGGGGATTCTTAGCACCCCCTGCCCCGCCGTTACCATGACTGCTACCGGAGCCAGGAATAGCAGGGCTGCCGGGGACTAGGGGCCTGGTTTTTAGTAGTCGTATCATTAAGGGGAATTGCCCGTACTCGCTACGCTGGGCAGGCGGGTTGGCGAGCGCAGTACAGATGGACTGCAATAAAATGAAAAGGAACGCTGCTGCCCGTTCCGCCCTCGGCAATTGAGCCGGTATATTCTCTCTGTCGCCTCTTACGACACCCACGAGAAGAGAAGGGGTGGTGGAAATGGTATTCTTACGCCGCCACCACACGGCATTTTTAAATAATAAATATAAATTATCCTAAGTAACAATAATGTTTACGGATATTCATTGACAGATTGTTATCATAGGCAATTAAATCGAATAAAACAGACATTAATAAATAAGAAAATAGATCTTAAGACTTTTAAAAGATACCTATAATAGTGATCACAAGAGAACAAATATGGTCAATGCAAAATATTTATACAAATATAAATAAAATGAAGAAAACCACTTTCTAGGTTAGTTTTTAGAAGGTAATCTTTGAAATTGTATATCAGAGTCCAGAAATCCTTTACTAATATTTTAAATAGACCTTCAGAGTGGATTTAGGTTGTATATTACTTGGGCTGAATTTGCAGAGAAAGTAGATGAAAAATGAGCGAAACAAAAAAGAAACAAATGCGTTTATCACGAACGCTGCCTCGAGTCGCAGATAACATCTGGTTATCAATAAAGCTTTTACAGATTGATTCCAATTTTAAAAATCACTTTTCGAAATAAATTAATTCTTAGATCACGATCAATATGCTCACTCAGTTTGGAGTAAGCGGTAACTGAGTGTGCCGCATAAATAATTTAATTGCATGACACAATCGAAGTAACTGGGAATTCAGAATATAACATTATCAAAGGCGGTACAATGTTTTACTTAAGATATTTTATTAAGTGAATATATGTTATAATGTATATTTAATAATCTTTTATTCCACCCAAATTAAATGTCAGTAAATCATTTTATTTTATTGAATGAACAGATATAAATTATTTAGAATTTATTAAAAAAGATGTTGTATTTCATATATTTGTAAGTCAAGTATAAAAATATAAAACGTATTAGTTTGCTAAAGGAAGTAGCATCTTAACCTACTAATGTTATATGTTTATATGTATACTTACAATAAAATATTCTAACATCCTACCGACACAGTTTAGATAAAATATATTTTAACTAGATCTACATAGAATACTTCATTAACCTTTGCCAATTCGATGAGACCCATAATTATAAAATATTGATATAATAACAAAATTATGATCAAAAACTATTCGTGTTTAACATTAATGCACCAGTTATTTATTTAATATAGAAAAATAATCCAATCCAATCAACAAATTATTAAAATTATTTTAGGAAAAAACTTTTTTACCAAAAAAGGATTTCGACTAGATCACTTTGCAATTAAAATAATGCTATTTATTCGGTATTGTTATTGAATATATACAAGAAAACCTAAAGTCTTATAAATTATAATTTAAAATATTATATGTCTGTTGTTCTGTCTTGTTATGTATTGCATATCTTTTAAACTACGAGTATATATATAAGAGCGCTGTTTTAAAACCATCAAATAAAGTGTCGCATTTTTATGAACTGAAAATAGGTCACTGCGCATTTTTCATCCAAACATTAAACAGATTTATATACATATATATTGAAATCATACAGTTTCACTTTGATATCTTGTTGTCTATAAAATATTAGATGTGTGAGTATTCATGGGGACAAAAATATCAGTGGTAAATCGGGGACATATCGAATAGATCTCTGGAATGTTGCCAGCAGTGGCGCTATCGGAACTGTCTGTATTGTGAGCCAATGAATGCAAAGTCTAGAACTAAGTATTTATCCGATACTAATTTTATGACTCAATTCTGAAATGTTTAAAAATATATGTCGTATCGCATAAAATGAACTCTAGACATGCTATCATAGAACTAATTTTTAGACATGCAGATTACCTCGAATCAGAATCAAACAAATCTAAATTGTCACCGGCGGGGATTTCACCGGAATTTTTAAGCTAAATCAAGCATTCCTGATAATGAATTGTAAGAATTAAAAATAACAAATAAATATTTCCAAGATATTTTAAATGAAGCCTAGCCTTTATAATATGTTACGTCTACAAAAAAATGCAGTTTCAAAAAACTATTTAATGCCTAAGGAATTGATGTAGCGCGTTTGATTGATGAAATAATAACTCAACTGGGCAGACTCGTTTCCCTAATTCTCTTACGGATTCCGGATATGACAGAAGTGACTTGACAAAATGCTCAATAGAATTCTATTGCAAGCAATATTACTTTTAAATTGCAGTACTTCTATCACTAGTATTTTTAATGTTACAAGAATACTTTATTTATTATGAAAAGGCTGTACCGACCTAACTGATTTTAAATGTCTGTTGCATTTTATTTGAAAAAAATGCAAATTAAGTTGGAATTGAATAACAATAGAAATCTCTGTTGAATATTAAAATATTACAACTAACACAAACAGGTAATGTAAAAGCCATAAATCAAGTAATAGTCTGATATGCTGGAACCTGTCTTGAGGCTTAGAATTTTTAATGAGCAATAAATTACATTTTTGTTGAAGGCCAAATGTTTTTATTGGTTTTGCAATTCTCAGATATATGTATAATAATTATTATTATGACATTCTAAAGACTAAAGTAGGAGTAAGAGGAACAATTGTATTCTTTCCTTGTTTATTTGTTTGTAATTGATATACCTTGAACTATTGAACCCTGTTTATTTGTTAGCTATTTTCAACTAAAAATTTTATTTATAAATTTACTCGATACTTGTGAATCATTTCCAAGTAAATCGCACTTGTTGCAATTATCTGTCAAAAAAGTACAATGTAAAGTATCCTACTTTTAAACATGTATCGCTGAGATATTAACGATAATTTTTTTCCACGAATGGTACTTCTGGAAGAAGCAAGTTTATAACTTGTAAGGTATATAAAATGTTATTTTATGAACATTGTTTATTTGGTTCTAACATGTCCAGCTAAATATAAGGCCATGATCTAAAATAAAACATTGATAAGTTGACCTTTAAGATATATTATTTTGTGGATAAATAAACCTAATACTTTTATCAAGACGAAGTACTTATTCGTAAGATATACTGTTAAACTTCTATCTGTCCCATTAAATAGCATCAAAATCTCCAGAGGGTTAAAGAAGTCAATAAATTCCATCGATTTTCAAACCCGTTCAAATCTAGGTCAGCTGTTTAGAAAGTGTCATTGGGATGGCGGGAAATCTCCTAAGAGTTCATGTCAACATTTGCGACATTCGGCCTCTGAAAAATGCTAAATGGACTCGTTCGCTTCGAATGTACCTTATCACCTTACTTTAAGATCTAATAGAAATATTCTGATGATATTTATAAGTTTGTAAACCCGACACAACAAGATTGATCGTCTAGTCAGTGAATGAACTTGGTAAATACATGAATATAAATATAGTAAGAGGATGCGAGTTCATTGGTAATGCTGTTACTTGAGCTGCTATGCGTAATATTTATGAGCAAAATTGTTAAAAACATGCTCACAAAAGATTTCCTGTTGCGCATATTTACTCACTAATTTGCACCGTCTTATATCATCACGTTAAATTCAAATAGTTGTACTAAAGTATTGATTTTTTTACTGAAATCTAAGGAAAGGAAATGGTCCAGTTAGTTAAAAATAAAAACTTTTACTATTCTTATTTTATTGAAATGATAGCCTATGTTAATCATTTTATAAATTGCTTGATTTTTCTAAAGAGTATTTTATTAGATATTAATAGACACAATAGAACATATGATAACATACATGTTGCAAAGTAGTTGGTCGTTTTATATCTAAGGTCAAATAATCATTACACATATCGTTCAAATGAACTGTGAGTCAAATATAATGTAATAATAGTGTATATATAAAAAGATAATTCGTTTGATTTTCCAAATGGACAAGTTTTTCTATTGAATCATTTAATTAAACGGAAAAAGAGATTTACTTAGAAATAATGAAATCACGGAAGCTTAACCAATTTTTATTGAAATGTGTGTTTATCTGAATTAATCGTTTTTTTACATAAAATTCAAATTTTTTTTTCTAGTTTTGTTCTAACAACTGTCGATATGAATAATAAATTAGACTGATAGTCAATAGTGACATTTAAGTGTTATCGGAAACAATTGATGAGGGACGTGGGAATTTTTATGTGCTTTTATAATATAGTGCAGACATTTAAATCTTTTTTATATTAAACGTTTCTCTTAAATGTATTTATTTGATTTTAAGTCATAAATGTTTTCTTAAGTTAATGATTTTTAATTTGTTACTCTATTACGTTTAGTAATTTTACTAAAATATCAAGTCGAAAATATTAATAACAATATATTGATAAGTATATCATGCAGAATCTTTAATATAAGATAATTTTATATATTGAATATTATAAATGTGTGTGGAAGATACTCCGGAAGAAGCACATATAAAATAATTATAGCATCATCTTTCAAATTGTTTCACATGTGCCGGAGCAACGTAATTACATCCTTGAAATATTAAAAACCATGTACTATAATTTCATTATATTTTTAGCAATGATGAATTTACTTTTGTTATTGTTATTTTACAAAGTCAAAACTTTGACAAAAGTTTGATTGAGAAAATATGCCAAATTTGTAAAAGCTATAGAAAAAAACAGGTAAATTTTATTCCGAAGTTCTGTTCCCAAGGGATAGACAAAAAATACTATTTACCGTCTGACCAAACAAATATAAAACCATAATATTGCTAGTAAAGACATATGCAGAGATTAGTACTTTATAAATCATTTATTGACTTTAAAGAATTTATCGGGATTTGCTAAATGAATTTTAGCACCTTACATTTGTAGTAATATAAAATATCTGCTATCTAAGTTTGTTTTTTATTAGCATCATTAAGTATCAAATATGTGAATTTCTAATTGGTTCTGCCTCTGGTTACTAATCAGTAGCAGTCACGGCGTATAACGGTGTAGATAATATTTTCTTAGTTATGACGTTACAGTTCAATGACCTTATTTGTTACCGCGTACTAAACAAAAAAAAAGATAAAAACAACCAGCTATTGTTTAATTTTATGATAATATTTTTAACATCGTTTTACATACAAATATAAATTTTGATGAGTTTGACTTCAATACTTCATTGAATGTAAATATTTAAAAGTAAATGTTGATTATGTAACTTTATATTTGTTAAACAAATAATATAAAGGCATATATAAATAAATTAGCAAATATATTAATATAAGAACTAATAGGTAATATCTTTTAATGACGAATAATGACATTTATTCCCGACCGGAACATTAAGATAGGATGTACTAATCGAGCGCGTGGGATTTTGATTTAATAAATAACAATCATATGGTTTATAACATTCTTGAACAATACAATAATAAATATCATTAATTATAATATTATTATTTAGTTTTGAAGATCTGTCATTCTTTTAAGTTCATGATTGGAATACTAAATGAATACCACCTACCATTATCAAAAAAATTTACGAAAACAACGAATGAATGACAATTAAAATAATTTGCAATAAAGAAAAGAAATCACGTAAAAAACTTTCGTCGTTTATCATGTATTATGGCATTCAATTGTGTACCCACCACAGGTTTAATGACGAGGTTGAATTGCAAATTATATACGAGTATTCTTTAGCTCTTAACCTATTATCATTTCTGTGATTTTAATAGTTTAAAATTGTTTTTGCATACGTGACTGCTTTGTATGTATTCAAATAAAATTTTGTATTTTCTATTACTTTAGTTTAGAAACGTACTAACAGAATATTATTTTATGATCCATCCTTTGACTATAAGAAAAAAGTGTTTGTAATAGTATAAAATGTGATTCAGTTTTATTAGTATATTAATTACGATTGAAATTTCCTATAACCTTTAAATTATGTAAGATAAAATTAATTTATTTAAATTTAAGTTGAAAATAGTCTTTAAGTTATTTTCAAGTATACCTTTTAAAATTAGAAGCCAACTTAGTCTTATAATTTCCACTTAATTTAAATTATATTATATTGCATTGTAACATTGAATTTTATAAAAGACGAAATAGAGGTTTCTTGATGGTTTTTTACTAAAAATTTACACTGATTAAATACATTAGAAATGCATGACTTTTTCTCACATTATATATTTAGGTCATTCTAATATTTATGTGACCCGACCGAAACTGGTTTTTACGATCTAAGTTTCGGCTGATACCGAAACCGACAGTGAAACTTCCTTACAAGGATCATGTTATGAGGAAAAAATAAAGAAAACGTTATCATAATCAGTCAGTCTTTATTTTTTAAACTTACAAACACGTAACTGTGCATACTTCGACCTTTGAATTTAATAGTATTCAACATGAAAAAAATATTTAAAGCCTAAAAAAAACTTAAAATATGTTTTTTTAATTATTACTAAACATAAAATTCCTTGTTTAAGTTATTACTTAATATCACTTCCGAATGAAGTTTCGATTTCCGTCATAGTTTTATGCCAAAACCGAAATTGAACCGAAACGTGTTTTTTGTCGAAACTTGATTTAAATAAACCGAACTTTCATTCGTATACTACATACTTTTAAACCATTATAAGCAACCACTAAATATAATAAGAGAATACATTAATGTATCAGCCACTTCATAATATGTTTATATCAAATCATTCGTCACACACCTCTGTAATTCGTCTGCCGCTGTCAAAAACGAAAGCAATAATTTTAAATATAAAAATGTTTACATATCGAATTTCATGAGGAAGCGAATTACATTAAGGTACTTAAAGTATGATGAAATGGAAAGATAACAAACGTTTGAAGTGCCTTTTACATTATTGAGATGCAGAAAATATTTGGGTCGGGTTTTGTTTGATCTTGTTGTTCCTTTTGAATGATTGGCTAATTCAAATTCTTTGTGTGATTTTTTTTTTAAAATAACGATTTTTTTCTCTTCACTGTAAGTTATGTAGTTTTTGTTTTAATACATTACGACAGTCAGAATTCTTTGTAGCTACAGAGTATTTATTACGCCGATCGGGTAGGTTAATATTTAAAATATATTTGCAGGATATCACTCTATTTTAAGAAAAGGTAAGAACTCAATAATTTCATCTCGAAATTCCTTTTAGATATACATATATACCTGTCAAATAATTACATACGAAAGCACTTTTAGACACGTCGCTAATATCATATTCATGATCCCGTAAAAATGCTTTTATATTCGCGTTTATGATGGTTTCCATTTGATAGTGTACTTTAAACTAATGGATTAGTGTTGTTTTTTGATTGAGCTTTCATATTGCTCTTTTATTACTATTAACGTAAGCTATCATAGAGTCAGTATTGGCATCTCTAGTGAATATTTTCTGAAATCTTTAACCTACTATTGGTAATAGAAATATTTATGGAAAAGTTGACTTTGAATGTACCTTCTTTACTATACATTAATTTTTTTTAGATTAAATGATTGTATAATTATTACGGAAGTATTTGTATTCCATATCCTGTAAGGATATTAAAAGTATTTTTATTTCTAGTTATAATTATATAGAAAGAAATAAACGTAGAAAACCGACAACAATATGTTATTAAATTATTAAAATCTTTAAAATACTAATAGGTAGTCAAGTTTTAGCGATAAGTTGAATATTTGCAATTCGTAGAGTGATGCAAATGAGTCCGATATCTGTATATCGAAATATGGAAATCATTCTACAGTATCTCGAAATCTCTTTGTAGCACTTCGAAGCGGCATCCAAAAGGAAGTATTCGGCATACAAACACTGCAGAGTCAAGTATTCTAGGGACCGTAAACATTTTCAAACCAATGCCATTGAGGCTATTTATAAGTGTTTACTTTTTACAATTTGATACCATTCATTTATTTTAAAAGAAATTAGATTTATGGATGACAAAATTTTATAAATACTGCTTGAATTGTCGTAACTTTATAAGTTAAAAATTTAAGATTTTTATAATATTCAGCATTATTTGAATATTAATATGATCTATTCGTTTATCACTTTTGGAATTTTCAACAAAAATAAATTAATGATAAAAATTGATTTTTTTAAGTAATCAAAATTATTTAATAATTCTTCAATGTTACCTTACGAGGTTAAGCTCGGTCTCTATTATAAACTTGTTATAATCAAAATTTAATAATACTTAGAAATTGTATTCTTGTTCTATTTGTTTCGCCCCAGAATAGATTATTAATGTAATCTTTTGCATTCATTATGTTTAAATATTTCATAATAAGAACAAAGCAACCTCGTCTGTCACTGTGCTTAACAAGGTTGCAACACATGTGAAGTTCTAAAATTAGAGATCTATTAATTATGGCCTATATTTTATACACTATTTTGTTTGCCCATTTTTTCCTCCTAAGTCTCTATTTCGCAAGTTAAATTTTTTGCTCCATAGTGTTTGTTATCGCCCATAATTTACATCAACTTTTTCGTAGCTTTATTGTTTTTTTTTGTTAACGATTTTAGGAACCCTTTTGATATTAAATATTTTTCTACTTTTATAATGTATGCGTTTATTGTAAGCCCAGTTTGGTCATAAGTGAGAATGGGAATACACCTGTCGTATGCAACGTATTTTTGTTAAATATATTCACTTTCTTTTTTTTATTATTTCTATTTCTATTTCTTTAACGATTTCCGATTTATATATATATTTCTTTAGACATTAAGTAAGTTGATGAGAATATTTGGTTGAAATGAGTGTATTCGCTTACAAATTATATTACTTTTCTTTTTTATAGTAATAGTTTTCTCAAGTATATTGATCATATAGATTTTGGTTTATTTGTCAACATAAAACCTTATAAAAATCTTGTAGCATATAAGAATCTTTTATCAACTCTACAAACATGTTAATAGGTGGTCTGTTGGGTGTCTGAATAAAAGTAGTATTTTATTAATATTAATTCGCATTATATCTAATTAAATAATTATTAAGGTTGCTTAACGTTAGGTTGTAACAAATAAGGTCACGCTTATATATTTAAAATAGTTTAAATTGCAAATAGGATCGAGGTATGAAAAGATATGTTTGTTTATAAACATTTACTTTGGCTGACGACGGAAGCTGTAGGCACGTTCTTCCAGTAACATCCATTAGCTGTCATAACCGATAGACGCGTTCAAAATATTATCCTTATACCTAAATAGAATATGTGAGTTATGGTTAAAATTTAAATGACTAACCCAAAAGTTATTTAAATTTAGATTAGCTATTCACGTTATGTTGTATTCAATTACTTGGCATAACACCTTGATGTTTTAATAATATATTGCACATTCAAAATGGCTATTAAGCAATATTTTAAATATATTTTTTATATTTTCCTCCAGATAAATAAAAATTAAATAAATTACTAAAAGAAATAGAATATAATTATCATAAACTAATCATACTGTTCGTGCTGCTTCCAAAAATTTGTCGTCATGACAATAGTTATAGGATAACAAAATATTACCTCTTTCATCGAAAAAAAGTAGGTAATCCATACTTATTAAATATATTAATACTTCATATATTTATAATATTGATTTAAAACAATCATAAGAGTATTTAAGATATTTCAATTATAAACATTGAATTTGTACTCAAAATAAATATAATTAAATTTAGTGTTAAAAGATAAAAATGGGATGTATAATAAATATCCAGTAAGCGTTTAAAATAAAGTAATTAAATATATATTTTTTAATATAAAACAGCAGGAAACGTTTAAATATTATTATTATTGTCCTTATATATATGTAATAATAACATAATTTCAAAATAATTAAGCAGTAGTAAAACTCGTTATTAATTTAGGTTATAACAATAGATTTAACTTTTTTATGTATCTTGTAGAAAGATACAAATAAAAAAGTTATTTAACTTACAAAATTAATTGAAATTGAATGATCCGTTTATAAATCGCCATTTTATCACAACACTATGAACACTTAAAATCGAATTTACATGTTCGACTCGATATAATTGACCGGCGCGGGCGCATCGACGTGGCGTGCTCTCGCGTTCATGCCAATTCATTAACTGATAGTTGCATACACAAGTTTAAAAAAGCTAAGCTTTGGCCTGACGTCATGGTCCACGTATGTCACAGGTCAGGCGGCTAAGCTTGGCGGCATTGTAACGTTATTTTACGACATATATTTTTAAATATCCGAACACATATCTCATTTTATATTGGTTATTTTTTGTTATAGAAAATATTGTATGCTATAAATTGTCATTCATAATGATTTTGCTTAAATACAAAATGATACTGACAAAGAGTTTAAGATTATCAATATAATAAATTATAAAAAGTAATAAAAATTGAGTTGTACATAATATTATTTTTACAATAGTGACCCAGTTGTACACACATATATCTTTTTTTAATTTCGTACTTATCACAAACTGATAAGAGATAGAGCACGAGATAGAGCGTATATCATGGTTGAATGACCGATTGAATGATGATTAGTCATTATGATGAGCGATAAATGTAGAAAAGATTAATTGCGGCAGTATTTATAGAATATTTGACTCAATTTTTTAAAAAACCATTTATAATTATATTTATTTATATGTATATAAAATGCAACGGTACAAAATATCTTAAAATCGATGAAATATTCATTAAACGACTGCAAATTTTTTATTTACGAATATTAACATACTTTTCTATAAAATATTCATATTTGTTCCAGATATCAATTGCAACTAGCAGGATAGGTTTGGAATTCCAGAACATTTCATATCTTTAGGGGATTTTCAATTTATATAAATGATTTGTCTATCATAGTGCATCACTACATAAGACGGGCATCGTTTGTCTAAAGTTGATAAACACAGATAAAATGTTATTGCTTGTGGGATAATATATATATATACAACAATCATATAACATATACCCTAAATTATAATTAACGCCAATAACCAAAATTCAACTGTGATTAATAAGATAATAATTACAGTAAAAATAACAGTCTGTCCATGAAGTTCAAGGTCGGTTTTTATTTTAGAACATAATAAAAAAAAACACCCTCCCGATATTTATATTTGTTATATTTTAATATATAATTTACCGAGGATCAAAATAATCGTATGACACACTTTTTACATTAAAGTAATAATATTTGTTTTTTTCTAATTTTAAATATGAATATATTTATTGGCAAAACATCAACACTGTTGGCGACACTTTATATTTCTCGTCACGCAAGCCATTTTCCTTAGTGATCGTTATTTCGAATGTGTAATTTTTTCTTAAGTGTAATTATAGTTAAAAGACATACTAGAGGAAATTTGTAATATACAGTAACTGTAAAAGATGGTGATTATAAGACACCTTAATATAGATAAACAAAGAGACTGAGATTGAATTTATTTTAAACTATGTATGATTTTTTTAATGTAAGTAATATTATGTTTGTATGAAATTACAACTTAATTAAATACAATATACAAATAGCTTTATAAATAAATTTGCGCTTCATTTCAGCTGAACTCGTGAAACTTTGTAAGTTGGTTCGTTTTGAAGTTGTTTTGAGCAATTAGCTCAAGAATCTTGTCTTGTTTAACTTAGATGTTACGAGAAATGTGTTTATCTGAAGATTTACTTTAATTAACTATAAATGGTTTTATATAATGAAAATTTAGAAAAGTACATATACTATTTTATATATGAATTGACTAATAAAAAATGACATTAAAAAAAATAACCCTGTATTATTATTGTAGTAATTACGGTAAAGTACATTTTATATGAAAAATAAAAATAAGTTCATACAAAGAAGATATAAGTGTACCTATTTTGCATGCTAGTATATTATGCGTAGTCGACTGTCCCATAACACAACATACATATCCTGTGCATGCATGCATGTGCATGGTCGGAAAATCCGCAATTACTAAGCAAAGAATAACCGATGGGTTCGTGATAGATAAAATGTAAGTATCCGATCATTCGAACTGGACTGACTGTCCTGACAAATTTTTAGTTTAACAAAGTCAAAGAGACGTTAGACGAATTACTATTTCAAACAGTTCGAATATCTGAGGCTGAAGTTAATATATGAACTAATGACTAAATCTTATTTTAAAAAATCACGGGTTCGGATTATGTGAGAAAAATATTTTTGTTTTGATATCAAATGTGGTTATGGATATTACTGCATAAATAATATTTAAAGCATTCAAAGAAGATTCCAAAACAAAGTAAAGAAAAACCATGTAATTTGAACAATAATAATGACACAAGTCGAATAATTTGAAATTTGGCACGCATAATATTCATTTTGCTTAAAGAACTCAAGAACAATATAATCTGACCGCATTCGTATGTTATAACATTTGTAACGTTTGAATACAAATGATGTAGTACGTACAAAATTATTACCATTCTACAAAATGTAATGTATATAAAGTAAATATGATAGAAATACTATTAATTTTCAATGAACTGTGTTCATAATCCTTTTAGAATTAAAACCTATAATCTTTCATATACATTTATATTATTTTTACAGAACATTATATTTTACATACAAAAAAACTAAAATAATAATTACAAAGTTGATAAATTAGTTCGGTATCGTACAATTAGTATTCGTACAAAATTAAATGTCATTAATAACTCTGAAAATCAGCGATCCGAAAGTTTAGGAACAATAGAGAAGGTATCCCTATAAAATTTACATATTATCCGGTACGTTGACCACTCGTCAGTGTAAAGATAAAAACAATACATATATAAAAGATGTTTAATAAATATTATGCCTTTAGTATTTTTTTTTTCAATTCACTTCAATTATGTACATATTTAAATAGTTCTTCCATAAAATACTTCAATCATGTTAACAATATATATGAAGAATTCATGATTAACTGCTATTGTTTTTATAAAGATTATTTCTTTAATTATGTATCCTCGTCCAAATTATAGTCGTAAATGCAGTTCAGACCTCCAGTTACAGGAAGTAATGATGCGTGTATCCTTCGTTTGTCATTATCGAGTTTACCGCGTCACCGAATTGTAAGTTAAAAGCTGTAACGGTCCAGTGGTTTGAATTCATATCTACTGAGAACTACAGAAACAAATCCTTCATTTTTAAGTTTTCGTATTAATATCTTCTTATATATGGTCCTTTTTTATGATTTAATGGATGAAATAAAGAAGAAGACTATTTCTAGTAGAAAAAAGAACTTAGATGACAGGCAAAAACGTTACTGTCTATAATGTTAATGTCTTATTTTTTAATTATACATATATTTTAATAATTATTAATTTTAAAATGATTCTTATTATTCATACCTAAGTGCCATATGTAAAATCCATTTTTATAATAGTGCTTAGATTATTTTTCCATCTAACAGTTATAATAATAGTTTAATAGAACTTAATAAAATCATAATATAAATAACAACTAACTAATCACAGTTAAAACAACCTAACCTAACAACCAAAATGTTTTATTAAATTTTCCTTGACCTGATTATATTATAGACACGAACAAACAAATTTATTGAGTTAAAAAAATGAGAACACTTAATTATATATTACAACAACGCTTTTTATAACAAGATGAATTAAAATTAATGGCAACACCAAACGTTTCTATAACTAAATACCTCACGGTAACATCATTTGGATATATTTATATAAAATCGTAGTAATATTAATATAAATATTAATAACAAAAGTAAAAATTTCCTTTTTTTTTAATTCTTAACGTAGTTTCTAATATTATGGAAACGTCAATACACAATGTATGTATGTATGGTATGACAGGTGGTACGTATAACAACAATATAAGTATTTTATGGGGAGTATTAAAATAAAATAATATTATCGTTAAAGTTTAAATATACAAGCAAATAAATTTAAATATTATCTATATAAATATATCTAATTACTGATGAGCAAACCCAATTACTAGCTACAATTAGTTAGTTTTCATTATTTTAACACATTAATCCAACCGTATTTTTTTTAATACTAATTATTTGAAGAGATGAAGAAAGTAGCAAATGATTCCTTTAAGTTAAACTATAAAAAGTTAACAATTATCCAGGACATGGCGTAGGTGGCCGAATTTAGAAAAATCTATAAGTAATATTAAAAATAATTTATTGATTGGTTTTTTTAATTGATTATAAGCAGATGTTATCTTGTTCGATACGACGCAACACATCAAGATAAATTATTTATGAGTTATCAAACTAATTGCTAAATAA
Source organism: Melinaea menophilus ssp. n. AW-2005 (assembly GCA_918358695.1). Classification (NCBI taxonomy): domain Eukaryota; kingdom Metazoa; phylum Arthropoda; class Insecta; order Lepidoptera; family Nymphalidae; genus Melinaea; species Melinaea menophilus. The sequence goes on along the minus strand of OU911045.1, from coordinate 18,097,986 downwards.
TAATTTAATTTTATTAAAGCTTCAGCAAAGTTTTATAATATAATATATGACGTAATTTATTGAAATAGTCAACCGTTAAAATAAAATGTTTACTCGTGTGAAGACGAGTTCTCAGAAACCGCATGATGACATACCGTCAGAAATGAAATGTCCTAATGACATTATTGGAACATGTAAAAATATTTTTCAATTTAATTAATGACATGTTTAACATGATTTATTGATATCACATGTACTGACGTTAGTAGTTTACATATGTTTATTTTAGTTATGCGTCAATTAAAATTTTAAAATCCTTTTAACGTTCAAGACATCCTGCAAGTCGACTAGGTCTGTCTGAGCAAGTAAAACCTCTGCCAATTTACGTTTATCCTACCTTCCACACTACACTTGCGTGACGGCAAAATCGAACGATAAGCAAACATAAAACAGTGTGTTAATAGACTTTTTTCGAAAATTGAACGCGTAAAGTGGTTTCTTTATTACCAACTCAATTGCTTTATTTTTCTTCCATAGTATGTTTACACTGAGTGGTTTACTTAATATTATATATATTATTTTATTTATCATTTGCAGAGATTCTGTTGCGTAAATATTATTATATTGCTGCCTGCTATTTAAAGTTTATATAACATATCTTTAACTATCTTTGTAATTGAATCTATATTTGTTGTTTTAATAGTGTTTATTATTTATTATAAATTTAAACGCTTATTATAAAAATGTGACGTCATTAAAGTCATGTAACTCATTGTTTAACTAATTTGTAATTTCCTACAATCTTAAAATATTGTTAATGAAACAAAACCATTTGGTATTGATATTTATTTAGATGGGAAAGTATTCTGTAGCTTTACAAAATATACTTTTCTGAACACTGGAGCTTACAGATCAGGCGAATATTCATTATCATTTCATAAAGTCATTTCTTATCTTATAATAATGATTAAACAATATACATTTATACTGCCTTAGCAATCATCAACAGTAAAAGGATCTATTTATTTAGTATTTTTATCAGTATGTTCCCATACCGTCAGTTCATTTTACGGGCTAGTAAATAAGTCTCTAGCTTATCGTATTGCACTAGAAAATAATCCGTGTCGTGATGAATTCATAAACACACAAAGAGCGGACACAAAGTACGTCTAGATTTGAAACACACTAGCCATTGACACAACCTTCCCCGTGTGGGAAGTCGAATTCAGATTTATGCATCTACATATCTATTTACTCCTATATTCTACATGCAGTCTTCATTCTAAAAGAAATCCCTTTAAAGCGGAATTTGTATTGTTCATATTTTGTGTATTATATTTATTATATATGTTAGTTTATTTTGAACAATGCAATAAAAATGTGAAACTAAGGAATATTTATGAAGAAAACTTAGACTGAACGGCTGTTGTTTATTGAACTGAACTGCTGTTTACTTAACCAATATGCCGAATTATAAGATGCAAAAAAAAAATCTCAAATAATCAGAACAGAGTATTATATTATTATAATAATTTTAGATTAGCAGTCAATTTGTTTTTTATTTACAAATATTCACCACATAACACCATGCATTACAATGTATAACTTATAGGCGCCAGTGAGTCATTGTAACCTTATTGTAAATTCCACCTATGTTATTATCATGTTATAAAGACTTCCTTACATACGACAAATCTATTCATATTAAAATATAAATTGCGTATTATGATTTTATAATCAGTATTAGTTTTTTTTCTGCTTTAGTAAGATATAAATTGTTTATTCGCATATGTTTTCGGTTTTTTATTGTTTAAATTGTCACAAAATTATAACCACATGGTTCTTAATATCTAATAACTAAATGATGTGGACTCGTAAATAACATTTTAACAAAGAAACAAAGACCGACGATGTATGACATCATTCGAGTGGTGTGCGGTAAAGAAACGCCAACATAACTAAAGTAATTAAAGTAGTCATCACACATTATTTGAACTAAACATTATTTATTATTAATAATGTCACCATAGCTTATAATATTATAAAGCTATTTTCTATGATTTGAGCGGTGTAACAAATACGAGTGTGCAATACTTGAAGTCGTTATTAAATGATGTTCCAAGTTTCTATTGATAAATATATATATATATGATGTTATAGTTTATATTGTTCAGTAAATAAAAGAAAACTGATCAAAACATGAGTAACATGATCACAGACAATTTAAAATCGAAAATAATTAAATTAATAAAAATAAAATATATTCTTGTAAAATTTCGTTTAGAGCTCTACAATGTCGACTGGTTATTTTAGTTGTGACAGCATTCCCATTGTGTATTTAATTCAACGTCCGAATAAACATTGGTTTTAAATTTTCCGGTTTGATTTTTGTATTTTAACAAAAAACTAGAAACCACATCATTTTAATATTCTCTAGTGTTATTAAAAATCAAATATAATGGTGAGGATAAAAGGATAAAAAATATAATCGTAACTAATATTATAAATGAGCGAACAAATAAATGTGCGTTTATTTGTTCGCTTTTGTTTATTACATGAATAAACAAAAGCGAACAAATAAACGCACGCAAAACCTTTTTGCAACAATGTGTTATTAGGGGCATAAAAAAGTAAACACCTTTCATATTTCTATAGATACCGTTTTCGAAGAATAGAAATAAAATTTTAGACAAAGAAGACTAGTATTTACCAATACTGGACGGGCGATGACGCTGACAAATGCTAGTTATTGTCATATTTGTCAAATAATTGCTAACAAACAGGTAGTCAAATGTATTTCAGAACTTGTTAGAAATAATATTTGTGCTGGATGTTGTTACGAAACAAATTAAAGCCTTGGTAATGTTGTTTGCCCACTCTTCGGTTTCGCAAAGCCTTTAGTTATAACTTCAACTCTAGAAATATCATATCAGCTTTAATATTATTCACCTTACCGTGCTTTTGATTATATATTATAGATATTATTATTCTTTTTTTTTATGTATATCAAATAAGCTTTTGTGCAGGTTCGTCAAAATACTCGTTTCACAAAAAATACAATGAAAATACTTACAATTTCTATCTCTTTGGGATTCTAGCACAATTTTATACTACTGTGTACAATTTACTACATTGTTGAAAAGATACTCAAGTAGTGAAGGAAAAAGTAGGATGAGAGATAATGATGAGGCGACTAATTTAGTGTACCAACGCTATATCTCCCCACACTCGTATATTATATGTGGAGGCCGCTTTTACTGTCGTTGTGTGTTCTTTTATTTACACCAATGGTCGCCTTCTGAGACCTTTTATTCACGCGAAAGTGTCCTAATATTTTGTTTCCCCTAATCTCTTAACCGTCATTGGGTCTTTAAAAAAAAGGTCAAGTGATGTGTAATATAAGTATGTACCTTATAAACAGACAGACAGACCGACGACAAAAAGTATATTCACGATATATATTATATAGTTCAGTTCGAGGGCCTTGTTGGAGCTCCGTGCCTTAAAAGAAAAAACTCTGATCTGATCATTTTGTTGTCTGTCCGTTCATTCGCCTATCTGTTAATTTCGGTAACTCATGGAAATTTTGTGTTGAAATTTAAACCATATACTAACATCTACAGCCCATTTATGGTGTGAAAAAATAAAACCTATTATATATTATAAACTTATTATATACATAAATATATATATATATATATATATATATATATATATATATATATGTATATATTATATTATATGAGTACGTTTGTACTTAATGACTTATTAAAAATTAAATAGTGTTCTGTATATAATATAATTCCAGGATCTTTGATATTCGATACTGTAATAAACAAACTAGCAGCTGGGATATAATATCTTTCCGTAGACTATTCAGTTGAGTCATGATTTATATATATCTCAAGCAGGTTAGAGAATATAATTTAATAACATATTTAAAGAATTTATATACTCTTTTATATTTAGATTTCGTTAAGAATAAATTTTTCGATTTGTTTGTTTATTGAAGTATATATAAATCACGAACCAATTGTCTATTGATGTTTAAAATTTTTCACCGTATTAAGTTTGTTAATAACAAAATTCATTTATAAAATAATGAACACTAAAGAGGTCAACTTTTCATGGTTAGCAAAGATTACATATTGAAATTATCAAGTAAAAGTAAAGTTTAAAGTTTTATTTAGCTAGTAATTTCAAATTGTTTCACTACTTTATATTTTTACTTTGAATCTTCAAAACATTCTTTCGATTCATTTAAGATCGTCATTGTATGTATAACATACACCCACTACCGGTTTTAGAATTTACAAGAATAACAATATGATATTGATATAGTGTGCTAAAATATAAAAGTCTTTAACAAACTTTACTTATATATGGTTTATTTTTTCAAAAAAGTTCTAAGGGCCATATTGTTTCAAACTTAGTCGATTATATAAAAAGTTGAATTATTTTCAATTTTGATTATATCTAATTATTATAGGAGATTCTGAACATAACTATATAGCCGGCGTTACTTATAATTCTAGGTTGCAGCAATATTAATAATTTTTTTCAGCATTTATTAGTATTTAACTCAGGACATAACTATGATTGATGACCATAAGAGATAATAAAAGTTAAATTATATTGTTGAAAATTATTTTCTTTTTAATAAAATATTTATTTTGACTAATTAAGAATTTTAAAGCCAACGCCAAGATTGGGTTCTAATCGCTGGATAAGATATTTATAAATAAGGATTTTAAGGAGGCTAAAAGAGATGACATTCTTATATAAATCTTTTATTTTATAAGGAGTCTCAAAGAAATAAAACTTAATTTTTTTTTTGAGTATTTCAATTTAACTGTTATAAAAAAGACTATATAATATATCATATATATTTTATCCTGTCAATACCATGTATAATAAAACACTACATCATCGTAGGTGATATAACAAATATTGACTGACATTTTTTTATTAAAAATACATTTTTTCATGAAAAGTTGAACAAACAGGAAATTTAATATCTGATTATTTTTTACCTCAAATTTGTAGCACTCCTATGTTTGTTGTAGGCCATCGCCCTACATTCGTAAATCGTTAAATTTATAAAAATATTATTATCTTATCTTTTGGGATTTTCTATATTTAATTTACTTTAGAACTATTATATATTTCTTTTTAGTATATATTTTTTGTTTAATCTTGTTAATAGTGAAAAAAATGAATAATACATTTCCTATCATTATTTATGCGAGGTAAAATTATAAGAATTCTTTAAAATCTGTAAGCATAACTTTTAATGCACTCGTGAAATGTTCTACATTTTTAGGGCTTTGTTCAGTAAATATTTAAGTAGAATTAAAATAAAGAGCATTTTAATTCTAATCTACTTTTAAATCTACTTTTTACTTTAAAACAAGAACAAACCAAATATTATTAACGTGTTCCAGTTTCGCAATGAAACGTAGCATTCATTTATTGTTTATATTGTTGCAACGAACACCTGTTAGTTTACAAAATCCAGAAGAATTTGAAGTGAATCCGATTTAAATTGATTTTGTTTATTTCCTATTTTTCAGACGAGTGGTTAATAATTTATTCAATAGCTACTTTATAACAGAGAGGTAAAATAAACAAAACTCTTCTAAGCGAAGCTGATACTTACAACGCAAACAGATATGTACGAACATAAGAATTCTAATTACACATTTTATGTACACAAATAGATATTAATTTACTGATACATATTTCTTCAAAGACTAGCAGTAACTCGTGACTTCATTGAATAAATAAAATAAGAGCTATCATATTCAATGTTTATAATATTGCACAATATTTTGTTGCACTCAAACAAGTTTATGTTTTTTACCGTTGCAGTAAGAGTATCTTTCGTTTTTAATTTTTTATGTTTAGATCTACTTATTTTAATTTTATAATTATGCTACCGCATTTTCCTTGAGAATCAACACGGTTACTTTTCAACATTATTTATCTATTAAATTATAAGGTTGTTTTAAGTAGCGCCTGAGTATGAGAATTTTTGCAAGGTCTCTTAAATATCATAATTTTTATGTTCCAATCATTTAAATTCTATAATCGCTCTTAAGTTAGCACTAGCAAACTTAAAAAAGGGTTTTTGATAAATAAATACTGACTTCACTGTTTAAAATAAGTTTTATTATAAGTACATCTTGCATAAAATTTATTGATTCATTCCTAATTTTGGCACATTATTCAGTTGTAAAATAAGGTTTTGCTTAAAACGATACCATAAAATAGAGGAAATATACATATGTATGTTATTTCCTGTTAAAATCTTTATGACAAATATATTTTGGTATAAATAAGTTTAAATTAGCAACAACAAATAATAATTTTGGATTAAACTTCCCTTAATATAACACAATGTCTGTCCTCTTTTATTACTCAAATTATAATTGTCTTACCTTGCATTTGTTAATCTTGCCTTCTTGCCGCGTTCTTTATCTGTGTGTTTTCTTTATGTTTTCTTTGATCCTGGAACATTTGGAACATAAAAAATATAGTATTAATGAGTTCATTCGTTTAATTGGTCTCAAAATGGAAATAATATAATTAATATTCTAATTTGTAATTTAATAATGACCCCCTATTTTGTTTGACACATGTTGAGTGTTGGTATTTTATTGATTATTAACTTTTTTATCAAATCATAATTATTTCCTTCTTAGTTGTAATATAACTACATTCGGTCTTTCTTACTTCCATATTATCTTTGTCTTCTGTATTACTTTAATATTTTAAATAAAATAATATATAATATAATACAACAAGCCGATATATACAATTGATCATAAAGTAGGTGTAAGGTTTTATAAAATGTGATCTCTCTTAATATGATAATACATAATACATACCTAGTAAAAAATATAAAATTTAATTAAGGCGTCATTGTATTATTTATTACTTATAATGAATATTCAACAGTAATTATTGAACTCCAGCCCTTGACTTAGCAGGTATTAACATATGTCCTATATAGACTTATCCTTATTAATTTCAAAACTATAATAAGAAAAGAATACGAACTGAAGCTTGTAAGTCATTCAGATCACAAATTGACCACTACATGCTATACACCTACAACAAGATGTCATGACAAATTTTAAGTAAATATTACTTTTATTATTCTTGAAAAATCCTTGTTGTCGTCTGGGAACCTACCCACGTTAAATTAGAACATAAAAACATTCCTCACATTTTAATCTTGACCTATTTGATATGATTGTATATAAATTGAAATGAGATTCTAAAATGCGCATAAAACTTGTAGGTACATTGTAAAGCTACTTAGTACATACTCGCATCTAGGTCACTGATTTTATTAAATACAAGCACACAAGCAGTGAATATAGTATAAATAATGCAAACATGTAGTTTTAATTTTTATTACAGCATAAATATAAAATACAAATAACATTCGTTTCCTTAACTACATCCAGTTTTCATTAATACTAATAATGATTGGAAAAGTTCTGAAATGTTTTTATACAAATAGATAAACGGAAACAGAATATTTGTTTTCGTTTCGTGATTTATAACTTGTTATGGATGTTGTTAAATTTTAGGAAATCGAATAAAATATTAATATATTTTTATGCATAAAGTAAATTACTTTTAAAATTTATTAAATATGTTAGGCTAAAAAATAAATGTGTTTTATACAAATTATATTTTTTTAAATGTTGTATTAAAATAGTTATCTATTGGTAGTATAAAATATATAAAATCACTAACATGATACACTAATATATGTATATTACATCCACGACTTATTTAATCTCAAATACATTTCCAGTAAGTGAAATTTGAGAACGGAAATTATAAAATATTAATGGCGCTTGCTATTAGCAACAGTTCAGGAAATCCACTGTTCTATTCACTATGTTTCAGTTTTAAATTATCCCAGCTTTTAGACCTACAAATTGTAGCACTGGAACTTAAGATCCTCTCATGTTATTTATTATTTACTTGTATATTATTATTGTCATTATATTTTTAAATGTGATCATTTTCACTTTTTCCATTATGAAGATTATTGTTTTGATATTGATTATTTTATTGTTATTGTGGATCGAATCACATAAATGGCTTATTAATTCAGCATAAGTATATATATTGTATACCTGTAAAATAAGAGCACTAAGACCTTCATTTTACTTCGATTTTTATATACATTTACTTTTAATTGTTGTCCTAAATACGTAAATAAGTATCATTAATTAATTAAAATATAACTAAAACTGTTGCAACAAACTCAAAAAGAGGCTGATGTTGTGATAACGAGTGGTAGTAGTATTTTTGATAGAATCCCTTGTTGCTAAGTTTTCCTTTTAATCTTAAACGTCTGAAGTTTCAAGTCGGCTTATGTTAATCCTTAACTATTAATAAAGTGTAAGTCCTGTTGATGAGTTTTGAGGATGGACTTCAGTATCAGTTATTAAATCTCGGTAAATGATTTTGGAAATTATTAGTTTATGTGATTTATTCGATAAACATTTTTTAGAGGTGGTATCATGAAAAGTTTTTTTTTATTTTTGTGTTAACTAAGCTAACTTGAAGTGAACTAGTAGATATAAATATTCTTTTCATATCTTTATTAATAATAACACGAATTCTGTTTCAAATCCTAATAATATATCAAGTAAATAAGTAAAATTATCATCAAGCTTTCGTTACGTTTCTATTGCTCAATAAAACGAAAGGAGCGTTGCCCGAATCATTGGACGAAAAAGCGTCTAAATTACATCTAAACGAAGAAACGACTCAATCAAGAGAGATCGTGAATGGTGATTTATTATCGTGTTACACATAAAAGAGTGCCGGTTTAATCTTTAGCCGATTGCTGACGGAAAAGAATATCCCAATTAATCTAGATACTCACTGATTTTTAGATGACAGTGTATTTAGAATTCTGTACTTTTGTGATTATTTGAAAGAGAATGCTATGGAATCTTTTAAACAGCTATATAGTCTCATCTAAATATATTGGAGAGGAACCTAGATCTCAGTCTGATTTGATTCCGTTTTCATTTGTTTTTTGTTGACTAAATTACGTATTCAAAGAAATGTTATTTTTCACTCATCGAAATTGTATGTTTTTTATACCGTATAAAAATATATATCAAATATTTATAATACTTAGTCTTAAAAGTAAAAACATATCATACTGGTGATATGAATTTATATTACTGATTGAAAATTATTAATAGAAACCATATAAGGACTGATTTTAACCTTCGTAAAAAGACTCACATTGTTACCGTTTCCTTATCGAATTACTAGATGTGATCCGTAATCTTAACGGCCGATTGATCTAGTGATCTAGTGGTAAGTGACCCTGACTGTTAAACCAAAAGTAATGAATTTGATTTTCCCTGCCAACACTTACATACATACATACTTATAACATATATATTTATTTATATATATTGTAACAGCTATGCCATTTTTTATGCGTATATAACAAAAATAACTGTAAATTATTAATGTACTCATCAACTTATTCAAAAAAAATAAATATTTTAACAAAACTTTGTCATAAAGATAAGTCGGTGATAGGGTGCGGTGACTTTATTATATTAGAAGTAACTTCGTCTTTGTACGGTTATAAAATTTGTTTAAATCTTATAACTTGTTGAACGTCGGAACCATATCCAACCAACAATATTGTGTATAATATCCTATTCTTAGTTTTAAATCTAAAATAAAAAATGTTTTATTAAATAATGTTATTATTAGATTCAAGAGTTTATAGTGGAGAAAAGTGTGAAACTTAAGTTGTTGACTAATTTGAAGGGTTGATAGTATAATGTATACATCTAACATTGTTAAAATTCTTTAAAAAAAAGCAACTGTTGAGTTTCTACCCGGCAGAGCAACATTCCGAGCCGGTGGTAGCTTACTTACGGACTGACTACACTGACCTGACTGACTGACTCATTGATGATTCAAATAAAGTGCGTGTAAATTCCTACTTGAATAAAGATATTTTGAATTTGAATTTATACTTTAAGTGCTAAAGCCGCAATATCGGTACTAAAATTTCTGTCTGAACATTTTTTGGTTTCATACAATTATGTAATTAAAATTTAATTCAGGACTCACTGACTCAAATTTTAATATTTTATGTCTGTATGTGTCTCTATGTTCTGATACGATATGTTATAAAACGGCTGAAAACGGCTTAACCGATCGTTATGACAATTGAAATATTGTTAATGTTACATGAATACAAACTATATTGTCTCAACTTATATTAATCCTGAAAATGAGGAAGAAGAACTTCATAATAAACTGCACCATTTTGTTAACAAAAGCCAGATTACATATAATGAATACCTAATATTATTACACAAATAATTTACATTTTTGATGACTCACGATAAGTAACGATTAGTACAAGACATTCCTAACTAAGGATGTTTCTTTAGGCCAATAAAATAAATTGCGTGTACAACTGATGAAGTGGCTGATTATGGGCCATAAATTAATCAGTACATCTGATGTTCATTCTTTTGTTGTTAACTAATTTAATTTAATTGCGGACACATGAAATTAGAAGTGTTATATACGATACTTAAGAATTACTAAAGAAATGTTATTGACAGTATGATATACTTTTGTTATACACCTAGTTGGAATACTGTAACGTTACGATTTATTTTGAAAAAATGTTATGAATAACACTTAGTTCTTGCTCTGATGGAAGGCATAATTATTACAATTATAAGATTGAATAAAATTAAAAACGCCACATAATGCTCTGAAATAAAGAACAGAAATGTTTTTAGCTTAAAGTCGAGCCGCAAGAGATCCAAAAAACTTTGAGACTAACTTTTATCTTAACCACAAACGTTCTACGAACTTCTAACAAAGTCAGGCTAGGACATTGGCCTTTAGCAGCCACAAATAATCTGAAACTTACACAATCCGTGAGAACAAAAGTATGAACTAAATTTAAGTAAGACTATCGTCCATATAGTTAGTTTAATTTGATTATTATGTATTATAACTATCTTTTCATGTAACATACTTTTAAAATTGGCGTTAGTTTTATATGTTAGTTTTATAAATGATTTACAAACATATGTATATATGCACATAGTTTGTATGTGCGAAATTGTAGTAAAAGGTGTTCAAAATTTGGCTAAGACGACACAAGATGAATTTTGAAAATACAGCAACAGATATTAGGTAAAAGTTTAGCTTGCTGAAAAAGAAAACGACTTGTCATTTTAAGACAAGAAAAAAATTGTAAATAAGTATATTTTGAAACATCAATAATTCAATATCAGATAATATTGTTAAAACAAATACAAACTAATTTTGACATTTATTGTTTCATCTGACGTCCGTTTGACGACCATTGTCTCTAATAATAATATAATACACAACGAAGTAAAAGTTTCTAACTTTTAATAAACGTATTGACTGGTAACAAGATAGGTACTGAAATATCAAAATTCGAAGTGTTAGATTACAATGTACAAACCATTCAAAGTCATCTATTAATATCATTGTATTTTCTTTTGTGGCTCGTATACTAAAAATAAAAAAAGATTTAATTTTTTTATATATTTTTAAAAATAAATATATCTTTACATTATATATAGGTTAACAATTCTACAATAACAGCCACTGTTGTGTGTCGAATAAAGTTTCTATAGTAAAGGGCTATCGTGGCCAGTGGACAAAGAAACAACAATTTACACTTTAATTTACGTTGTCAGTCGTAAATAAGTACCTACTAAAGAAAATGGCGTAGTGCAGTTGAATTTATTTAGCGGTCTGTGCTGTTGTTCCTCGTGCTGTCGCAGCATTTTGTTTTTAGTAATGGGCAGCTTGCCAATTTAATTACTCACAAAATGTATTTAACAAGGGTTAATTTTTATAAAAATAATATTATTAATAATATTATTCACATCAAACGTTTTTACGAGATTAAAAATTAATAAGTATTAGCAATCCCTAAAAGTATAACAATTTTGTGTATTACATTTTATACTTAACATGATCACTGTGAATAATAGTACTGTATTATATACTTGTAAAAACCAAATATCTTGTTAATAATAACTTATCGATCATTCATTAAAATAATTCTCGTGATATATTTATCAATTTTGTCTATAAACTGTTGTTAATAACATTAAATTTCAACGCAGACATTTAATTTCAGAACATGGATCACTCACACACTCACTAATACAGTTTTTCTAAATACATCCTAAGGGACGAATATTTCTATGAAAATTACTTATATTCAATTTGGTCGGTGAAGAAAAAACATCATGAGGTAAACGCTGTATATATATATATATTACATATTATATTATGAAACTTTTGACCCTGCAGAGGATGACGTCATGGGTTATGCTCAAAACACTATCACTAATAAAAAAACGCCCTATTTCCAGTTGTAGGACAGGTACAATCTAATATTTTTTTATATTTAAAGCATCATACTTGATAGAGATCGTACCACAATCAAGTAGGTAACGTAAAGTCATTTTTAATAGAGGAAGGTTATAGGCTGGATAACATTACACTGCGACTTATAGCGGTTGCTGGCAATCCCTTTAGAAAAAAATATAGCAATTATGCTGATCTATTATCAGCATAATTGCTATATTTTTTTGTTGTCCAATTCGATTCAGTTCGAATTCGATCAGTTGCTCTGACCTAATATGCTGAACGTGACAAAAAGGTTATAGTTTTTGTAGTACATGTGTACTTAGACTTAGGGTGTAAGAAATAAAAATAAATATATATGTAGTTGTTCGTGCATTGCTAATTAAATTATTATTGACGTTTGTGCAATAGTGATCACAATAAAAAAAAAATCGGGTGAGTTGGTTGTGTGCTTCTTCTCTTGCGAGGACGAGTTTGGGAGCCTCCTAGCCTTATTTTAAGTTGGAGAGTGTCTTTACATAAGGGCTTATTCCGATAAGTATAATATCAAAATAGACACTCTCATTTGACGTACACAAGTGATCACTCTTAAATAAATAGATAAATATATTACATATATTTTATCTGTATATATAATAAGATCACTAAGAATTAATAAATGGAAAATTATGTCTATAAAAAGCTTCAATGGCATATCATAGACATTAATCAATTTATACAGATAGGTCATTGTAACGTGAATATACATACGAGTATAATGTTGTATGTAAATCTGAACAACCGCGTGATATATATGAGAACAAACAAAACACCGAAATTTTGATCGAGATTCGATCACACAGATGGATGAGATTTTAATGGTATTACTAGTAATTCTACTAATGCGTTTAGTTTCCGATCCCGCGGCCGATGGGTCGGCGTAGTATGAAACTGTCGGGAATAACTTTTAAATAAATCAATTTTATTTGATTAATTTTTATAGTTTAAGTATTCTTTTCTGTATTTTTAGAGTTTTTAATACTAAAAAAAATTATTTTTTACATGGTTTGGACGTTTAAGTATAAAACTGTATTTAATTTTTAAATAAGAAAAATGTGTTTTATTTTTTTCACAAGCAGGCAGGGATAGGAATAAAAAAGAGGTAAAGTGATCTTTACGTACTCTGTTTAAGCATACGGTGTAATAAAATAAAAAAAAATTACTTTCGTTTGCTGTTATTTCAGTTTTAATTTTATACAATTTCTTTTTCAGGAGAATAACTTTTATAAGAAAATATTTTCGTCCCTTCTTGTGCTATATTTTGCATGTATGTATAGTAGAGATACCGTGTTAAAATATAGTCCTAAAAAGTCTACTTTTGTGATCTAGACTTCGTAACTTAAACGTAACGTAACTTCAAAATAAAGTTAAAAAAAAAATATAGTAATTTTGTTAAGCCGACCTTGGTCTGGAAGATATCTTTCTTGCGGTTTTCTAAGCGACTATTTTTCTTCATATATCAGATACAGATATTGTTTTTTTACAATATATTATTTATAATGCAATAAAAATCGATATAGGCAGTACATTACTTTTAAAATATTAGGACACACTATATGTATAACATTAAAAATAACTCTATTTGTCTGTTTGATTGTTTTTACCGTTTTTAAACGTAATGGATTTTAATTTTCTAATTTAGATTTAAAACTTCGGCTGCTCATGAGTTCTTTTTATCTAATTACAAAAGTCAGAATAATTAAAACTTTTATAATTGTAGAGATGAGGGAATACTAAAATTTACTTCACAGTGAACAATGGGAAAAGACAATAAAAAATAACTTTCTCAATTAGATGCGGTAATAAGTTACCTTGTCCAAAAAAAATTCACGGATTTAACAAAATTTCTTCTGTAGTGTATAAATGTTTATTGTTGGCGCAGTTTAATAACCTTTCAGGAATACATCTATATCATTTCATTAAAAAAGTTAAATTATCATTTACTATTTTTTATCATTGAAAAATAAGTAACACTTAACTTTTGCCTTTTCTGAGTCTAGAGTGCGCCACTGGAATATTCATTAGCAATCTTATTAATTCTATATGACTTTTGTATCTCAAACTTAATTGTTTCACGTATTTTATTACGTTACTACGTTGCTTCAGCTCTATATAAGAAATAAATATTATTTTTGGAGATGGAATACTATAAAACTACAAATCTTAAAACAATATGGTTAATATAAACAGACGAATAATATATAATTTGGTACAAAGAATTTAATGAACAATTTGAAAAGATTAATTTATTATTTAATAAACATTCTTTATCCAAAGTTTCATTAAAAAAAAAATCTGCCCTCCGATTCAAATAGTTTTGCAAGTAATTGACATCGCAGTTTTATTCATTCTCGTGAAAGAAAAGTTGGTTGAATCATTGGATGAAAAAGCGAAATTCAATCCTAATGAAGAAATGACTCGTTGAATGGAGATCGTGAATGGTGTTAATCACCGTACTGCTAATCAAATACGTCTTTTGCTGAATACAGCGAGTCTATAAGGAAAACAATATCTTCATGTATATACAACTTATTAAACTTAAACTTTAGAATTCTGATCTTAGTGTATTCATTTATAATTTTACGTAAAAATTGACTATATCGTGTAATCAATACCGCAAAATTGTGAATTCACTTTGAATGTTTTGAATGACTGACAGTAACATATAACTGTAGAGAATTTAAATGGCAAAAAGAAAATTTTATATACCCTATTATTAGCTGAATTATATGTGACAAATATATATTAATAAATGTGTTTCAAATAACAAATTCATTCTACATTTATTAGGAACGACAAATCTAAAATGTATGTTTATATTTGCTCCATTGAAGGTGTGCTAGGAATAGAAGGCATTTGAAAACTACCCTCAGAACACAATGTCACAATTAACCTTTTATGGCATTTAGTTATAAAGTTATATATTATATATACAATTTAATGATTTTAATAAAAATAATGACAATGACATCTCTATTCTACCAGAATTCATTTACTACGACACACGCAACTAAAAATGATAAGGAACTCGGAAAATATTAAAATTTGAACAGGTTTTTTAATAGATGATCTTTTCACTTAAACTAGGCATATAGTGCAACACCAGTGTAATTATGGGTTAAATTAAAAGTACAGTTTAACCACTTGGGAAGATGAGGATATTTCTATAGAAAAAGAGTGGATATTTCTCAACTATCAATTATTATAATAATTTAACGTCTATGTCAATAAAGCATAATATTATAATCAGGTATATCCAGATCAAGAAAAAGACACAATTAAAGATGAACCGTATTTGGGTCGATTTTCACTAATCGGTCAAGCTTTCCGTAATGTAAAATGTTTATACCAAATTACAATTTTACTTCATAGATTAATGGGTTATTTCATAAAACAATCGTAAGAAGTAAATTCTCCATAAAAATCCAGTAGGTATATATGTATCCCTGTGCCCATTTAAGGAGCTGACCTAAATACAGGCTACATACATTTTAAAACACATAAAAATTTCTTAACATTTTAACGCTATTTCAATATTCGTACTTTAATTACAAGTATTACTAAATATATACTACAAAGTAATACTCTAAATACTTATTTTATACTATATAATTATATATGTTAGGCCCGAAGACCGAAAACGCTCAGTGGACGGAAAAAACGGCCACATCGCGTTCTGGCTGTCTTCAAATGCGCAGAACGCGTTTTGGCTGCTATTAAACGCTCGCAACGCGTTCTGGTAATTGTCGAATGGCCAGAACGCGTTTTGTCATTCGTCAAGCGCTCAGAACGCGATCTTAATGTTTGAGTCGTTTTATATGCTCTCTCTACCTGTGTTCAATTGCGTGCGTATTTTGGGATTTTTAAACTAATTTTGAACAATAGAGACTTACCGTTATTGGCAACAGTTATAAATTTTAGGTACTGGAAATGTACAACTTTTCTTTTCTAATCATTTCAATAAAACATTTTATTGACTACGTAATAAAGAGCCTTTACTTTTATGATCCTCTGTAATTAGTATGATCTTTTCAGCAAATTTAGAACAATGCACGTACCGATGACTACAAACTTTTGTTTCAATTATTTCCAAAATGGTACTATTGTCTAGGGATAACTTTTCGAAAATATTCCAATTTAATTACATCGAATAATACCAACGGGGTTATTGTTTTTGGGTACATAACAACGAACTTGAGTCCATGAAAAATCAGTACAATTCTCGTCAGTGCAGGGAGAAGATCAGTTTGTCGTTGACCAAGCAACTTATTAAACTCAATTGAAAAGCTTAACTTTCGTTAAAATGAATGATATATCAGCGAAAGATTTTTTTTACGATGAAGTGAAAACAATTTTTGATAATTGTGACGATAGATCTGTGTCGCTATCTGAGGTAAAATATAAATCGCTTGTAAAAGAAGTTCAACTTGCTCAAAATGCGCGCAAAAATAAGGAGTCTTTGACTTCAAAGGACTATAGACGGCTTAAACGTTACGACATCATGATAATGAACGAGAAAGAAAAATTAATCAAGAAGCGATCCACCGACAGTGCACCGATTATATACTATTGCAGTTTTAGTGAGTTGTACGATGCAATGAAGAAAGCTCATATTGACGTTGGTCACAAGAGAACTAGAGGTGAGAAAAAATACATGCTATTACGTATATCCTATTACCAGTGAGATATATCTATTTAGAGTAGGGAGGAAGAAAATCTAAATTCCGTAGCAATAGTTACATATATAATTTCTTTCTTTTGTAGCTATGGAAGCTGAACTAAGAAAAAAGTACTGCAACATTACCAGAGAAGTCATCGATGTGTTCCTGTCAACCTGTGAACAATGTCAATTGAAAAAATTGATTAAAGAAAGTGAGGTATCCGCGGAAAAAACTATTTCTTTACGATCAGCTTCAACTCTATCTTCAGGAAGCAAACACGCTTTGGTTTATTGTAAGTGTAAACGATATTGTACTGATAAGAAATGCCCTTGTCGAAATTTGAATTTAAAGTGTAATTCGAAATGTCATTCAAGCAGTATTTGTAAAAATAAGTAATGTTCTTATGTAATAAAAAGTTCGAAAAACATACGTCCTTCGTATTTAATTGTAGTCATAGAGGATTCAATTATTTAAAATTAACTGAAAAGATCATTATGTGTGTAGAACAATAATCAAAACTTTTATTAATACGAACTGAATCTTATAGTACGCATGTAGAGAGTGGCACATAATACGACTCAAAAATTAAGATCGCGTTCTGAGCGCTTGACGAATGACAAAACGCGTTCCGGTCGTTCGACAATTACCAGAACGCGTTGCGAGCGTTTAATAGCAGCCAAAACGCGTTCTGTGCATTTGAAGACAGCCAGAACGCGATGTGGCCGTTTTTTCCGTCCACTGAGCGTTTTCGGTCTTTGGGCCTAACATATACATTCATTTAATCAAGAATTATATCTTAAATAAACATATTTTGTATTACATTACGGGAGAGGCTTCAACTTGTTCATTAAAAATTAACTTATAATAACCTATAATATAGATGCTCTTGGCCCTTTGATTTAAATTGATCTCAGGAAGCAATATTAATTACTAGATATTGGCTGCGGCTTCGTCAGCGTTGACATTAAGGAGAGTTCGTTAAGATCACTTTATTAATTTTTCTCTATAAAAAGAATTTATATGGACAGATATACAATTACCTATATACGGACACATGTGTATACACACCTTGTATCGCACTTTAATCTGCCATTCACCGGTTTCATGTTCGTTAGTCCCTATCCCGTGAAAATATCGGGATGAAGAGTAGCCTATGGTTTAATGGTTTAATTTCAGTCCTGTAGTTTTTGAGCTTAATGAGTAAACAAACGTACAAAAACACAAATCTCTTGTCTTTTTAATAATTGTATAGATAGTTAAAGAAATTGTACGCCTTTGATGGTTCGTTGTTTTAATAAATTGGTGTGTTTCGGTCTAGTGGATACTATTACCAGCTATAAATTATTTTTTTTACACTTTTTTGTGAAGTTCGGCAATTTATTTATTGGTGGATAAAACAAGAGGTTATTTTTTGAAATACTTAGAATAGAAGTCTATCGATTGCAAAGATGTTTTAGGTATGAATGTACCATACAATGTTTTGTATGACTAAAAATTTTAAATATTTTTGTATAATATTCATTGTTACATTATTCTATGAATTATATATTAAGCACCTTCATCGAGTAAATTGATATAAAAAAATCTGGGAGGTATTTAGAAAGAGAGCAAGAGATCCAGAAACTTCGAGACTAACTTTTATCCTTACTAGGCACGTTTTAGAAACTTATAACAAAGTCAAGCTACGGATACCGGGCGTTAGCAGCCGCAGTCTGAAACTTACACGTTTCTTAAAGCAAAAATATAGATTAAACTAGAATAAGTGCCTTATATTTTACATAATATAGAGATGGAAAATTCATTAACATGGGCAATTATTAGATCTGCGACCTCTAGGATACTGTCTCAGTCGTTGATTCTCCAAATTGAGCTAACGTTACGCCACCGGCTATAATGTATTGTAATGAAGTTGAAGTTTGGTAAGTAATAAAATTGCTTAAATAAACATTTCTTACTTAAAAAAAATATTCTTAGATGCATATATTATATATTCATGTTTCGAAGTTAGTAAAACCCAAAACAAAATTTATACCTTCCTTGATACTAATGGCATAATAAATTTTACACTATTATCATAAATCTATTAAAATTTAATTAAATGTTTCTCACGACTGTTATATATCTCTTCTAAGCCAAACTAAGTATCGCACTTAAAACAAGTATCACAAAATTTATAGTTCAAATTAGCCCCAATGTAGGCTGCAATAAATTTACATATGAATCTCATAACTAAACCCTGAACCTGTAACCTATACCAGTCTCTAGAAACAATATACAATAAATAAGAAATAATAATGAATTTATAACTACAACCTACAACTATTGCAAATTTCGAATTATTTTTTGTTCTAAATCTTGATTTATTTTGCTAAAATTATTTTGAATTTATCTTAAATAAAATTGTAATAAATATAATATTTAAATATAATATTACAGTTATTTTTTCTTGCAAAAATAAATATCTTATTTGTAATCTTGGCCGTTCAGATTACTGAGGATTCGGTGCTCTATGAACGGCTGGACTCTCTGGCATTGCGTACATACGTGGCCTCTTTATGCGTCTGCTATAGGATCTGATGCTTGTCGCCGATTTTCATCACCACATAGCACCTCATCGCTTGCAAAACCATCCGTACAAGCTGCATACGTGGCGATCTCTGGCTTTTGGGAACGCTTTTGGGAATTCTCGACTGTTCAACAAGAGTTCGTGGGCGGTGATACTCATTTGTCATCAGCGACCAGGACGCTTGTTTGTCTAACTTTCCAAAAAAAACCCAGTTTAGATCCCTTGTATGAAATAAAAGAAAAACATATATTTAAAAATATTGGTTTACTTTCTTTAAAGTTTTTTAATGTATATGTTTCATAAGCAATTCTGTGGGTGACAAATGATACTGGGAAACACGGAAACAGATAAGAAAATTAGATGATCTTTGATGTTGTCTATGCATCTTGAGTGAAATCTCATCTCGTTACGATAAGATTTCACTCATGATGATAAATATCTAATGATATATAGAGGTAATTAATGTATGGTACATAGTCTTTTTTACATTAAAATTCTTGTCTTTTTTCATTGAAAACTAGTAAAAAACATTTTAGTCGTTTTTGTGGAAAAATAATAAACATTTAAAACATTTCGAAGCATTTTAATTTTATTCTTGTTCTAAAGTGTTGTATCTTACATATAAGTTATTTTCACAAGCGCCTGCTTCTTTCCAGGTTTTTTTCAGCTTCAGCTCCATTAATATAACCTAGGCCTTTAGCTTGCGCTTATCATGTAAGTTTGTTCTAAGCTCTAATAAAAATGACTAAAATCCTTAAACAAAAATAAGGTATTGCTAGTATAAATAAATGTTATGGCAAGCAAAACTTGTTTCATTACCACAATATATCAATTACATAAAACTTTTGACGTCGTCGGACTTGATGGATGATGGTTATTACTATATTATTATTTTTTATGAAGACTAAAATATTTGTAGTTACATATATAAAAACTAACGAGCGTGATATCGATTAAGACAAAAATACATTAACTGTTGTAATTTGTAAATAAATAATTGCTATTGTAAGTATTTTTTTATGTTTTTCTAGATAAAGTTTCGAAGAATTGTAAATGTTATTGCTTACTTTTGCTTTTAATTAATAAAAATCAATAATGTTTTTTAATTAGCCTGTCACTCATAAAAACGAACTAATTTGGAGTCGTGATTAAACTAACAGGACATGAGTTTCTGTAGGAGTGTATTAAAGCCATCTGTTATCTATTATGAAAGGTTAAAAAATTTGTTTTAATTACACTGTAGATAAAATTAAATTAACTTGTGGCTCATCTACTACTACTTAAATAAAATGGACTGTCAAATAAAGATGTTTAGATTAAACAATTAAATTTCATCTTAAATTATGAAACTGTATTAAAATTTTAAATATTTTTAAACAATCTCATATAATTTTTAAACCATATCTTACTAACCCTAGATTTATTCACAGTATTCACTTTATTTGTCAGGACAAACAAACACATACAAGTTTTGAAGGATGTCAATCGCACAGATGGTTCAGATTTTAATGGTATTACTTGTAATTTTACTAATAATTTTCTGATCCCACGGATAATGTATTAGCTATGTGTAATGCTTTAGATGATAAATTAAATATATTAGTTCTGATAAGCCATTGTCCTTTCTATCTGTTGTATAAATAAATAAAACTCTTGTTTCAAGTTATGTGATAATTTATAGTTAATTATATTGCACAGAGATTTGAAGTTTCAAAAGATGATTCCAGGTTTTCCTTAGAGATTCATTACAAAGGAATAAGTTAAAATAAAATTTACTAACGACCAGGAGAGGATTTAAGACTTAAGAAATTACAAAATTTGAAGCAACATTGTAAATCTTTACCAATACCACAAAGCTGGATAGTTTGGTTATACGTATTAATCTCTCTGTCTCTTAGTCGAACTTTTAATGAATATTTTTTAGGCTATATAAAATACATCTATCAGCATGAAAAGAACCGTTTTACAAAATATATTTTTTACAAAATCAAATAGCAAATCAGAGTTCAATTAATAGTTAAATAGTTTTCTTCATGATTTTTATATTACGTTATTCTGACCTAAGGTTTAAAAATAAATAATGTTCCTATAACTATATGTAAAACGAGAATTAATACTTAAAGTATTTGATTGGGAAATCGATTAGTAAATTCAGTATATTATAACTGAGTTGAAATAAACTACTAATCCGATCCATCTTTCAGACGAACCTATTTCATTTAATAATGAAAAATTCAATGCTATTATTCACTTAGTTTTCTTTATTTACATTCAAGCATAATCAGAAAAATATTGGTTTTAATTGCATACAATACATTATAATTATTTATTATAGAAACCGCAAAATAGGTTGAAACGTACATTAGGATGAATAATTTTAATCATTGTTATTAAACATTGGGTTAGATTTGACCTTTACCTTTTGTTGTCTAGGATCTTTTTATTAATGTGGTGTGTGTAATAGGTATTTTAATATGTATGTCTCCATAATTTTAAGCTTGTTAGCAGCTAGTAAACAATCATAACAAACCTCTTTTCTGTTCCTAACTACGAAAGCTAAAGTGATCCTTCTTATTCCAACATCTTTTGATTATTGAACTGATAATTTCTGATTAAATGATTCTAATTGCTCATAATGATCAGAGTTTACCATATTTTCTATTTTATTTATATTTACGTAAACAATTTCTGAACACATTCTCTTTGCAAGGGCTTGTTTCAATAAGTATAGTAACAAAATAGACACTCTCATTTTTACCCAAGTGATCACTGATAAATAAATAGATAACTATATTACATATGTATGTATAATAAGATCACTAAGAATGAATTAATGGAAAAATATTTGTATAAAAGACATGAATGGCATTTCATAGACATTTATCAATTTGGTATAGATAGATCATCGTGCTGTAAATATACATATAACGTTGTATGTAAATCTGAACAACCGCGTGATATTTATGAGAACAAACAAAACACCGAACTTTTGACAGAGATTCGATCACACAGATGGATGAGATTTTAATGGTATTACTAGTAATTCTACTAATGCGTTTAGTTTCCGATCCCGCGGCCGATGGGTCGGCGTAGTATGAAACTGTCGGAATAACTTTTAAATAAATCTGTTTTATTTGATTAATTGTTGTTTTTTATAGTTTTAGTATTCTTTTCTGTATTTTTAGAGTTTTATAATACTAAAATAATTTATTATCTACATGATTTGGACATATACTACGTTTGAATATAAAACGGTATTTAATTTTTAAATACAAAAATTGTATATGGTTTTCTTCACAAGCAAGAAGGAAGGGAGAGGAAATAAAAAGGAGGTAAAGTGATCTTTACGTACTCTGTTTAAGCATACGGTGTAATAAAATAAAACAAAGATACTTTTGTTTGCTGTTATTTCAGTTTTAATTTTATACAATTTCTTTTTTTGTCTAAAAAAGACCCCATTTCAGGAGAATCACTTTTATAAGAAAATATTTTTGTCTCTTCTTGAGCTATATTTTGCATGTATGTATAGTACAGATACCGTGTTAAAATATGGTCCTAAAAAGTCTACTTTTGTGATCTAGACTTCGTTAACTTCAAAATAAAGTTAAAAAATATATATATATATTTATATATATAGTAATTTTGTTAAGCCGACCATGGTCTTGAAGATATCTTTCTTGCGATTTTCTAAGCTACTACTTTTCTTCATGTTTAAATTACGCTATACACGATACAGAAATTCCTTTTTTACAATATATTATTTATAATGCAATAAAAATCGATATATGCAGTACATTACTTTTAAAATATTAGGACACACTATATGTATAACATTAAAAATAACACTACTTGTCTGTTTGATTGTTTTTACCGTTTTTAAACGAAATGGATTTTAATTTTCTAATTTAGCTTTAAAACTTCGGCTGCTCATGAGTTCTTTTTATCTAATTACAAAAGTCAGAATAATTAAAACTTTTATAATTGTCGAGATGAGGGAATACTAAAATTTACTTCACAGTGAACAATGGGAAAAGACAATAAAAAAGATCTTTCTCAATTAGATGTGGTAATAAGTTACCTTGTCCAAAAAAAAAAAAGTCTTGGATTTAAGAAAATTTCTTCTGTAGTGTATAAATGTTTATTGTTTTTGCAGTTTAATAACCTTTCAGGAATACATCTATATCATTTCATTAAAAAAGTTAAATTATCATTTACTATTTTTTATCGTTGAAAAATAAACAACACTTAACTTTTGCCTTTTCTGAAACTAGAGTGCGCCACTGGAATATTCATTAGCAATCTTATTAAATTAATATGACTTTTGTATCTCAAACTTAATTGTTTCACGTATTTAATTACGTTACTATGTTGTTTCAGCTTTAAATAAGAAATAAATATTATTCTTGGAGATGGAATACTAATAAACTACAAATCTTAAAACAATATGGTTAATTAAAACAGACGAATAATATATAATTTGGTACAAAGAATTTAATGAACAATTTGAAAAGATTAATTTATTATTTAATAAACATTCTTCTATCCAAAGTTTCATTAAAAAAAAATATCTGCCCTCCGATTCAAATAGTTTTGCAAGTAATTGACATCGCAGTTTTATTCATTCTCGTGAAAGAAAAGTTGGTTGAATCATTGGATGAAAAAGCGAAATTCAATCCTAATGAAGAAATGACTCTGAATGGAGATCATGAATGGTGTTAATCACCGTACTGCTAATCAAAGAATACGTCTTTTGCTGAATACAGCGAGTCTATAAGGAAAACAATATCTTCATGAATATACAAATTATTAAACTTAAACTTTAGAATTCTGAGCTTATTACAGATGTATTCATTTATAATTTTACGTAAAAATTTACTATAGCGTGTAATCAATACCGCAAAACTGTGAATTCACTTTGAATGTTTTGAATGGCTGACAGTAACATATAACTGTAGAGAATTTTAATGGCAAAAATATAATTTTATTTGATACCCTATTATTAGCTGAATAATATGTGACAAATATATATATTAATAGATATGTTATTATATATTAATAAATGAGTTTCAAATAACAAATTCATTCTACATTTATTAGGAACGATAAATCTAAAATGTATGTTTATATTTGCTCCATTTAAGGTGTGCTAGGAATAGAAGGCATTTGAAAACTACCCTCAGAACACAATGTCACAATTAACCTTTTATGGCATTTAGTTATAAAGTTATATATTATATATACAATTTAATGATTTTAATAAATATAATGACATTGACAATGAAATCTCTATTCTACCAGAATTCATTTACTACGACACACGCAACTAAAAATGATAAGGAACTCGGAAAATATTAAAATTTGAATAGGTTTTTCAATAGATGATCTTTTCACTTAAACTAGGCATACAGTGCAACACCACTGTAATTATGGGTTAAATTAAAAGTACAGTTTAACCACTTGGGAAGATTTCTATAGAAAGACTGGATATTTCTCAACTATCAATTATTATAATAATTTAACGTCTATGTCAATAAAGCATAATATTATAATCAGGTATATCCAGATCAAGAAAAAGACACAATTAAAGATGAACCGTATTTGGGTTGATTTTCACTAATCGGTCAAGCTTTCCGTAATATAAAATGTTTATACCAAATTACAATTTTACTTCATAGATTAATGGGTTATTTCATAAAACAATCGTAAGAAGTAAATTCTCCATAAAAACCAATACTTATTCGTATATATCTCTGTGCCCATTTAAGGAGCTGACCTAAATACAGCCTACATACATTTTAAAACACATAAAAATTTCTTAACATTTTAACGCTATTTCAATATTCGTACTATAACTACAAGTATTACTAAATATATATTAAAAAGTGATACTCTAAATACTTATTTTATACTATATAATTATATACATTCATTTAATCAAGAATTATATCTTAAATAAACATATTTTGTATTACATTACGGGAGAGGCTAAAACTTATTCATTAAAAATTAACTTATAATAACCTATAATATAGAAGCTCTTGGCCCTTTGATTTAAATTGATCTCAGGAAGCAATATTAATTATTAGATATTGGCTGCGGCTTCGTCAGCGTTGACATAAAAGAGAGTTCGTTAAGATCGCTTTATTAATTTTTCTCTATAAAAAGGCTTTATTTGGACAGACACACAAATACCTACATACATACACATTTGTGTATACATGCCTTGTATCGCACTTTAATCTGTCATTCACCGGTTTCATGTTCGTTAGTCCCTATCCCTTAAAAATATCGGGATGAAGAGTAGCCTATGGTTAAATGGTTTAAATTCAGTCCAGTAGTTTTTGATCTTAATGAGTAAACAAACATACAAAAACACAAATCTCTTCTCTTTTTAATAGTTGTATAGATAGTTAAAGAAATTGTACGCCTTTGATGGTTCGTTGTTTTAATAAATTGGTGTGTTTCGGTCTAGTGGATACTAATACCAGCTATAAATTATTTTTTTACACTTTTTTGTGAAGTTTGACAATAAATTTATTGGTGGATAAAATAAGAGGTTATTTTGTGAAATACTTAGGATAGAAATCTATCGATTTCAAAGATGTTTTAGGTATGAATGTACCATACAATGTTTTGTATGACTAAAAATTTTAAATATTTTTATATATTATTTGTTTGTTTCATTATTCCATGAATTAAGTACCTATATCGAACAGAGTGATATAAAAAAAAAACTGGGAGATATTTAAAAAGAGAGCAAGAGATCCAGAAACTTCGAGACCAAATTTTATTCTTACTAGGCACGTTTTAGAAACTTATAACAAAGTCAAGTTACTTATACCGGATAGCAGCAGCAAACAGTCTGAAAATTTATTAACGTGGGCAATTATTGGATCTGCGACCTCTAGGATACTGTCTCAGTCGTCGCTTCTCCAACCTGAGCTAACGTCTCGCCTCCGGCTATAATATATTGTAATGAAGTTGGGTAAGTAATAAAATTGCTTAAATAACCATTTCTTACTTTAAAAAAATATTCTTACATGCATATTATTCATGTTTCGAAGTTAGTAAGACCCAAAACAAAATTTATACCTTCCTTGATACTAATGGTATAATAAATTTTACACTATTATCATAAATCTTTTAAAATTTAATTAAATGTTTCTCACGACTGTTATATATCTCTTCTAAGCCAAACTAAGTATCGCACTTAAGACAAATATCAAAAAATTTATAGTTCAAATTAGCCCCAATGTAGGCTGCAATAAATTTACATATGAATCTCATAACTAAACCCCTGTACCTGTAACCTATACCAGTCTCTAGAAACAGTATACAATAAATAAGAAATAATAATGAATTTATAACTACAATCTACAACTATTGCCAATTTTGATTTATTTATTGTTACAAATCATGATGAGCTGAAATTATTCTGAATTTATCTTTAATAAAATTGTAATAAATATAATGTTTATAATGATAATAATAAATAAATAGTAGTTATTTTTTCTTGTAAAAATAAATATCTTATTTGTTATCTTGGCCGTTCAGATTACTGAGGATTCGGTGCTCTATGAACGGCTGGACTCTCTGGTATTGCGTAGATACGTGGCCGCCTTATGCGTCTGCTATATGATCTGACGCTTGTTTGTGAATTTCATCACCACACAGCACCTCATCGCTTGCAAAACCATCTGTACGAGCTGTATACGTGGCGATCTCTGGCTTTTGGGAATTCTCGGCTGTTCAACAAGAGTTCCTGGGCGGTGATACTCATTTGTCATCAGCGACCAGCACGCTTGTTTGTCTAACTTTAAAAAAAAAGCATTTTAGATCCCTTGTATGAAATAAAAGAAAAATATATATTTAAAAATATTAGTTTACTTTCTTTAAAAATTTTTTATGTATATGTTTCATAAGCAATTCTGTGGGTGACAAATGATACTGGGAAACACGGAAACAGATAAGAAAATTAGATGATCTTTGATATTGTCTTTGCATCTTGAGTGAAATCTCATCTCGTTACGATAAGATTTCACTCAAGATGATATATATCTAATGATATATAGAGGTAATTAATCTATGGAGGTAATTAATGTATGGTATATAGTCTTTTTTATATTAAAATTCTTGACTTTTTTCACTGAAAAGTAGTAGAAAATATTTTAGTCGTGTTTGTGGAAAAATAATAAATATTTTAAACATTTCGAAGCATTTTAATTTTATTCTTGTTTTAAAGTATTGTATCTTACTTAAAAGTTATTTTGACAAGCGCCTGCTTCTTTCCAGGTTTTTTTCAGCTCTAGCTCCATTAATATAACCTAGGCCTTTAGCTTGCGCTTATCATGTGAGTTTGGTCTAAGCTCTGATAAAAATTACTAATATCCTTAAATAAAAATAAAGTATTGCTAGTATAAATAAATGTTATGCCAAGTAAAACTTGTTTCATTACCACACTATATCAATTACATAAAACTTTTGACGTCGGCGGACTTGATGGATGATGGTTATTACTATATTATTATTTTTTATGAAGACTAAAATCTTTGTAGTTACATGTATAAAAACTAACGAGCGTGATATCGATTTAGACAAAAATACATTAACTGTTGTAATTTGTAAATAAATAATTGCTATTGTAAGTATTTTTTTATGTTTTTTTAGATAAAGTTTTGAAGAAATGTAATTGTTATTGCTTACTTTTTGCTTTTAGTTACTAATACTTTAATTAATAAAAATCAATAATGTTTCTTTATTAGCCTGTCACTCATAAAAACGAACTAATTTGGAGTCGTGATTAAACTAACAGGACATGAGTTTCTGTAGGAGGGTATTAAAGTCATCTGTTATCTATTACGAAAGCTACAAGAGCTTATTTTAATTATACTATAGATAAAATAAATTATCTTCGGGCTAATCTACTACTACTTAAATAAAATGGACTGTCAAGTTTGTTTGTTGTTTAGATTAAACAATTATATTTCATCTTAAATCATGAAACTTTATAATGTATTAAATTAAATATTTTAAAACAAACTTAAATTATTTCTAAACCATTTCTTACTAACCCTTGATTTGTTCACAGTATTAACTTTATTTGTCAGGACAAACAAACACTACAAGTTTTGAAGGATATCAATCGCACAGATGGTTCAGATTTTAATGGTATTACTTGTAATTCTACTAATGCTTTTAGTTTCTGATCCCACGGATAATGGATTAGCTATGTGTAATGCTTGAGATGGGAGATTAAATATATTAGTTCTGATAAGTCATTGTCCTTTCTATCTGTTGTATAAATAAATAAAACTCTTATTTCAAGGTATGTGATAGTTTATTGTTAATTATATTGCACAGAGTTTTGAAGTTTCAAAAGATAATTCCAGGTTTTCCTTAGGGATTCATTACAAAGGAATAAGTTAAAATAAAATTTACTAACGACCAGGAGAGGATTTAAGACTTAAGAAATTACAAAATTTTAAGCAACATTGTAAATCTATACTAATACCACAAAGCTGGAGAGTTTGGTTATACGTATTAATCTCTCTGTCTCTTAGTCGAACTTTTAATGAATATTTTTTAGGCTATATAAAATACATCTATCAGCATGAAAGGAACCGTTTTAAATATATATATATATATATATTACAGAATCAAATAGCAAATCAGAGTTCAATTAATAGTTAAATAGTTTTTTTCATTAATTTTATAATACGTTATGCTGAGCTAAGGTTTAAAAATAAATAATGTTCCTATAACAATTATATTAGAAAAAAATATTTAATACATGTTACATATATATATTTCGTTAGCGGCTAGATTCTAGTAATGTACGAGCGGTTTTTTACCTGCGACTTGAATTTGAATAATAATCTATCATCGTAAATATTTTTTAATGTAATTACAGCCAACACCGAATTTAGAGTTTTTATGAAATGTTAGACAAATATGGAGTGACCAACTTTATAATAGCTTTACCCATAGAAAATAAATAGACAAAAACTATTTAACACTCAAGTAATTGTGTAAGTGTTCAATTCATTGACTTACTTTTCATGATTAATTTAAAAAAATCGACTAAATAAGACGAGTGATATTTTTGTTTATATATATTTTTCTAAACTTATGTTAATCCCAGTTTTGTGTATTATAATATACAAAATAAATATTTATAGATTTAAAGGTATATTTCTTTAAATATAAAAATCTTAAGAAATGATTATAGAAACTTTGTCTAAAATTCCGACGTATTAGACCTCAATGACGGATATTATGCCCCAGAAAAATCTATACGATAAAGTCACCTTTCTTTAGATATTCTTTATTCGTTTGGGCGAATGGATTGAATTTCCCCAAACACTGTGCTACTTACAAGGCGAAGTCCCGCTACTTACTCATGAAATACCGCCCTTGTCCATCCGATCCCAAAGGGACCCAGCTATCAGTATTTACAAGCTGATTACCATTTTCTTATACGTTACTCCTAAAATATTTCTTATCCAATATGATCATAACAATTCGTAATATAACTATTTTTTTTTGCTTTTTAAATCCGGTCAATTAATTTCTGATTAAATGATTCTAATTGCTCATAATGATCAGAGTTTACCATATTTATTATTTTATTTATATTTACGCAAACAATTTCTGAACATATTCTCTTTGCAAGGGCTTGTTTCAATAAGTATAGTAGCAAAATAGACACTCTAATTTTTACACAAGTGATCTCTGGTAAATAAATAGATAACTATATTACATGTATACATACATATTTTTTATTATTCCTTAATATGTATGTATATAATAAGATCACTAAGAATGAATTAATGGAAAAATATTTGTATAAAAACATCAATGGCATTTCATAGACATTAATGAATTTGGTATAGATAGATCATCGTGCTGTAAATATACATATAACGTTGTATGTAAATCTGAACAACCTCGTGATATATACGAGAACAAACAAAACACCGAACTTTTGACAGAGATTCGATCACACAGATGGATGAGATTTTAATGGTATTACTAGTAATTCTAGTAATGCGTTTAGTTTCCGATCCCGCGGCCGATGGGTCGGCGTAGTATGAAACTGTCGGGAATAACTTTTAAATAAATAAATTTTATTTGATTAATGTTTTTAGTTTTAGTATTCTTTTCTGTATTTTAAGAGTTTTTAATACTAAAATAATTTATTATTTACATGGTTTGGACGTATACTACGTTGGAATATAAAACTGTATTTAATTTTTAAATACAAAAATTGTATATTGTTTTCTTCACAAGCACGAAGGAAGGGATAGGAAATAAAAGTGATCTTTATGTACTTTATTTAAGCATACGGTGTAATAAAATAAAACAAAGAGTCTTTTGTTTGCTGTTTTTTCAGTTTTAAATTTAGCCAATTTTTTTTTTAAAAAGATATTTTCAGGCGAATAACTTTTCCAAGAAAATATTTTTGTCCATTCTCGAGTTGTATTTTGCATATATGTATAGTACAGATACCGTGTTTAGATATGGTCCTAAAAAGTATAATTTGTGATCTAAACTTCGTTAACTTGAAAATAAACTTTAAAAAATTTAGATAGTAACTTTACCAAAGTTACTATCTAATTTTTTTAAAAGCCGATACATTATATCTTTCTTGCGGTTTTCTAAGCGGCTGTTGTTCTTCTATGTTTGAATTACGCTATGCAGATATACAGATATTTCTGTTTTACAATAAATTATTTGTAATGAAATTAAAATCGATAATATTTTAAAAGAAACGTACTGCCACATTTCTTTTAAAATATTAGGGCACACTAATCGTATAAAATTGATTGTTTTTACCGTTTTCAAACGTTATGGATTCAAATTTTCTAATTTAGCTTTAAAACTTTGGCTGCTCATGAGTTCTTTTTAGCTAATTACAAAAGTCAGAATAATTAAAACTTTTATAATTGTCGAGATGAGGGAATACTAAAATTTACTTCACAGTGAACAATGGGAAAAGACAGTAAAAAAGAACTTTCTCAATTAGATGCGGTAATAAGTTACCTTCTCAAAAAAAAATCACGAATTTAACAAAATTTCTTCTTATAATTATTTATAATTAGTATATAAATGTTTATTGTTGGTGCTGTTTACAATAAAAATTTCAGGAATACATCTAAATTTAACATTTACTATTTTTTATTGTTGAAAAATAAGCAACACTTAACTGTTGCCATTTCCGAGTTTAGAGTGCGCCACCGGAATATTCATTAGTAATATTATTAAATTAATATGACTTTTGTATCTCAAACTTAATGGTTTCACGTATTTAATTACGTTACTTTGTTGATCCAGTTTTATATAAGAAAGAAATATTATTCTTGGAGATGGAATACTAATAAACTACAAATCTTAAAAGACTATTATTAGTTTAACCCGATTGTTAATATTTTATTAAAATCTTTCAAAAAATATATAATTTGGTAGAAATAAACTACAATGAACATTATGAAAAGATTTATTTATTATTTAATAAAAATTCTTCCATCCGAAGTTTCATTAGAAAAAAATATCTATCCTCCGATTCAAATAGTTTTGCAAGTAATTGACATCGCAATTTTATTCATTCTCCAGAAAGAAAAGTTAGTTGAATCATTGGATAAAAAAAGCGAAATTCAATCCTAATGAAGAAATGACTCGTTGAATGGAGATCGTGAATAGTGTTAGTCACCGTACTGCTAATCAAAGACTAAGTCTTTAGCTGAATACAGCGAGTCTATAAAGAAATCAATATCTTCATGAATATAAATTTTATTAAAAATCTAATGATGTTTTTATAAATTCTCCCCTTTAGTTTAAGGGGAATTCGGGCATCACATGTCGTCCCAGTGACCTGTCGCCATTTCATCCATTCTGTGTTGATTCTGTGCCTTACGTCCCGGTCAATATTGCCATCGCTTTGAAACAAAGAACCAAGATAGCGAAACTCTGAGCAGACTGGTAACGGTACTCCGTCGAACAAAATAGGAACAAAACTGGAGACACCGCCGAAATCGCAGAACATGTGCTCTGTTTTAGTTCTGCTCACTTCCAGGCCGACACTCTCTAGCTTTTGTTGCCATTTTACCAGTCTACTCTGCATCTCAATTCCATTCTCGCGGACAAGAACAATATCATCAGCAAAAAGCATGCACCAGGGTGCCTCTTCCTGTATGTCCAATGTCAGAGCATCCATTATTAACAAGAAGAGGTAGGGACTCAGAGCCGACCCTTGATGTAAGCCCACTGTCACATTGAACTTGTCGGTGTTTCCAGCGACCGACCGGACTTGTGTACTAGATCGACTGTACATTGCACGAACCAACTCCACATACTTCCCAGGTATACCCTTCTCTTTCAAAGCCCACCATATCACATTACGGGTAACCCGGTCGTATGCCTTCTCGAGATCAACGAACACCATGTGCAGGTTCTTGTGGGCTTGTCTGTATTTCTCACACAACTGACGAAGAGTGAATACAGCATCCGTCGTACCCCGACCAGGCACAAAACCGAACTGGTTCTCCGAAACATCACTCCCGTCTCGCATCCTTCTTTCTATCACTTTCTCCCACACTTTCATAGTATGTGACATGAGCTTTATACCCCGATAACTGTTGCAGTCTTGTATATCTCCTGTTATTAGCTGAATTATATGTGTTTAATATATCGCTCCTTAAATACAAAAACACCACAAGTCAAAATATGCAAATTATACAGGAGCGGCATTTGAAAAAATAATTTGGATTATTTTATGATTTATGTGTAAACGATATGTATTACGTAATTTCTATAGGTATCAAAAGATGCGTAATTAAATAAACTTTTTATGTATATAGTAATTTTAACTATATCTCAAATAGGCTCTCGAAAAAATGCAAATAAGTTACTTTAGTTTATAGACTTTGACTTCGAGAACATTAAAATTCTAAAAATTAAACCACCATAATTAGGAAATTTTGAGTTTTATTTTCAGTAATCAACCTCACAAAACGTCAAATTATGAAAAAAAAAATGGTACAATATTTTACTACATTAGTAAACTTGCTAAGGGAAAACAAATATTGTAGTCTTATTATGAGATCATCAATTAAGTCTAAAATTAAAATTACCTACTGAAGGTACGAGTAATAAATTTAGGTTAAAAACAAACAAATCTTTTAAGCTATCAAAATGTAGATGCATAAACTTCTTGCACATATAAAGATTGTTGAAAAAATAAATACACATGTGTTAAAAGTTAACAGCTCTCAGTTACAACAATATAGTACCTACTTATAATAATTTAATAACAACTTAAAAATAAGTATACTTTAATAATTAACATTTTTAAGCTATAATTACGATCAAATCAGACTTTTAGGAAGGATTTTATCAGAAATGAAACAAAACTAGACTAATTTCTTCTTACTTAAACATACGGTTTGTACATAAACACTGTATTAGGTTACTTACTGAAAATCTGTATTAGGTTACTTATCAGAGGCGTGTAGAATGAAGTTCAATAACGAAAAATATCAATCTGTCAGACACTTCTAAATATTTTATCAATTAAACGAAATTAGTGATCTGTAAGGAGTCGCATCCAAATAGTGTCTCTGAGTTCGCCACTGAGCTGCGTAAAAAACACTATTTCTTTGCTACTATTGAAATAAAATATTAAGACTTAGGTGTTCAACTTGGTCCATAACATTACGTTTGACACCGAGGTAACTTTATCTTAAAATATCAGTTACAATCTTTATACCATAAGGCACCTAAGGAGTAAGAAACCTTCAAGATTATTTATTTAATGATCTACACTAATCACAATCATATAAAACATATGAACGTGGTGTAAATAGTGTGGTTTCAAAATTATTTTTATAAAACGAGTACTTAAAACTATATCGAGCGTAATACTTGCAAAGGTAGGTATAAGAAAACTTAAAACTAAAACATTGAAAATCAGTTCCCACTAGAAACTTATGCACTAATTTATGATGTTTTGAAAAATATACCATTGCTTACTTTATCAATCATCATAACCTTTATATCAGTCCATTTAAATTTATTGCCATCGTCATCTATATTGTAGTTTTCCTATACACAGACGTTTAAGGTAAAAAAATAATCGTGCGTCAGTACTTCAACAGTATAAGGCTTTCCATTTTTCTTTGCTGTTTTAATTAAAGTGATGAATACATCACGTCAATTTACGTTCCAGACCAATAGGTCTGGAACGTAAATTGGAGATGATTTCAATGCCCTCGTAATGTTACGTTGGATGATAGAATGGACGCAGTCTCCTTCGTTTTGCCCTTTTATTAGAATCTTATGAGTAAAACTCTTGATGTTCGGCAATTCTTGAGTCGCAACATTGCTAGCATAAATTTGTTCTTTTGTTGGCCACAGCAATTATTGCTATAAAAAGTGACGTCACAAGGTTCTGTGGCATTATAATTGCATTTTTATATAAAATAAAATCATTTTATATTTTAAAATATGTTACTCTAGCATAAAGAATAGGGAAATCATCCTAATTATTTTATGCCAAACTAACTTAATTTAAAATATGGTAGTATTATTGTATACAAAAATGAAAGAACATAGCAGATAAATAAGTGCAAAACTAACCTATTTCGGATTATGGTAGGGGAGCCCGGGGATGGTTGACCAATTTTCAGTTTAAAAGTTAATATTTTTATTGCTTTAATGATTATTTTTGTGAAAAGCAATTCCATTGCTAGTGACACTATTCAGCTCTAGAAAGAAATTACAATAAGCGCGATACCTATTAAAACATAGTATATAGGCTCGATTTTATAGATTGGGAAAAACCAGTCAACCTACCCCGTGCCTGGGGCAGGTTGACTTGTCACTAGGGGTAAGTTGACCTAAGAAGTAATGAGTACCAAGACTACGAAGGAACAAGATTAAAATACTAAAGTAAATGCAGTCATCATTTTTAAGAACATCTTCAACAACATTAAACATCATTAAGAACCTATCAGTCCACCTCCTGTTTAAAATAGTCTTTGATAGTCCTTTAGTCTAAAATTGTCCAAATAGTATTTATAGTGGGAAAACGAAGAACAGAAGGACCATGTTGCCGAGGCCGAGATAGCAACTGTGAAGGTCACCAGCGAATGTCGGTCAGCAGACGTCATTTTTCCCAATTTTTTGGTGCCAAGATGAGCTATGTCTCTATCAGGAATGTAAACCGTTGTCAGTCCTGTTTCATCTACATTCCAAATATACCTAGGGCTTAAATTTAAACGTAGGTAAACGGTTATTAGGTAATCAAAGAACAACTGCTCGTTGTTTTTGTTGAAAGAAGTGGCTCGAAATAAACTCGTAGCTTAAGGAGATCGAATAGAGAGAATAGGATGACGTTTAAGCAAACTCCCTACCCAATCTTCATCAGCAATCTGTTTTTTTTCCCATGATTCAGGAATAGATTTATTATTTTTTTTCGCAATTTTTTTTGCAAATTTTCAGGACTCGTAAGGCGTTAATCCATAATAAACATCAGCAGCTCCCTTATGGCCAATCTTCTGATGCAAGCTCTTCCTGGTCATTGAATATTTGTCTGTTTTTTATGTAGCCAACGCTTTCCAAGGTCAATTGCGATCTAGACAGTCCGGGATTGCATTCTTTTTTTTTTCAATTTACTACATGGCGATATTTTATATGGTATAGCAAATTCTTTGAATTGATACTTTTTTCGGCGAAAATAACTTGTCGACATACTCTCTCCAATATGTCTTTACGTCGATTTGACTTTCGTTTATAGATTCGCATCGTTCTAAACTGGAAATATTAGGTTAAGAACAATAATTTTTCTACCAATTTATATCTAGTATATCCAAAATTGTATGGGGCAGGTTGACTAGATAGTCAACCAACCCCTTTTTAAATGAGTCAACCAGCCCCAAACAACCTAGAAATTTTTAACTACGTACCTAAACCTTAAAATGGTGTCGTAATTAAAAATAATAAGGAAGCATACAAAGTTCGGAAATCAAACATTCGTATTAAACAGTTTGACAAGCAATCAAAACAAAATGAAAAGAGTTATAACAAATAGAATTAGGAAAAAAATAGTTACTTAAGTGTCTTGTTTTTGAACAATAGGCTCTAGCTGACAAACGGTTTGGGTCTGCTCCGCGGTTTTTCTGATGATTGTGCGCGGGGGAATAATGGATACGCTCACCTAGTCGGTCGATGCAAAAAGTTTGCCTAGCTCGCGTTTTTGACAATTAGTCTACCTGCCCCTATAGTCAACCAGCCCCGGTCTCCCCTACTTTAGCATAAAGGAATAAGAAAATTATTGTAATATTTTTTTTCAAAACTAACTTATTTTAAAACATAGTAGTATTGAACATAAAAATGAGAAAAAAAATTCAATTTATAAATTCAAAACTAACCTATTTTGAAATACTGTACTATTGCACATAAAAATGATAAGATATTAAGCCGTATGTGATCTGCAATACGAATATATTTTTGAATATGGCACTTACGAATAAATAACTTCATCTGTCTTTTAGCAGTATTTTGGAATGTTGTAGTTTTTCACAAACAAATACGTCTGTTCGTCCTGAGTGACTGTTGACAACTGATAATGTGTTACTTTTGCACGGAACTCAGTCACATAAACGGTACAAAACAAAACTAACGTGTGTGCGTTTGCGGGTGTTTTTGATCATAAAACAACGGGTGTTTTAGCAAAATAATAAAGTTTCATCGTTTTGGAAACATTCTGTGCAATAAAACAATTTTTGATATTTTTTGAAATGTGTGGCTTTTGTATTTAAGGAGCGATATATTATATTAATAAATGTGTTTTAAATAAGTTTAATTCACTCTACATTTACTAGGAACGACAAATTTAAAATGTATGTTTATATTTGCTTCATTTAAGGTATGCTGGGAATAGAAGACATTTGGAAACTACCTTCAAAAAACAATGTCATAATTAACCTTTTATGGCATTTAGTTATAAAATTATATATTATATAAACAATTTAATGATTTTAATAAATAGAATGATTATGACATCTCTATTCTATCAGAATTCATTCACTACGACATGCGCAAATAAAAATGATAAGGAACTCGGAAAATATTAAAATAGGAACAGTTATTTCAATAGATTAACCTTTTCACTTAAACTAGGCATACAGTACAACACCAGTGTAATTATAGATTAAATTAAAAGTACAGTTTAACCACTTGGCAACATGAGAATATTTCTAGAGAAAAGAAGTGGGTATTTCTCAGTTGTCAATTATATTATAATTTAACGTCTGTGTCAATAAAGCATAATAGTATATACAATCAGGTCTATTAAATGATTTTACGACTTTACCTGACGAAAAAGACATTGTTCAGGCTCATCAAATATAGTACAAGTAGGTACAATTAAAGATGAGTCGTATGTGGGTTGATTTTCATCAGTATCGATTAAGATTTCCGTAATGTAAAATGTTTAAACCTAATTACAATTTTACTTCATAGATTAATGGGTTTTTTCATAAAAGAATCGTAAGAAGTAAATTCTCCAGACACATATCGTTGGTATATATTCTTGCGCCCATATATATATCTGATCTACATACAATCTTCATACATTTTAAAACACATTAAAATTTCTTAACATTTTAGACAAATAAAAAATTAGATATTACAAAATGTATATAAAAAATTATTACTTATACTATATTATATAATTATCCCATTTAATCAAGAATTATATCTTAAATACACATATTTTGTATTTCATTACGGCAAAGGGCACAACTTGTTCATTAAAATTAACTTATTATTACCTTTAATACAGAAGCTCTTGGCCCTTTGATTTAAATTGATCTCAGGAAGCAATATTAATTACTATATTAGATATTGGCTGCGGCTTCGTCAGCGTTGACATAAAAGAGAGTTCGTTAAGATCGCTTTATTAATTTTTCTATATAAAAAGACGTTATTTGGACAGATACACACAAATACCCACTCACACACATATGTGTATACACACCTTGTATCGCACTTTAATCTGCCATTCACCGGTTTCATGTTCATTTTTCCCTATCCCGTGAAAATATCGCGATGAAGAGTAAGTAGCCTATGGTTTAATAGTGAAAAAATTTTTAAGTTAGTCCAGAAGTTTTCGAGCTTAATGAGTAAACAAACATACGAAAACACAAATCTTTTCTCTTTTTAATAGTAGTATAGATAGTTAAAGAATCTGTACGCCTTTGATGGTTCGTTGTTTTAATAAATTGGTGTTTTTCGGTCTAGTGGATACTATTACGAGGTATAAATTATTTTTTTTAACACTTTTTTGTGAAGTTCGGAAATTTATTTCTTGGTAAATAAAATAAGAGACTATTTTGTGAAATACTAAGGATAAGAATCTTTCGCTTTCAAAGGTATTTTAGGTATAAATGTGCCATACAACGTTTTGAATGACTAAAAAGTTGAAATATTTATTTATTATTTTATTGTTACATTATTCTATGTATTATATATTTAGTTAAGTAAGTGCATTGAGCAAAATTATATAAAAAAGCTGGGAGGTATTCAGAAAGAGATCCAGACACTTGGAGACTAACTGTTATCCTTACTAGGCACGTTTTAGAAACTTATAACAAAGTCAAGCTAGGGATACCGGGCGTTAGCAGCCGCAGTGTGAAACTTACACGTTTCTTAAAGAATTACTATATTAGATATTGGTCGAAAAATATGGGTCGAACTGGAATAAGTGCCTTATGTTTTTACATAAAGTAGAGATGTGAAATTCATTAATACAGGCAAGTACGGAATCTGCAACCTCTAAGATACTGTCTCAGTCGTTGACGTCGCTGAGCTTGTTAGCTCAGCGACGTAGGCGAGATGTTTCTCGCCTCCGGCTCTGATGTATAACGCCTGATGTTTAGTAAGTAGTGAAATTGGTTAAGTAAACAATTCTTACTTAAAAAACAATTTCTTAGATGCATATTATTCATGTTTCAATGTTAGTAAAACAAAATTTATACCTTCCTTGATACTAATGGCATAATAAAATACACTATTATCGTAAATCTATTAAAATTTAATTAAATGTTTCTCGCGACTGTTATCTATCTCTTCTAAGCCAAACTAAGTATCGCACTTAAAACAAGTATCACAAAATTTATAGTTCAAATTAGCCCCAATGTAGGCTGCAATAAATTTACATATGAATCTCATAACTAAACCCTGTACCTGTAACATATACCAGTGTCTAGAAACAGTACACTTTACAGAATTTATAACTACAATCTACAACTATTGAAAATTTTGATTTATTTAATGTTACAAATCATGATGAGCTAAAATTATTCTGAATTTATCTGAAATAAAATTGTAATAAATATAATGTTTATATTTATAATAATAAATAAGTAGCAGTTATTGTTTCTTGTAAAAATCAATATCTTATTTGTTATCTATTAAAAGAAATAAAAATCAAATAAAATATCTTTTGGTAAATGTTGTTTGATTATGAATGTCAAAAGATAAACTTATATCTATATTTTCTGTTCTTATAACATCGAAACCTAGTCATAAAAGGTATTCCCAAAATGTTTTTTTTTATATTGTTTTTTTTCTTTGCATCATGTTATTGTAAGTTAGATAAGATAAGTTTACTCTCAAAGTTGCCTCTGGCAACAGCCGGGAAGTTCATTTCAACCTAAATGGCATCCACTATCACCTAGAGCTGATGCAGTCAGCCAGCCATCCGTATGGCTATTTCACTCTGTGAATGACTTTCTGGCCCAAAGGGCAAAAGACAAAGCCGATTTTTTGGGCACTCGTTTTGGCTCAAACTCGACTTTGGAGGACCAAGGAAAGATACCGTACGTACCATCCCTCGGTGTCAGAGCTCGTTGCCGGATTTAGTTTTTGGTAAAAAACCACCCGACGACACTCTCTTCTTTCCTTGGACCTTCATATGTCGAGTGGGTATTATTGAAAGGTTTTTAGGGATAAGTCTTATGCCTTATCATTAGATTAGTCTTCGGTCTTATATGGCACAAGGGACTGCTTTCGAAGCTTCTTTCAAATTAACGCAAGAGTATATTTAAGTGGTTCGCCAGATTTTTGACTGGGCGGAGCATATAGGTTGTTCTCGTTCAATAACTGCTGGTGTACCCCAAGGCTGCATTCTATCCTTAACTCCTGTTCCTCCTGCATACAATGATATGTTGGATATTAACATTATTATACGAATGACAGCACTGGGGATCCAAATTACGGATGCACGGATTATTGCCGTGCCATGCCGTTCTCATCTCTGGCGTGGATCACTCCAATATCAGCTTCTACCTTTAGATTGCGTATAACGAAGGGCCGTTCGGATTACTGAGGATTCGGTGCTCTGTGAGCGGCTGGACTCTCTGGCTATATGCTGCTATATGATCTGAAGCTTGTTGCCGAAATTCATCACCACACAGCACCTCATCGCTTGCAAAACCATCCGTACGAACTGTATACGTGGCGATCTCTGGCTTTTGGGAACGCTTTTGGGAATTCTCGACTGTTCAACAAGAGTTTCTTGGCGGTGGTACTCATTGTTATCAGCGACCAGCACGCTTGTTTGTCCAACTTTCCAACAACAATTTCCAACAATATTTTATTAATATATGAGTGTTCTTTCTTACATATAAGTTATTTTGGCAAGCGCCTGCTTCTTTCCAGTTTTTTTCAGCTCTAGCTCCCTAGCCTTTAACTTGTGGTTACCGCGTTAGTTTGGCTTAAGCGCAGACAAAAATTACTAAAATCTCAAAACTGTGTATCAAAAATAAGGTAAAGCTTGTATCAATAAATGTTATGGCAAACAAAACTTGTTTCATTACACACTATGTCAATTACATAAAACTTTAGACGTCGGCGGACTAGATGGATGATGTTTGTTAATATATTATTATTTTTTATCAAGACTAATTCTTTGTACTTATATATATAAAAATTAACGAGCGTGATATCGATTTAAACAAAACTACATGTACTGTTGTAATTTGTGAATAAGTAATTGCTATTGTATTTTTTATTTTTCTAGATAAAGTTTTGAAGAAATATAATTGTTATTGCTTACTTTTTGCTTTTAGTTAATAAAAATCAATAATGTTTTTTAATTAGCCTGTCACTCATAAAAACGAACTAATTTGGAGTCGTGATTAAACTAACAGGACATGAGTTACTGTAGGTGGGTATTAAAGTCATCTGTTATGTATTATAAAAGCTTCAACAGCTTATTTTAATTATACTATAGATAAAATAAATTATCATCGGGCTGATCTACTACTACTTAAATAAAATGTACTGTCAAACAAAGATGTTTAGATTAAACAATTAAATTTCATCTTAAATTATGAAACTTTATTATGTTTTAAATTAAATATTTTTAAACCATATTATGCTTATCCTTGATTTATTCACAGTATTAAGTTTATTTGTCAGGACAAACAAACACATACAAGTTTAGAAGGATATCAATCGCACAGATGGTTCAGATTTTAATGGTATTACTTGTAATTGTACTAATGCTTTTAGTTTCTGATCCCACGGATAATGGATTAGCTATGTGTAATGCTTGAGATGGGAGATTAAATATATTAGTTCTGATTAGTCATTGTCCTTTCTATCTGTTGTATAAATAAATAAGGCTTAAATTCAATTTATGTGATAATTTAAAGTTCGAAATTTTAATTATATTTCACAGAGATTTGAAGTTTCAAATGATAATTCCAGGTTCTCCTTAAGGATTTATTAGAAAGGAATAAGTTAAAATAAAATTCACTAACGACCAGGAGAGGATTTAAGACTTAAGAAATTTCAAAATTTGAAGCAACATTGTAAATCTATACTAATACCACAAAGCTGGAAAGTTTGGTTATACGTATTAATCTCTCTGTCTCTTAGTCGAACTTTTAATGATTTTAGGCTATATAAAATACATCTATCAGCATGAAAAGAACCGTTTTACAAAATATATTTTTTACAAAATCAAATAGCAAATCAGACTTCAATTAATAGTTAAATAGTTTTCTTCATGATTTTTATAATACGTTATGCTGAGCTAAGGTTTAAAAATAAATAATGTTCCTATAACAATTTTATTAGAAAAAAATATCTATACATGTTATATATTAATAATTAAAAAATAAGTTAATATTCTCATTATCTGTACTTGTATTGTGTTGAACATATTTTGTAATACATTTTAAATTACTTAAAATTTTTAAATAACAAATAAATAATATTAAAGTAATGAAAGTTATGTTAAAGAATTCAAGATTATGCAAATATTATTATGTTATTAAATGATCTGGAATTTCCTTTGTACTTGGGATATATTTATAATGTTTTTGCCAGAGGTTGCAGTTTCAATTATTTTATTATTTAAATATATATGTGAAAAATACTATTTTAAAAGTTTCAACAACTGTAACCGTACCGTACACACTTTATTTTATAAATGGCAAATATTATATAATAATATTAGTGATTATTTGTCTTAAGAATGTGTATAGATATACTATATGTAAAACGAGAATTAATACTTAAAGTATCGGATTGGGAAATCAACTAGTGAATTCAGTATATTATAACTGAGTTGAAATAAACTACTAATCCGCTCCATTTTTCAGGCGAACCTATTTCATTTAATAATGAACATTCAATGCTATTATTTACTTAGTTTTCTATATTTAATTTCAAGCGTAATCAAAAAAATATTGGTTTTAATGGAATACAACATATTATAATTATTTATTATATAAACCGCAAAATAGGTTGAAACGTACATTCAGATGAATAATTTTAATGATTGTTATTATACATTGGGTTATATTTGACCTTTACCTTTTGTTGTCTAGGATCTTTTTATTAATGTGGTGTGTATAATAGGTATTTCAATATGTATGTCTCCATAATTTTAAGCTTGTTAGCAACTAGTAAATAATCGTGAAAGAGGTCCTTTTCTGTTCATAACTACGAAAGCTAAAGATGTTCCCTATTATTCCAACATTTTTTGATTATTGAACTGATAATGACATACTTACATATTTTTAAATCTTTAAAACAATTAATAGTCATTAAGACCATTATTAATTTTACATGACTATTTATTTTAACACTTTAAACGTTCGATCTAGTTTTGTAACTTTGCTTTAATAATTTAAACGTTGTTTAAGATGTTTTTTAAAAATTCAATTATTTAGATATTGTTTGAAACAGCAACATATATATCTAATACATGTTAGTTATATATATTTCGCTAGCGGCTAGATTCTAGTAATGTATGAGCG
The DNA here is from genome assembly GCA_918358695.1 of Melinaea menophilus ssp. n. AW-2005. Classification (NCBI taxonomy): domain Eukaryota; kingdom Metazoa; phylum Arthropoda; class Insecta; order Lepidoptera; family Nymphalidae; genus Melinaea; species Melinaea menophilus. The sequence goes on along the minus strand of OU911045.1, from coordinate 18,053,962 downwards.
GTTTTTTACCTGCGACTTGAATTTGAATAATAATCTATCATCATAAAAATGTATCCAAATCAATATTTTTTATTGTAATTACAGGCAACACCGAATTTAGAGTTTTGTTAAATATGGAGTGACCAACCTTATAATAGCTTTACCAATAGAAAATAAATAGACAAAAACTATTTAACACTCAAGTAATTGTGTAAGTGTTGTAAGTATTCAATTCATTGACTTACTTTTCATGCTTAATTTAAAAAAATCGACTAAATAAGACGAGTGATATTTTTGTTTATATATATTTTTCTAAATTTATGTTAATCCCAGTTTTGTGTATTATAATATACAAAATAAATATTTATAGATTTAAAGGTATATTTCTTTAAATATAAAAATCTTAAGAGACGATTATAGAAATACTTCGTCTAAAATTCCGACGTATTAGACCTCGATGACGGATATTGTGCCCCAAAAAAATCTATATAAAGTCACCTTTCTTTAGATATTTTTAATTCGTTTGGGCGAATGGATGGAATTTCCCCAAACACTGTGCTACTTACAAGGCGACGTCCCAATACTAACTCATGAAATACCGCCCTTGTCCATCCGATCCCAAAGGGACCCAGCTATCAGTATTTACAAGCTGATTACCATTTTCTTATACATTACTCGTAAAATATTTTTTATCCAATATGATCACAGCAATTCGTAATATAACATTTTTTTTTGTTTTTTAATGCTGCTAATTAATTTCTGACTAAATGATTCTAATTGCCCATAATGATCTGAGATTACCATATTTATTATTTTATTTATATTTACGTAAACAATTTCTGAACATATTCTCTTTGCAAGGGCTTGTTTCAATAAGTATAGTAGCAAAATAGACACTCTCATTTTTACACATTTGATCACTGGTAAATAAATAGATAACTATATTACATGTATACATACATATTTTAAATTGTTCCTTAATATGTATGTATAATAAGATCACTAAGAATGAATTAATGGAAAAATATTTGTATAAAAGACATGAATGGCATTTCATAGACATTTATCAATTTGGTATAGATAGATCATCGTGCTGTAAATATACATATAACGTTGTATGTAAATCTGAACAACCGCGTGATATTTATGAGAACCAACAAAACACCGAACTTTTGACAGAGATTCGATCACACAGATGGATGAGATTTTAACGGTATTACTAGTAATTCTAGTAATGCGTTTAGTTTCCGGTCCCGCTGCCGATGGGTCGGCGTAGTATGAAACTGTCGGGAATAACTTTTAAATACATCTGTTTTATTTGATTAATTATTGTTTTTTATAGTTTTAGTATTCTTTTCTGTATTTTTAGAGTTTTTAATACTAAAATAATTTATTTTTTACATGGTTTGAACGTATAAGTATAAAACTGTATTTAATTTTGAAATAAAAAAATTGTGTATTGTTTTTTTCACAAGCAAGAAGAAAGGGATACTAAATAAAAAGGAGGTAAAGTGATCTTTATGTACTTTATTTAAGCATACGGTGTAATAAAATAAAACAAAGAGTCTTTTGTTTGCTGATATTTCAGTTTTAAATTTACGCAATTTTTTTTTCTAAAAAAGATATTTTCAGGCGAATAACTTTTCCAAGAAAATATTTTTGTCCATTCTCGAGTTGTATTTTGCATATATGTATAGTACAGATACCGTGTTTAGATATGGTCCTAAAAAGTATAATTTGTGATCTAAACTTCGTTAACTTGAAAATAAACTTTAAAAAATTTAGATAGTAACTTTACCAAAGTTACTATCTAATTTTTTTTTTAAGCCGATACATTATATCTTTCTTGCGGTTTTCTAAGCGGCTGTTGTTCTTCTATGTTTGAATGACGCTATGCAGATATACAGATATTTCTGTTTTACAATAAATTATTTGTAATGAAATTAAAATCGATAATATTTTAAAAGAAACGTACTGCCACATTTCTTTTAAAATATTAGGGCACACTAATCGTATAAAATTGATTGTTTTTACCGTTTTCAAACGTTATGGATTCAAATTTTCTAATTTAGCTTTAAAACTTTGGCTGCTCATGAGTTCTTTTTAGCTAATTACAAAAGTCAGAATAATTAAAACTTTTATAATTGTCGAGATGAGGGAATACTAAAATTTACTTCACAGTGAACAATGGGAAAAGACAGTAAAAAAGAACTTTCTCAATTAGATGCGGTAATAAGTTACCTTCTCAAAAAAAAATCACGAATTTAACAAAATTTCTTCTTATAATTATTTATAATTAGTATATAAATGTTTATTGTTGGTGCTGTTTACAATAAAAATTTCAGGAATACATCTAAATTTAACATTTACTATTTTTTATTGTTGAAAAATAAGCAACACTTAACTGTTGCCATTTCCGAGTCTAGAGTGCGCCACCGGAATATTCATTAGTAATATTATTAAATTAATATGACTTTTGTATCTCAAACTTAATTGTTTCACGTATATAATTACGTTACTTTGTTGATCCAGTTTTATATAAGAAAGAAATATAATTCTTGGAGATGGAATACTAATAAACTACAAATCTTAAAAGACTATTATTAGTTTAACCCGATTGTTAATATTTTATTAAAATCTTTCAAAAAATATATAATTTGGTAGAAATAAACTACAATGAACATTATGAAAAGATTTATTTATTATTTAATAAAAATTCTTCCATCCGAAGTTTCATTAGAAAAAAATATCTATCCTCCGATTCAAATAGTTTTGCAAGTAATTGACATCGCAGTTTTATTCATTCTCCAGAAAGAAAAGTTAGTTGAATCATTGGATAAAAAAAGCTAAATTCAATCCTAATGAAGAAATGACTCGTTGAATGGAGATCGTGAATAGTGTTAATCACCGTACTGCTAATCAAAGACTAAGTCTTTAGCTGAATACAGCGAGTCTATAAAGAAAACAATATCTTCATGAATATAAATTTTATTAAAAATCTAATGATGTTTTTATAAATTCTCCCCTTTAGTTTAAGGGGAATTCGGGCATCACATGTCGTCCCAGTGACCTGTCGCCATTTCATCCATCCTGTGTTGATTCTGTGCTTTACGTCCCGGTCAATATGCCATCGCTTTGAAACAAAGAACCAAGATAGCGAAACTCTGAGCAGACTGGTAACGGTACTCCGTCGAACAAAATAGGAACAAAACTGGAGACACCGCCGAAATCGCAGAACATGTGCTCTGTTTTAGTTCTGCTCACTTCCAGGCCGACACTCTCTAGCTTTTGTTGCCATTTTACCAGTCTACTCTGCATCTCAATTCCATTCTCGCGGACAAGAACAATATCATCAGCAAAAAGCATGCACCAGGGTGCCTCTTCCTGTATGTCCAATGTCAGAGCATCCATTATTAACAAGAAGAGGTAGGGACTCAGAGCCGACCCTTGATGTAAGCCCACTGTCACATTGAACTTGTCGGTGTTTCCAGCGACCGACCGGACTTGTGTACTAGATCGACTGTACATTGCACGAACCAACTCCACATACTTCCCAGGTATACCCTTCTCTTTCAAAGCCCACCATATCACATTACGGGTAACCCGGTCGTATGCCTTCTCGAGATCAACGAACACCATGTGCAGGTTCTTGTGGGCTTGTCTGTATTTCTCACACAACTGACGAAGAGCGAATACAGCATCCGTCGTACCCCGACCAGGCACAAAACCGAACTGGTTCTCCGAAACATCACTCCCGTCTCGCATCCTTCTCTCTATCACTTTCTCCCACACTTTCATAGTATGTGACATGAGCTTTATACCCCGATAACTGTTGCAGTCTTGTATATCTCCTGTTATTAGCTGAATTATATGTGTTTAATATATATTATATTAATAAATGTGTTTTAAATAAGTTTAATTCACTCTACATTTACTAGGAACGACAAATTTAAAATGTATGTTTATATTTGCTTCATTTAAGGTATGCTGGGAATAGAAGACATTTGGAAACTACCTTCAAAAAACAATGTCATAATTAACCTTTTATGGCATTTAGTTATAAAATTATATATTATATATACAATTTAATGATTTTAATAAATAGAATGATTATGACATCTCTATTCTATCAGAATTCATTCACTACGACATGCGCAAATAAAAATGATAAGGAACTCGGAAAATATTTAAATAGGAACAGTTATTTCAATAGATTAACCTTTTCACTTAAACTAGGCATACAGTACAACACCAGTGTAATTATAGATTAAATTAAAAGTACAGTTTAACCACTTGGCAACATGAGAATATTTCTAGAGAAAAGAAGTGGGTATTTCTCAGTTGTCAATTATATTATAATTTAACGTCTGTGTCAATAAAGCATAATAGTATATACAATCAGGTCTATTAAATGATTTTACGACTTTATCTGACGAAAAAGACATTGTTCAGGCTCATCAAATATAGTACAAGAAGGTACAATTAAAGATGAGTCGTATGTGGGTTGATTTTCATCAGTATCGATTAAGATTTCCGTAATGTAAAATGTTTAAACCTAATTACAATTTTACTTCATAGATTAATGGGTTTTTTCATAAAAGAATCGTAAGAAGTAAATTCTCCCGACACATATCGTTGGTATATATTCTTGCGCCCATATATATATCTGATCTACATACAGTCTTCATACATTTTAAAACACATTAAAATTTCTTAACATTTTAGACAAATATTACAAAATGTATATAAAAAATTATTACTTATACTATACTATATAATTATCCCATTTAATCAAGAATTATATCTTAAATACATTTATATATATTTCATTACGGCAAAGGCCACAACTTGTTCATTAAAAATTAACTTATTACTACCTTTAATACAGAAGCTCTTGGCCCTTTGATTTTAATTGATCTCAGGAAGCAATATTAATTACTATATTAGATATTGGCTGCGGCTTCGTCAGCGTTGACATAAAAGAGAGTTCGTTAAGATCGCTTTATTAATTTTTCTATATAAAAAGACGTTATTTGGACAGATACACACAAATACCCACTCACACACATATGTGTATACACACCTTGTATCGCACTTTAATCTGCCATTCACCGGTTTCATGTTCATTTTTCCCTATCCCGTGAAAATATCAGGATGAAGAGTAAGTAGCCTATGGTTTAATGGTGAAAAAAGTTTTAAAGTTAGTCCAGAAGTTTTCGAGCTTAATGAGTAAACAAACATACGAAAACACAAATCTTTTCTCTTTTTAATAGTTGTATAGATAGGTAAAGAAATTGTACGCCTTTGATGGTTCGTTGTTTTAATAAATTGGTGTGTTTCGGTCTAGTGGATAATATTACCAGCTATAAATAATTTTTTTACACTTTTTTGTGAAGTTCGGCAATTTATTTATAGGTGAATAAAATAAGAGATTATTTTGTGAAATGCTTAGAATAGAAATTATCGTTTTCAAAGATATTTTAGGTATGAATGTACCATACAATGTTTAGTATGTCTAAAAAGTTTAAATATTTTTATATATTATTTTATTGTTACATTACTCTATAAATTATAATATATTAAGTACCTTTATCGAGCAGAATGATAAAACAAAAACTAGGAGCTATTTAGAAAGAGAGCAAGACATTCAGAAACTTCAAGACTAACTTTTATCCTTACTAGGCACGTTTTAGAAACTTATAACAAAGTCAAGCTACGGATACCGGGCGTTAGCAGCCGCAAACAGTCTGAAACTTACACGTTTTTTAAAGCAAAAATATAGATTAAACTAGAATAAGTGCCTTATGTTTTACATAATATAGAGATGGAAAATTCATTAACATGGGCAATTATTAGATCTGCGACCTCTAGGGTACTGTCTCAGTCGTTGATTTTCCAAACTGAGCTAACGTTTCGCCACCGGCTATAATGTATTGTAATGAAGTTTGGTAAGTAATAAAATTGCCTAAATAACCATTTCTTACTTTAAAAAAATATTCTTACATGTATATTATTCATGTTTCGAAGTTAGTAAAACCCAAAACAAAATTTATACCTTCTTTGATACTAATGGCATAATAAATTTTACACTATTATCATAAATCTATTAAAATTTAATTAAATGTTTCTCACGACTGTTATATATCTTTTCTAAGCCAAACTAAGTATCGCACTTAAAACAAGTATCACAAAATTTATAGTTCAAATTAGCCCCAATGTAGGCTGCAATAAATTTACATATGAATCTCATAACTAAACCCCTGTACCTGTAACATATACCAGTGTCTAGAAACAGTACACAATAAATAAGATATAATAATGAATTTATAACTACAACCTACAACTATTGCTAATTTTGATTTATTTTTTGTTACAAATCATGATGAGCTAAAATTATTCTGAATTTATCTTAAATAAAATTGTAATAAATATAATGTTTATAATTATAATATTAAATAAATTGTTATTATAATTATAAACATTACAGTTATTTTTTCTTGTAAAAATAAATATGTTATTTTTTATCTTGGCCGTTCAGATTACTGAGGATTCGGTGGTCTATGAACGGCTGGACTCTGTGGCATTGCGTAGATACGTGGCCTCTTTATGCGTCTGCTATATGATCTGATGCTTGTTTGTGAATTTCATCACCACACAGCACCTCATCGCTTGCAAAACCATCTGTACGAGCTGTATACGTGGCGATCTCTGGCTTTTGGGAATTCTCGGCTGTTCAAAAAGAATTCTTGGGCGGTGATACTCATTTGTCATCAGCGACTAGCACGCTTGTTTGTCTAACTTAAAAAAAAAACATTTTAGATCCCTTGTTATTTCATATAAAAGAAAAATATATATTTAAAAATATTAGTTTACTTTCTTTAAAATTTTTTTTTGTATATGTTTCATAAGCAATTCTGTGGGTGAAAAATGATACTGGGAAACACGGAAACAGATAAGAAAATTAGATGATCTTTGATATTGTCTTTGCATCTTGAGTGAAATCTCATCTCGTTACGATAAGATTTCACTCAAGATGATATATATCTAATGATATATAGAGGTAATTAATCTATGAGGTAATTAATGTATGGTATATAGTCTTTTTTATGTAAAATTTTTTGACTTTTTTTCAATGAAAAGTAGTAGAAAATATTTTTGTCGTATTTGTGGAAAAATATTAAATATTTAAAACATTTCGAAGCATTTTCATTTTATTCTTGGTCTAAAGTGTTGTATCTTACATATAAGTTATTTTGACAAGCGCCTGCTTCTTTCCAGGTTTTTTTTTCAGCTCTAGCTCCATTAATATTCCTGGGCCCTTAGCTTGCGCTTATCATGTGAGTTTGGTATAAGCTCTGATAAAAATTACTAAAATCCTTAAATAAAAATAAGGTATTGCTAGTATAAATAAAAGTTATGGCAAACAAAACTTGTTTCATTACCACACTATATCAATTACATAAAACTTTTGACGTCGGCGGACTTGATGGATGATATTTATTACTATATTATTATTTTTTATGAAGACTAAAATCTTTGTAGTTACATATATAAAAACTAATTTGCGTGATATCGATTTAGACAAAAATACATTTACTGTTGTAATTTGTAAATAAATAATTGCTATTGTATTTTTTATGTTTTTCTAGATAAAGTTTTGAAGAAATGTAATTGTTATTGCTTACTTTTTGCTTTTAGTTAATAAAAATCAATAATGTTTTTTAATTAGCCTGTCACTCATAAAAACGAACTAATTTGGAGTCGTGATTAAACTAACAGGACATGAGTTACTGTAGGTGGGTATTAAAGTCATCTGTTATGTATTATAAAAGCTTCAACAGCTTATTTTAATTATACTATAGATAAAATAAATTATCTTGTGGCTGATCTACTACTACTTAAATAAAATGGACTGTCAAATAAAGATGTTTAGATTAAACAATTAAACATCTTAAATTATGAAACTTTATTATGTATTAAATTAAATATTTTTAAACAATCTTAAATTATTTCTAAAGCATATCTTACTAACCCTTGATTTATTCACAGTATTAACTTTATTTGTCAGGACAAACAAACACATACAAGTTTTGAAGGATATCAATCGCACAGATGGTTCAGATTTTAATGGTATTACTTGTAATTCTACTAATGCTTTTAGTTTCTGATCCCACGGATAATGGATTAGCTATGTGTAATGCTTGAGATGAGATATTAAATATATTAGTTCTGATAAGTCATTGTCCTTTCTATCTGTTGTATAAATAAATAAGACTCAAATTCAAGTTATGTGATAATTTAGAGATCGAAATTTTAATTATATTTCACAGAGATTTGAAGTTTTAAACGATAATTCCAGGTTCTCCTTAAGGATTTATTAGAAAGGAATAAGTTAAAATAAAATTTACTAACGACCAGCAGAGGATTTAAGACTTAGAAATTACAAAATTTGAAGCAACATTGTAAATCTATACTAATACCACAAAGCTGGAGAGTTTGGTTATACGTATTAATCTCTCTGTCTCTTAGTCGAACTTTTAATGATTTTAGGCTATATAAAATACATCTATCAGCATGAAAAGAACCGTTTTACAAAATATATTTTTTACAAAATCAAATAGCAAATCAGACTTCAATTAATAGTTAAATAGTTTTCTTCATGATTTTTATAATACGTTATGCTGAGCTAAGGTTTAAAAATAAATAATGTTCCTATAACAATTATATTAGAAAAAAATGTCTATACATGTTATATATTAATAATTAAACAATAAGTTAATTTTTACATTATCTTATACTTGTATTCTGTTGAACATATTTTGTAATACAATTTAAATTACTTAAAATTTTTAAATAACAAATAAATAATATTAAAGTAATGAAAGTTATGTTAAAGAATTCAAGATTATGCAATGCAAATATTATTATGTTATTAAATGATCTGGAATTTCTTTTCTACTTGGGATATATTTATAATATTTTGGCAAATGATGCAGTTTCGATTATTTTATTATATAGAAATATATATGTGAAAATTACTATTTTAAAAGTTTACACAACTGTAACTGTACCGTACACACTTTATTTTGTAAATGGCAAATATTATATAATAATATTAGTGATTATTTGTCTTAAGAATGTGTATAGATATACTATATGTAACACTAGAATTAAAACTTAAAGTATTTGATTGGGAAATCGACTTGTGAATTCAGTATATTATAACTGAGTTGAAATAAACTACTAATCCGCTCCATTTTTCAGGCGAACCTATTTCAATTAATAATGAAAATTCAATGCTATTATTCACTTAGTTTTCTTTATTTACATTCAAGCATAATCAGAAAAATATTGGTTTTAATTGAATACAACATATTATAATTATTTATTATATAAACCGCAAAATAGGTTGAAACGTACATTCGGATGAATAATTTTAATCATTGTTATTACGAGTATACATTGGGTTAGATTTGACCTTTACATTTTGTTGTCTAGGATCTTTTTATTAATGTGGTGTGCGTAATAGGTATATTAGTATGTATGTCTCCATAACTTTAAGCTTGTTAGCAGCTAGTAAATAATCATAACAAACCTCTTTTCTGTTCCTAACTACGAAAGCTAAATCTCTCTATCTCTCTTATTCCAACATCTTTTGATTATTGAACTGATAATGACATACTTCAAGAAAATTTTCAAAGCCAATAATTCCTTTTTCGTGATTATTAGGTATTATAGTTATTTTTTGTGTTAATATATAAGTAATATTATATTTGTTTCTGTATTAAACAGGTACTCTGAAATATTTAAGTTAAATAATTAATTTGTCATTAAAAATAATTTACACTATCATGTCATCTGATATTAAATTCGTGTTTTTGTTGTTTTTATTTTAAGATCTTGCGTTAATATCATTAGCATATTTTTAAATCTTTAAAACAATTAATAGTCATTAAGACCATTATTAATTTTACTTGACTATTTACTTTAACACTTTAAACGTTCGATCTAGTTTTGTTACTTTGCTTTAATAATTTAATTGTTGCATTTTTCTAAATTTATGTTAATCCCAGTTTTGTGTATTATAATATACAAAATAAATATTTATAGATTTAAAGATATATTTATTTAAATATAAAAATCTTAAGAGACGATTATATAAACACTTCGTCTAAAATTCCGACGTATTAGACCTCGATGACGGATATTGTGCCCCAGAAAAATCTATATAAAGTCACCTTTCTTTAGATATTTTTAATTCGTTTGGGCGAATGGATGGAATTTCCCCAACACTGTGCTACTTACAAGCCAAAGTCCCGATACTAACTCAGGAAATACCGCTCTTGTCCATCCGATCCCAAAGGTTATCAGTATTTACAAGCTGATTACGAGTTTCTTATACATTACTCGTAAAATATTTCTTATCTAATATGATCATAGCAATTCGTAATATAACTATTTTTTTTTTGTTTTTTAATGCTGCTAATTAATTTCTGCCTAAATGATTCTAATTGCCCATAATGATCGGAGTTTACCATATTTATTATTTTATTTATATTTACATAAACAATTTCTGAACATATTCTCTTTGCAAGGGCTTGTTTCAATAAGTATAGTAGCCAAATAGACACTCTCATTTTTACACATTTGATCACTGGTAAATAAATAGATAACTATATTACATGTATACATACATATTTTTAATTATTCCTTAATATGTATGTATAATAAGATCACTAAGAATGAATTAATGGAAAAATATTTGTATAAAAGACATGAATGGCATTTCATAGACATTTATCAATTTGGTATAGATAGATCATCGTGCTGTAAATATACATATAACGTTGTATGTAAATCTGAACAACCTCGTGATATATACGAGAACAAACAAAACACCGAACTTTTGACAGAGATTCGATCACACAGATGGATGGAATTTTAATGGTATTACTAGTAATTCTACTAATGCGTTTAGTTTCCGATCCCGCGGCCGATGGGTTGGCGTAGTATGAAACTGTCGGGAATAACTTTTAAATAAATCAATTTTATTTGATTAATGTTTTTAGTTTTAGTATTCTTTTCTGTATTTTAAGAGTTTTTAATACTAAAATAATTTATTATTTACATGGTTTGGACGTATACTACGTTGGAATATAAAACTGTATTTAATTTTTAAATACAAAAATTGTATATTGTTTTCTTCACAAGCACGAAGGAAGGGATAGGAAATAAAAAGAAGGTAAAGTGATCTTTATGTACTTTATTTAAGCATACGGTGTAATAAAATAAAACAAAGAGTCTTTTGTTTGCTGTTTTTTCAGTTTTAAATTTAGCCCATTTTTTTTTAAAAAAGATATTTTCAGGCGAATAACTTTTCCAAGAAAATATTTTTGTCCATTCTCGAGTTGTATTTTGCATATATGTATAGTACAGATACCGTGTTTAGATATGGTCCTAAAAAGTATAATTTGTGATCTAAACTTCGTTAACTTGAAAATAAACTTTAAAAAATTTAGATAGTAACTTTACCAAAGTTACTATCTAATTTTTTTTTAAGCCGATACATTATATCTTTCTTGCGGTTTTCTAAGCGGCTGTTGTTCTTCTATGTTTGAATGACGCTATGCAGATATACAGATATTTCTGTTTTACAATAAATTATTTGTAATGAAATTAAAATCGATAATATTTTAAAAGAAACGTACTGCCACATTTCTTTTAAAATATTAGGGCACACTAATCGTATAAAATTGATTGTTTTTACCGTTTTCAAACGTTATGGATTCAAATTTTCTAATTTAGCTTTAAAACTTTGGCTGCTCATGAGTTCTTTTTAGCTAATTACAAAAGTCAGAATAATTAAAACTTTTATAATTGTCGAGATGAGGGAATACTAAAATTTACTTCACAGTGAACAATGGGAAAAGACAGTAAAAAAGAACTTTCTCAATTAGATGCGGTAATAAGTTACCTTCTCAAAAAAAAATCACGAATTTAACAAAATTTCTTCTTATAATTATTTATAATTAGTATATAAATGTTTATTGTTGGTGCTGTTTACAATAAAAATTTGAGGAATACATCTAAATTTAACATTTACTATTTTTTATTGTTGAAAAATAAGCAACACTTAACTGTTGCCATTTCCGAGTCTAGAGTGCGCCACCGGAATATTCATTAGTAATATTATTAAATTAATATGACTTTTGTATCTCAAACTTAATTGTTTCACGTATATAATTACGTTACTTTGTTGATCCAGTTTTATATAAGAAAGAAATATAATTCTTGGAGATGGAATACTAATAAACTACAAATCTTAAAAGACTATTATTAGTTTAACCCGATTGTTAATATTTTATTAAAATCTTTCAAAAAATATATAATTTGGTAGAAATAAACTACAATGAACATTATGAAAAGATTTATTTATTATTTAATAAAAATTCTTCCATCCGAAGTTTCATTAGAAAAAAATATCTATCCTCCGATTCAAATAGTTTTGCAAGTAATTGACATCGCAGTTTTATTCATTCTCCAGAAAGAAAAGTTAGTTGAATCATTGGATAAAAAAAGCTAAATTCAATCCTAATGAAGAAATGACTCGTTGAATGGAGATCGTGAATAGTGTTAATCACCGTACTGCTAATCAAAGACTAAGTCTTTAGCTGAATACAGCGAGTCTATAAAGAAAACAATATCTTCATGAATATAAATTTTATTAAAAATCTAATGATGTTTTTATAAATTCTCCCCTTTAGTTTAAGGGGAATTCGGGCATCACATGTCGTCCCAGTGACCTGTCGCCATTTCATCCATCCTGTGTTGATTCTGTGCTTTACGTCCCGGTCAATATGCCATCGCTTTGAAACAAAGAACCAAGATAGCGAAACTCTGAGCAGACTGGTAACGGTACTCCGTCGAACAAAATAGGAACAAAACTGGAGACACCGCCGAAATCGCAGAACATGTGCTCTGTTTTAGTTCTGCTCACTTCCAGGCCGACACTCTCTAGCTTTTGTTGCCATTTTACCAGTCTACTCTGCATCTCAATTCCATTCTCGCGGACAAGAACAATATCATCAGCAAAAAGCATGCACCAGGGTGCCTCTTCCTGTATGTCCAATGTCAGAGCATCCATTATTAACAAGAAGAGGTAGGGACTCAGAGCCGACCCTTGATGTAAGCCCACTGTCACATTGAACTTGTCGGTGTTTCCAGCGACCGACCGGACTTGTGTACTAGATCGACTGTACATTGCACGAACCAACTCCACATACTTCCCAGGTATACCCTTCTCTTTCAAAGCCCACCATATCACATTACGGGTAACCCGGTCGTATGCCTTCTCGAGATCAACGAACACCATGTGCAGGTTCTTGTGGGCTTGTCTGTATTTCTCACACAACTGACGAAGAGCGAATACAGCATCCGTCGTACCCCGACCAGGCACAAAACCGAACTGGTTCTCCGAAACATCACTCCCGTCTCGCATCCTTCTCTCTATCACTTTCTCCCACACTTTCATAGTATGTGACATGAGCTTTATACCCCGATAACTGTTGCAGTCTTGTATATCTCCTGTTATTAGCTGAATTATATGTGTTTAATATATATTATATTAATAAATGTGTTTTAAATAAGTTTAATTCACTCTACATTTACTAGGAACGACAAATTTAAAATGTATGTTTATATTTGCTTCATTTAAGGTATGCTGGGAATAGAAGACATTTGGAAACTACCTTCAAAAAACAATGTCATAATTAACCTTTTATGGCATTTAGTTATAAAATTATATATTATATATACAATTTAATGATTTTAATAAATAGAATGATTATGACATCTCTATTCTATCAGAATTCATTCACTACGACATGCGCAAATAAAAATGATAAGGAACTCGGAAAATATTAAAATAGGAACAGTTATTTCAATAGATTAACCTTTTCACTTAAACTAGGCATACAGTACAACACCAGTGTAATTATAGATTAAATTAAAAGTACAGTTTAACCACTTGGCAACATGAGAATATTTCTAGAGAAAAGAAGTGGGTATTTCTCAGTTGTCAATTATATTATAATTTAACGTCTGTGTCAATAAAGAATAATAGTATATACAATCAGGTCTATTAAATGATTTTACGACTTTATCTGACGAAAAAGACATTGTTCAGGCTCATCAAATATAGTACAAGAAGGTACAATTAAAGATGAGTCGTATGTGGGTTGATTTTCATCAGTATCGATTAAGATTTCCGTAATGTAAAATGTTTAAACCTAATTACAATTTTACTTCATAGATTAATGGGTTTTTTCATAAAAGAATCGTAAGAAGTAAATTCTCCCGACACATATCGTTGGTATATATTCTTGCGCCCATATATATATCTGATCTACATACAGTCTTCATACATTTTAAAACACATTAAAATTTCTTAACATTTTAGACAAATATTACAAAATGTATATAAAAAATTATTACTTATACTATACTATATAATTATCCCATTTAATCAAGAATTATATCTTAAATACACATATTTTGTATTTCATAACGGCAAAAGCCACAAGTTGTTCATTAAAAATTAACTTATTATGACCTTTAACACAGAAGCTCTTGGCCCTTTCATTTAAATTGATCTCAGGAAGCAATATTAATTACTATATTAGATATTGGCTGCGGCTTCGTCAGCGTTGACATAAAAGAGAGTTCGTTAAGATCGCTTTATTAATTTTTCTATATAAAAAGACGTTATTTGGACAGATACACACAAATACCCACTCACACACATATGTGTATACACACCTTGTATCGCACTTTAATCTGCCATTCACCGGTTTCATGTTCATTTTTCCCTATCCCGTGAAAATATCGGGATGAAGAGTAAGTAGCCTATGGTTTAATGGTGAAAAAAGTTTTAAAGTTAGTCCAGAAGTTTTCGAGCTTAATGAGTAAACAAACATACGAAAACACAAAACTTTTCTCTTTTTAATAGTAGTATAGATAGTTAAAGAAACTGTACGCCTTTGATGGTTCGTTGTTTTAATAAATTGGTGTTTTTCGGTCTAGTGGATACTATTACGAGCTATAAATTATTTTTTTTAACACTTTTTTGTGAAGTTCGGAAATTTATTTCTTGGTAAATAAAATAAGAGACTATTTTGTGAAATACTTAGGATAAGAATCTTTCGCTTTCAAATGTATTTTAGGTATAAATGTGCCATACAACGTTTTGAATGACTAAAAAGTTGAAATATTTATTTATTATTTTATTGTTACATTATTCTATGTATTATATATTTAGTTAAGTAAGTGCATTGAGCAGAATTATATAAAAAAGCTGGGAGGTATTCAGAAAGAGATCCAGACACTTGGAGACTAACTGTTATCCTTACTAGGCACGTTTTAGAAACTTATAACAAAGTCAAGCTAGGGATACCGGGCGTTAGCAGCCGCAGTGTGAAACTTACACGTTTCTTAAAGAATTACTATATTAGATATTGGTCGAAAAATATGGGTCGAACTGGAATAAGTGCCTTATGTTTTTACATAAAGTAGAGATGTGAAATTCATTAATATAGGCAAGTACGGAATCTGCAACCTCTAAGATACTGTCTCAGTCGTTGACGTCGCTGAGCTTGTTAGCTCAGCGACGTAGGCGAGATGTTTCTCGCCTCCGGCTCTGATGTATAATGCCTGATGTTTAGTAAGTAGTGAAATTGGTTAAGTAAACAATTCTTACTTAAAAAACAATTTCTTAGATGCATATTATTCATGTTTCAATGTTAGTAAAACCCAAAACAAAATTTATACCTTCCTTGATACTAATGGCATAATAAAATACACTATTATCGTAAATCTATTAAAATTTTATTAAATGTTTCTCACGACTGTTATCTATCTCTTCTAAGCCAAACTAAGTATCGCACTTAAAACAAGTATCACAAAATTTATAGTTCAAATTAGCCCCAATGTAGGCTGCAATAAATTTACATATGAATCTCATAACTAAACCCTGTACCTGTAACATATACCAGTGTCTAGAAACAGTACACTTTACAGAATTTATAACTACAACCTACAACTATTGCCAATTATAACAGTTTTGATTTATTTATTGTTACAAATCATGAGGAGCTAAAATTATTCTGAATTTGTCTTAAATAAAATTGTAATAAATATAATTTTTATAATTATAATAATAAATAAATAGAAGTTATTTTTTCTTGTAAAAATCAATATCTTATTTATTATCTATTAAAATAAATAAAAATTAAAAATAAAATATCTTTTGGTAAAAGGTTATAGATTTGATTAGTAAATGTTGTTTGATTATGAATGTCAAAAGATAAACTTATATCTATATTTTCTGTTCTTATAACATCGAAACCTAGTCATAAAAGGTATTCCCAAAATGTTTTTTTTTATATTGTTTTTTTTCTTTGCATCATGTTATTGTAAGTTAGATAAGATAAGTTTACTCTCAAAGTTGCCTCTGGCAACAGCCGGGAAGTTCATTTCAACCTAAATGGCATCCACTATCACCTAGAGCTGATGCAGTCAGCCAGCCATCCGTATGGCTATTTCACTCTGTGAATGACTTTCTGGCCCAAAGGGCAAAAGACAAAGCCGATTTTTTGGGCACTCGTTTTGGCTCAAACTCGACTTTGGAGGACCAAGGAAAGATACCGTACGTACCATCCCTCGGTGTCAGAGCTCGTTGCCGGATTTAGTTTTTGGTAAAAACCCACCCGACGACACTCTCTTCTTTCCTTGGACCTTCATATGTCGAGTGGGTATTATTGAAAGGTTTTTAGGGATAAGTCTTATGCCTTATCATTAGATTAGTCTTCGGTCTTATATGGCACAAGGGACTGCTTTCGAAGCTTCTTTCAAATTAACGCAAGAGTATATTTAAGTGGTTCGCCAGATTTCTGACTGGGCGGAGCATATAGGTTGTTCTAGTTCAATAACTGCTGGTGTACCCCAAGGCTGCATTCTATCCTTAACTCCTGTTCCTCCTGCATACAATGATATGTTGGATATTAACATTATTATACGAATGACAGCACTGGGGATCCAAATTACGGATGCACGGATTATTGCCGTGCCATGCCGTTCTCATCTCTGGCGTGGATCACTCCAATATCAGCTTCTACCTTTAGATTGCGTATAACGAAGGGCCGTTCGGATTACTGAGGATTCGGTGCTCTGTGAGCGGCTGGACTCTCTGGCTATATGCTGCTATATGATCTGAAGCTTGTTGCCGAAATTCATCACCACACAGCACCTCATCGCTTGCAAAACCATCCGTACGAACTGTATACGTGGCGATCTCTGGCTTTTGGGAACGTTTTTGGGAATTCTCGACTGTTCAACAAGAGTTTCTTGGCGGTGGTACTCATTGTTATCAGCGACCAGCACGCTTGTTTGTCCAACTTTCCAACAACAATTTCCAACAATATTTTATTAATATATGAGTGTTCTTTCTTACATATAAGTTATTTTGGCAAGCGCCTGCTTCTTTCCAGTTTTTTTCAGCTCTAGCTCCCTAGCCTTTAACTTGTGGTTACCGCGTTAGTTTGGCTTAAGCGCAGACAAAAATTACTAAAATCTCAAAACTGTGTATCAAAAATAAGGTAAAGCTTGTATCAATAAATGTTATGGCAAACAAAACTTGTTTCATTACACACTATGTCAATTACATAAAACTTTAGACGTCGGCGGACTAGATGGATGATGTTTGTTACTATATTATTATTTTTTATCAAGACTAATTCTTTGTACTTATATATATAAAAACTAACGAGCGTGATATCGATTTAAACAAAACTACATGTACTGTTGTAATTTGTAAATAAGTAATTGCTATTGTATTTTTTATTTTTTTTATTTTTCTAGATAAAGTTTTGAAGAAATATAATTGTTATTACTAACTTTTTGCCTTTAGTTAATAAAATTATTATTTTTTAATTAGCCTGTCACTCAAAAAAAGGAACTTACTTAATTTGGAGTCGTGATTAAACTAATAGAACATGAGTTTCTACATATTAATCTCTCTGTCTCTTAGTCGAACTTTTAATGAATATTTTTTAGGCTATATAAAATACATCTATCAGCATGAAAAGAACCGTTAAAAAAATATATAAAATCAAGTAACAAAAAAGAGTTTAATTAATAGTTTAATAGTTTTCTTTATGAATTTTATAATTCGTTATGCTGAGCTAAGGTTTAAAATTAAATAATGTTCCAACAAAAATCTATACATATATGTTTTATATTAATACTTTAAAATACGTTTTACATTTTTTTACTTGTATTGTATTTAACATATTTTGTAATAAAATTTAAATTACTTCCAATTTTGAAATAACAAATAAATATTATTAAAGTAATGAAAGTTACGTTAAGGAATTGAAGATTATGCAAATATTATTATGTTATTAAATGGTCTAGTACTTCTTTTAAACTTGAGATTAATTTATAATGTTTTAATGTAACTGTACCGTACACACTTTATTTTGTAAATGAAAAACTATTAGTGATTATTTGTCTTAAAAATATGTATAGATATACTATATGTGAATCAAAAATTAATACTCAAAGTAAGTATTTGATTAGGAAATCAAATACTAAGCTGCTCCATTTATATTTGATAATAAAATCGTTAGTTTACTTTTAATGCACATTCATTGCTATTATTTATTTAGTAGTCATTATTTAAATTCAACTATAATTTGAAAAATATTGGTTTTAATTGACTATAACATACTTATTTATTATAAGAACCGCATGAATAATTTTAATCATTATTATTATACATTGGGCCAGATTTGACCATTACCTTCTGTTATGTCTAGGATCTTTTTCTTATTAAGGTGTTATCTATACTTATAATAAATCTGTAGAGAGGTCAATTCTGTACATGAAATATATTTACAAAATAAGTAGCAGGGGGTGATTAGTGTTCGATACTGATGCCAAAAATGCAGTTAAAAAAATTTTTGTCTGTCTGTCTGTCTGTCTGTCTGTTTGTATGTTATTTATAGAAAAAAAAACTACTCGACGGATTTTAACGAAACTTAGTACAATTATTCTTTATACTCCTGGGCAGGTAATAGTATACTTTTCATCACACTACAATGAATAGGAGCAGAGCAGTGAAAGGAAATGTTGAGAAAATGGGAGAAGTTGCTTGATTTTTTAAGCTTCCGTCGCGTGTGCAGCCTTAATGGTTAGAGCTACATAGAAACTATGTAGAACGGAAATATTCTACATAAAAATACACGAAAAATATTCCAAGACAGCATATATCTACCTTTTATAGTTAACTCACAATAACACGCATAACTCTCGATAGCTTAGCAGTTCGGAGATTTCTTATTATATTTGTTTACTTTTACGTTTATAAAACCAATAATGCTCACCATCATTCCTAATTAAAAACAAAATAAACATTAGCACCAATTCAATAAAAAAAGAATCATTGTAATCGGTATAGAAACACCAAACTTATACTTACTTACATGAAATACGCCAACAAGACATTGCGCGTGAATAGTGAATCAAGCTATAAGGATTATTTTTGCGTAACGGTTGCCGCGCTCGACGGGGCTCGCGGCGGCAGAGTATAAAAGGGGCGGGAGGCGAGCGCAAGCGTCATTCAATATTTGGCTGTTGATGCGTTCAGAGTGTTGAACTTTATTGACAGACAATAATTGTTATTTTATAAACCGTGCTTATCAGCGCGACTTTTTGTCTTTAAATAGTTTATTTTAATTTCTTTTGTTGTTATTTTCTAAATTAGTTTTAGTTTTGTTTAAATTCTTAGCTATTAATAGTTCCTATTTTATTTCTTTTTAAGTAGATTTAGATTCGATTTTTAGATTAGATAATAGATAGATAGATTAGATTATTGTTAGATTTTTAGTTACTGATAGGTTAGTTTTGGGCATTTTATGTTTAGTTTTTTTTGTATTGAGTAGATAAAAGCGTAGGTAGGTACTTTTATTAATTATAGTATTCATAGGTATTTTTTATTTATTTTTAAGTGAAGTAGGTATAGGTAGATATTGCCTACTATCTACCTATACTGCACACGTGTTTTAGCTTTATTTTCATTTCTTTTTTTTTTGTACCTAAGTTGTAGGTAGGTAGGTACATATTTCTTAGTTTAATTCTATTAGAATATTAGGTATTTAAGTTTAAATAGGCACTTAGATTTATATTTTTTTATTATATAGCAGCTGTACTTAGAACATCTAAGGTTTTTTTTGTATTAGCATAGGTACTTTGATTAATTACAGTAGTTGTAGGTATTTCTTATTATTCATTTTTAAGTGAAGTAGGTAAGTGTAGATAGTATTGCACACGCATTAAGTATAGCTTTATTTTCATTTTTTATTCTTTTGTAATTTGTAGGTACCTACGTACATATTTATAATTCGATTAGAATATTATTTTAGTTTTAATAGGCACTTAGATTTATATTCTATTTATTATATACTTAGCTATAGTTAGGACCTCTGACGTAAGTTTTTTGTTGGGTAACTAAATAGAATTTAAGTTACCGTCGATTAAAAATAAAATAAACGATGCCACCTAAAAAACGACCATCTTTATCTCGAACTTCGAGTCAAGCTAGGAGAATGAGAATGACGCGTTCTCAAGAATCGGAAGAGGAAAGAGCACATCGGTTAAACTCTATGAGAGTTAGTGCCTCAACATCTCGAGCTAATGAAAGCTCTCCAGAAAGAGAGATGCGATTAGCAGCTGAAAGAGCGAGACGAGCTACAACACGGGCTTCTCAAAGCTCTTCTCAACGAGAGCTAAGGCGTTCCATTGACCGGGAACAACATGCGTTATCCCGAGAAGCTGAAACTGCTTTACAACGAGAATTGCGACTCACAGCTGACCGCGAACGGCATACATTATCTCGCGAGTCTGAAACCTTCACTGAGAGGGAATTACGGCTTACAGCTGACCGCGAACGTCTTATTTTATCTCGCGAGTCCGAAACCTTCACTGAGAGGGAATTACGGCTTACAGCTGACCACGAACGTCATATTTTATCTCGCGAGTCCGAAACCTTCACTGAGAGGGAATTACGGCTTACAGCTGATCGCGAACGTCATATTTTGTCTCGAGAATCTGAAACTTTTACTCAATATCAAGACCGTTTGACAAATGATAGGGCGCACCATAACATGATTCGATCTCTTGAAGATGAACATGAGCATGAACAACGACTAGAGTCGGGACGCGATTATTACAATTCTTTGAGACAAGAACAATTGATTACTTTATCTAATGAAAGATTAAGAATTGAAAATATTCGGTCGCTTGAAACAGAAGAACAGCGAGAGGCCCGTCTTACTGCAGATAGATTTCGACATGGTCTTAATGACTTAGATATACACGTGGTAGATCAATCTACAAATTCGGTGGCGTGGTCCGATAAATATAAAAGTGGGTTTGCTTATAACCTCACAATTGATTACAGATCATCTTCTGAAATAGGCGATATGAACGTAGTATGTTCCTTTTGTAATGCTTCGAAGTGGAGGAAGGAGTCTGCTGGTTTCTGTTGTTCTGGAGGTAAAATAAATTTGCCTTCGTTCGAAGACCCACCGGAACCTTTAAAATCACTACTTTTAGGGGAACATTTGCAATCCAAACAGTTTTTAGATAATATTCGCACTTATAATAGTGCATTCCAAATGACATCCTTTGGTGCTAAACAAATCTCAGAAGGCCCTTTCATGCCTACTTTTAAGGTACAAGGTCAGGTTTACCATTTGATAGGGTCCCTTTTGCCTGAAGAACAACCTAAATTTCTTCAAATATATTTTGTATCCGATTACAACGAACAGTCGAATATAAGAAATCAATATTTTCCGAATTTAAATACTGAACTCATTTCACAACTTCAGAACATGTTACATCAGGTTAATTCGTACGTATGCAGTTTTAAATCGGCATTAGAAGCCCTTTCTCAAGATGGTAATAACAATTATAAAATTGTTATAAATGCCGATAAGCGTCCAACTCAGGAACACCCTGGGCGTCATAACGTTCCATCCACGAATGAAGTTGCTGTAGTACTGGTCGACCAGGAATGTGATAGGCGTGATATCGTTATACGTTCCAGAGACAATCGTTTGCAACGTATTTTCGAAACCCACAGGGCTTACGACAGTTTGCAATATCCTATGATATACTGTCGAGGGGAAGATGGTTATAATTTCGCTGTATACCAAACCGATCCGCGCACAGGCGCACCTAATTATAATAAAAAGGTGTCATGCCTTCAATTTTATTGTTACCACCTGCAAGTGAGATGGAATAGATTGGTATACTTTCAACGTTTTCGTGGCTTATTTAATCAGTTTATTGTTGACATGTACGCAAAAATTGAAACCGAAAGATTAGTTTATATACGATCTAATCAAAGGCAGCTGCGCGCTGAAGAATACGTGCACCTTCGCGATGCCATGCAGCAAGATAACGATACTGTGAATATGGGTCGTTTAGTTATTTTACCCTCTTCTTTTACTGGTGGTCCACGCTACATGCATGAACGTACTCAAGACGCTTTTTGTTACGTAAGAAATAATGGACGTCCCGACTTATTTGTTACTGTAACTACCAATCCCAAGTGGGATAAAATCACTCGGGAGCTTCTTGAGGGTCAGGCACCGCATGACCGCCATGATATTATTGCAAGAGTGTTTCATTTAAAATTAAAATCAATGATAGATCTTCTTACCAAAGATAACATTTTTGGAGAAGTATTGTGTTATATGTATAGTGTTGAGTGGCAAAAACGCGGCTTACCTCACGCACATATCTTGCTTTGGTTAAAAGATAAGGTTCGACCTAATGATGTAGACAGATTAATCAGTGCTGAAATTCCAGATCCGACTGCAGATCCCCTGTTATACGACATTGTTAAAACTCATATGATACATGGTCCATGTGGTGCATTTAACGCAAATGCTCCTTGCATGCAAGACGGTCGTTGCACTAAAAGGTATCCAAAAGCATTAGTGGATGAAACTGTAACAGGACATGATGGATACCCATTATATCGTCGCCGTTCAAGCGACAATGGTGGTTTTACTGTTGAAAAGCGAATGTCTGGACAACAGGTTACTTTAGATAATAGGTGGGTCGTTCCGTATTCGCCTGTATTGTCCAGAGCATTTCAAGCTCACATAAATGTAGAAATGTGTAATAGTGTAGAGTCAATTAAATATATTTGTAAGTACATTAACAAGGGCAGTGACCAAGCTACGTTTGCGTTAAGAAATGAACATGATGAAGTTACTAGATTTCAGTCAGGCAGATATATCAGCTCTTCAGAAGCTGTGTGGCGGATCTTAAGTTTTAATATTCACGAAAGATATCCACCTGTGACCCATCTGGATGTTCATCTGGAAGGCGGTCAACGTATATATTTTAACGCCGAAAATGTTACAGAACGATTAGAGAACCCTAGACAAACAACTTTATTGGCATTCTTTCGACTTTGCCAAACTGATAATTTCGCAAAGTCTCTTTTGTATGAAGAAGTTCCATCGTATTATACCTACGATAAACAACGAGGTGTCTTTAACCGTAGACGCCGAGGCAGGCCTGTAGATGGCGAGACAGGTATTTTCAAAGAACATGTTCTTGGTAGAGTGTATACTGTTCATCCTAACAACGCAGAGTGTTTTTATTTGAGATTATTATTACATACAGTGCGAGGACCAACATCATTTATAGATTTGAGAAAAGTAGACGATGTTGTTTATCCAACTTATCATGCAGCTTGCCAAGCGCGTCATTTGCTTGAAAATGATCAACATTGGGATGACGCTTTAGCAGAATCCTGTGTTAGTGATAATCCACGACGGTTACGCCATTTATTTGTAACATTACTCACATTTTGTAATTTATCTGATCCTGTCCAATTATGGGAAAAATATAAAGAAAAATTTGCAGAAGACTTTCTTCGGAATTTATCTCACAATAATGAAGGCGTAACTAATGATAATTTTCGAGATCTGGCTATAAATCAGTGCTTATTAGCTCTTCAGGAAGACTTAACAGCAGTAGGCGGTAAATCACTTTGTGAATATGGTTTGCCAACGCCAACCTCAGTCGGAGAGGTTACCAATAGGGAATATTCCGCAGAGATTGGTTACAACCCAATGGAACTGCTGGTAACATTAGAAAACGGTGTCCCAATGATGACTGCAGAACAACGCTTAGTCTATGATCGCGTGTGCGAGAGTGTGCAGAATAATTTAGGAACAATATGGTTTTTAGATGCACCTGGAGGAACTGGGAAAACTTTTTTGACTAAATTAATATTAGCTTATGTTCGAAATCAGCGTAAAATCGCTCTTGCCGTGGCTTCATCAGGTATAGCTGCAACATTGCTACCAGGAGGTAAGACTGCTCACACTATGTTTAAAATACCAATTAATTTAGATCGCACGGAAAGTCCAACCTGTAGTATTTCAAGAAATAGCGACAAAGCTAAGGTATTGCGTGAGTGTAATTTAATCGTATGGGATGAATGTACGATGGCCCATCGAAAAGGAGTAGAAGCAGTAGACAGAACTCTAAGGGACATAAGACAAAATGATCGACCAATGGGCGGTATTACGGTTTTATTTTGTGGTGATTTCCGACAAACCTTACCGGTAATACCACGGGGAACCCGAGCTGATGAGATTAGGGCTTGCCTGAAAAGCTCTTATTTGTGGCGTGATATACAATCGGTGCATTTGACTATAAATATGCGAGTGAGAACTGGAGACAACGCAG
This sequence comes from Melinaea menophilus ssp. n. AW-2005, assembly GCA_918358695.1. Classification (NCBI taxonomy): domain Eukaryota; kingdom Metazoa; phylum Arthropoda; class Insecta; order Lepidoptera; family Nymphalidae; genus Melinaea; species Melinaea menophilus. The sequence continues at coordinate 18,029,152 of OU911045.1, read as the reverse complement.
ATAATCGTGAATTTTCTGATACATTATTGAAGATTGGTGAAGGTACCTATCCACAACTACACCAAGGAAAACTTATTCTGACACCTGAGTTATGTTGTATAGTGCAATCCCAACAACATCTTATATCTTCGGTTTACGGTGACATAACAATTATATTAAATAGGGACAATTCTTGGCTTTGCGAAAGGTCCATTTTGACTCCTCGCAATGACCAGGCATCTGAAATTAATAATAAAATACTGTCTAATATACAGGGAGAAAGCAAAGTTTATAGTTCAATAAATAGAATGGTTGATGAACAAGAAGCCACTAATTACCCGATAGAATTTTTAAATTCTTTAAGTATGCCTGGACTACCTTCTCATATAATTTGTTTAAAAATTGGCATACCGATAATTCTGCTCCGAAATTTAAGACCACCTCAACTTTGCAATGGAACTCGGCTAAAAGTAACCCAGTTGCAACAAAATGTAATCGAGGCTCAAATTTTAACAGGTTGCGGTGCAGGAGAAACTGTCTTTATTCCCAGAATTCCCATAATACCAAATAATTTTCCATTCCAATTTAAAAGAACGCAATTCCCAGTATCGGTGTGCTATGCCATGACTATCAATAAAGCTCAAGGGCAGACTTTTCGTGTTGCTGGAGTAGATCTCGGTGTTAGCTGTTTCTTGCATGGTCAATTATACGTCGCTCTTTCCCGGGTTAGCAATTCTAGGAATCTTTACGTTCACGTGCCGGACGGGTCGACTCTTAACATAGTCTACCCAGAAGCTTTGCGCTGAAACATTTTAATTTGATCTAAAAATATTAGCAATATATTATCTTAATAAAAAACAAGGAGTTACACGCTGACCGAGTCGTGGGTATAGCGTGGGTATATTATAATATTCTGCGGTTACTTATATTTTTCAACAGTTTTGTGGATTGGCATATTATATTACTATTGCCCTTCTAAAATACGAAAGTGAATCTGCCTGTTACGTCAAAACTATGAGGGAGGACATCTGCTAATTTTTTTTCGAAAAACGACGGAAACGCGGACGAAGTCGCGGGCAAAAGCTAGTGTGTAATAAGTATTTTAAAATGTATGTCTCGATAATACTAATAACCTTGTTTGCAGCTAGTAAATGATCACAACAAACTCTTTTCTGTTCATAACTATGAAATCTAAAGTGATCCTTCTTATTCCAACATCTTTTGATTATTAAACTGATAATGACATACTTCAAGAAAATTTTGAAAGCAAACAATAGCTTTTTCTTAGATAATAGCTAGTTATTTTTTGTTTTAATATATAAGTAATATAATTTTGTTTTTGTCATAAATAGGTACTGAAAAATTTCAAGTTAAATAATTTATTTGTCATTAAAAGTAATTCACACTATCATATCGTCTGATATTAAATTCGTGTTTTTGTTTTAAGATTTTGCGTTAATATTATTAGCATATTTTTATATCTTTAAAACAATTAATAGTCATTAAAACCATTATTAATTTTACTTGACTATTTATTAACACTTTAAACGTTTGATCTAGTTTTGTAACGCTTTAATAATTTAATGGTTTTAAAAGTTTTTCAACACCTTATTCAAAAAGAAAAATACGATTATTATATACATTTATGATTGAAACAGCGACGTATATATAAATATAAGTTAAATATATATGTTAAATATATATATTTCGCTAGCGGCTAGATTTTAATATTATGCGAGCGGTTTTTTGCTTGCGACTTGGTCAGTTTACCTTATCTTAATTTTAATAATAATCCATCATCGTAAAAATATATCCAAAATAATATTTGTAATTGTAATTATAGCCAAGACCAAATTTTGAGTTTTTATTAAATGTTAGACAAATATTAATATGCACTAACTTTTTAATAGCCTTACCAATAAAAAATTTATAAGCAAAAAGTATTTAGCACTCGAGTAATTGTATAAGTGTTGTAGGTAAGTGTTTAATTCATTTACTTAGTTTTCATAATTAATAAAAAAAAATAAAGTCGACAATAAATAAGACGAGTAATATGTTTGTTCATATATATTTCTAAATGTATGTAAATCCCAGTTTTGTGTATAAAAATATATAAACTAAATATTTATATAATAGATTTAAATATAAATTTCTTTAAAGCCAAAATATTAAGAGATGACTATAGAAACACTTCGTTTAAAATCCCGACGTATAAGACCTCAATGACGGATATTGAGCCCCAGAAAAATCTATACGATAAAGTCACATTTCTTTTGGATATTCGTAATTCGAATGGAAGAATTGATGGCATTTCTTCAAACACTGTGTTACTTACAAAGCGAAGTCTTGATACTAACTCATGAAATACCGCCCATGTCCATCCGATACCAAAGGGACCAACTACTGGTATTTACAGGCTGATTACCAATATCTTATAGATTACTTGTAAAATGTTTTTTATCCCTCCACACTATATGATCATGATATAACTATTATTTAAAAAAAAAACTAAATTTTATTTAAAGTCAAAATATTCAGTCAAAATATTTTTTCATTATCAAAGCTACCACCAGCTCAGAAAGTAATTTGCCACTGAGTTAAGATGAGCTGGCGACAGACCCTTAGCGGGCTTATCTTGTTCTTTTTTTTTGAAAACCATACTTAAAACCTAAATTACATAACAAATCTTGAAGTAGCCTGGCAGCGAACGCTTCTTATCCTGAGTGCTTCATGTTATAGATATTCGGAAATACTGTAGTATATGTTAGCAAACAAATGTTCATAAGTTTATTAATTTTAAAAGAGGGTACAATTTTAACATTTATCGGGTGCTTGTTTAAAAAGTGTGTACATTGTAAAATAAATATTAGTTTTTAAATTGAATAACAGGTAAAGCAAGTTTCTGTTTGTTCCTCGTATTTATAAGATGTACGTCACTGTGCTTAATAAAATGACCCTTATTCTTATGAACATATTTAAGGTTTTCAAAAATATACTAACCCGCAACCGTGAGCACATTAATAGCTAAAGCTTTAGCTTAAACTTATATCGTAAGGCATTCCTAGAGCCCAGATTGTAAAGTGCAAGTCATATATTACCTGATGCCGTTTTTCTTTTAATATCAACGAAGTATTATCAGCAAATAAAACATCCCATTATGTTTATCTACAAAAGTAGGCCGATAATTTGTATAAACAATTTTATTTTTAACTTCAGCATCAGTAGTAGACCTTTTGTGAAACTGAACTGTTTGTTACGAAGCAAGTTAATTTTATTGAAATGATCTCTTATTTATTTTTTATTGTAGACCATAAAATAGAACACATAAGCAAAATAATAAATTTAAAGTATTGTAGATGGCCTTATCGCCTAACGGATATTTCTTCCAGGCATATGATTTTTTCAAATAATTTACGTAAAGAACAATGTTTACTATTAAGTCAATGACCTTTAAAAATAATATCCATAAGTTGGAGGTATTTTTAATATTTAAGGTCCTAAAACACTTGAAAATGTGTTTTGATTCTACCTTTTGTAAATTAAAATTGATTTTACATTAATAACAATTTTTTTAGGTAATGATTCAGCAACAGCCGGAGAAGCTGAGCCAACCTCCTTATCTGATTATGACAACAAACTTAAATTTAGAATTTACTAACTTGAAATATATATCTTATTATTACAAAAAAAGGATTTTTTTCACGAAGGACAGTTAAAATATTATTTCAAATCTTTTCCATGGGTCTTACATGAATAGAAATAATTACATTTTTTGTTTTTATTGCAACTAATTAATTTCTGATTAAATGATTTTAATTGCTCAATTCTATAATTAGATATTTATATTTTGTTAACAAATTATCTATGCAGGTAGATGTAGACTCAGTTAGTCCTGTTGGTTCCACAAACAAGGCAAATAGGCTACATGATTTTAAAAAATCCATGCCCGCAGGGGAACACGCGTGGGTAGACCTCGTGTGTAACTCGTTTAAAATATAACTCACTACCTAAGAATAACACATGATGCCGTTATTTACATCAAAAATTTTCAAGCAAAAAGCGGTTTTTATTTTTTTTCTCGGAAAAGGTATCTTTTTTGGAAATATTTTTGGTACTTAAATTTAGAGTAAAAAATAACCTTTCTATTAAAAATATTTGCGAGGAGGGAATGTTTACCAGAAAAAAAGTTTCCGTGGTTTTACCTACCTTAAATTTTCAAGCTTAAAGTGTTTTTTTTTTTTTAAGGAAACGGTACCATTTACGGAAAAACTTTTGGTACCTAAATTTAGAGAAAAAAAAATAACCTTTCTACGAAAAATACTTGTGATGTAAGAATATTTACCAGAAAAAAGTTATGAATTTTTTTCCAAAAATTTTCGGTTTTTTTACCCTCACCTAGCCCTAGCGCCCCCTGTGTCCGGATTTCTCTGGTTAACGAACTTGACTTTCATTTTTAGATGGTTGATTTTTGTGCAAAGTTTGAAAGTGATCCGAGCGAAACTGCGGCCGCTTTCGTGCTGACAAAAGTCGAATCTGGACGCACGCTCGCATATATATATATATATATAAACTTTTTGACCAATGGTCATAAGGGGATGGACTCAGGGGATAAGAAGACCTCCTGTGAAGAAATTTTTCCAAAATTCGAAAGTCGGGTACAAATGAATGGGCCGACCGAATTCTTCGAGGTCTACCCAAAATGATCTGAATCTGATAGTGGTAAAGGAATTATCTAAAAAGTTAAATATTAGCAAATAGTGTAAATAAAACATTTTCAAGTATAACTTCACCAGAATCATATAACCAATTTGGGGGTCTGTATATACTAACAACAACAAAACGCTCCAGTTTTGCACAGGCTTTTTCAATAGTTGATTCGATAGAGAAGTTCATCCTGCAGAACGAACTAGACACCTGATGATTGGCAAAATTAAAGAACAATTCATAAGTTTTTAACCACACACACATTGTACGAATTTCATTTGTTTTTATAAAGAGCTCGATTTCAACTTCTTTACCTATCATTAATGTTTTAATGTACTAGGTGTATTAAATTATTTACAGTACTTTTAATATTGAATATTATTTGGCGGAATAATTAATTTATTGCCAGAGTATACCTCCTTTGTCCCATTCATTAATTTAAATAAATTGGAATGGGTTCCATAATTAAAATCATAATAAGATAGGAGATACCTTATTTTAGTTAAAATTTTATCATGTTTTTACATGTAAAGAAAATAACTTTCTTAATACTTAACTTAGATGATCTAATTAATAATTTAATCATGTTATTTCTATAAACTATTCCACCTAATAATAAAAACTAGGGATATGTTAGGACAATGAGGAGTAGTTAATGGCTTTATTGATAATTTTTGTAAATAAATAATGAATAAAAGTTTTAGATAACATAGGAGCATTTGTTGTTTTATTTTAATATGAAATGGTGCTAATGGGTGTATATAATACAAAGGTCTTTTCTAGAAAATCATATTTTAATATATAGCACCACCAGACTGGCCGCGTCTACCCAGTCCTCAAGGAGCTCGCTCTGTGTGTCTGTGGCGGGACAACCTCAAGCCGTGGATTTGGAATTGAGGTTCCCGACAACAAGGACACGAACGGGGCCACTTCTATCGGCGGGAGCATCAATTTCAACCAGAAACTGTTTGAAATCGGCGAGGCTTCCATTCCGAGAAAATTAAACCCCGACTTCTTCTTTGCCATACCTAATCAATAACCATAGAATCCACTTTAGGCCTAGCTGGTGGTGTATAGGCCCTAGGACCTAGGACCTTTGCGAACCCTACCCGATTTCTTCTTAGTTTTAAAAAAGTCCCGCAACCAAAATTAATATTTGAAATTGTCTAGAAATATGTTTTGCCATGTTAAAAGTAATTATTTAAATACAAGACTTTATTTAAATACAAAAATATTGGATCTGCATACTTGTAAATTCAATCATATTATCACAAATAAGTGATTATTTTTTAGCCAGTCATACCGAAGAGTCATTGACGTTATTACGAAGTTATCGACGCGTTACTATTAATATTACTTATTATGATTAAAAAGCCTAATTACCAATTTTCTTGTTATAAATTAAATTTGTTATATTTCGTGTATATTCATTTCAGCGCTGTAGGGCTTTGCTCTTTGTACTATGTTTATAGTCGTATAATGATCATTAGTATGAGAAAATTTGGCTTTGATGTTTTTTTCTGACAATTAAGTAAATTGGAGTGTACAGATTTGCGAGTTTAACAGCACCAAGTATGCTTCAATATACTTATGGGTATACTAGCCTGTGATATAAGAAATAATATTACCAGTTGTTTTTTTATTTGTTGTTTAGGATTTAATTTTATCATAATATATTTTGCAATATATTGGAAATCTATGTGATTACATTATTTATCTTTAGACTAGAATATTAACGATAAGTTTACCTTTTTATTTCAATTTATAGTTTTGGACTTTTTTCTTTTTCATAAAACAGTATTTAACTTTTCGTAATACTCTAAAAAAAATATATATTTTTATTTCTTTATATTTGTCCTCGAATTTTGTTAATGATTTGGTGTTTATATATCCATTATTTTGCTTTAAGTATAAGGATATATATTACATAAACATTTAAGTATTAAAGATCATAGATTATATCTTTAATAATTAATGTATTAATTAAAAATCTTTTATAATTGCATGCAATAATTAGTTAAGTAAGGACTTATAAAGTAAAAATCATATTAAGACTATAAATCTATTATAAAACTTTTCGCTACTTTGTATAAGTTACAAGATGGAGTAAACCTTCTTTAATTACAAAGTTGCTTGTAAACACTGAAGTAAACGATTGAGCTTTTAGAACCATCACCTCTTTGTACGTACAGCAATTTTGATTTACTCACTCACACAATAATTCATTAAAGATATTTTATGTTGAGTCGGAAAAAGGTTCTCAAATTAATAGTATATTTAAATGGCGTGCACTATTTCTTCTGTATATCAGTGATATGTTGAATATTAAAACATTCATTGTTATACGGATGATAGTACTGGGGATTCAATATATTCCGGTTGTGCTGTCATGTCAAAATGTCATGATGTGTGCCGAAAGAAATATATCCTGTAACGAGACCTCTTTAGCGTTACTTTAAGATTGAAGTAAATAGAATCGTATTCAGTTTAACTGTCATTGCTCTTTTAGAGTGCTGCCCTTAGTTCCGGAATGAAATGCCATGTTCTAAATATTGAAGTGATGGATCAATGTTAACTACATGGATACATTAACATTATTACGGAGAGTATTCCGGAGAGCTATTTTACTTGATTCTAGTCGTGGTTTTCTTATTATATAAGGGGAAAAGGGGTATTTTTACATTTTAATGTTGCAAGCGACTGTGCGCGGTAGAAGCTATTTTCCACCAGATGACCGCTATTGGTCCTCCTTCTAATATATAAAAAAAATCTTTATCTATTGTTTATAATAAATTATATGAAAGGAGAACCTAGGTCAGTCTGACATACCAATACCAAAACGGAATACTTGGACAGTAACATATAAACTTTTACAACTTTTAATAATAGAACTATCAGTACTGTTACTTATATAGGAGTTGTTGAATGGGGGTTAAGGTGCATTAACAGGTGAATGAATATTTATATTTTATACATTTTACCTTTGATCTTGTATATTAGAGACGTAATTAGAATATAATATATAGTTATGGTAAATATAGTTTTTAAACAAAATATTATTTAATGTAGCTTGCAAAGTATAATATTTTAGTAGTCCTCTATTATAGTTGTTAGTATTATTTATAAAATATACTTGTAAAATATACCATATTAATAATTTATTTAGATAATAATTGATTATTAATGAATACAAAAGTATAAAAAAATGTATGTTCATGAAAGCTGTTACTTGCGACTTGGTTTATCTTGTGTTTAAGGTCATCAGATAATTAAATCTCCGTGGACTTGGTACAGACTATATTTTTTTGTTCACAAATTCATTGACATTCGTTCAATAGTAATTTAACTTTATTAAAGTTTGGTAACTTGGTACTTTTCACAATATGTTCTCTTGGCAGTGTGCCTACTTTAGCCAAGTTACTTTGCTTTACCCGGGGGCCGGTCAAAGTAGGTTTGGTCTAAGAAAATGTAAAAGTTTTTAAAATTGTATGTAATATATAAAAATATTTGATATTATAAAAATACATTAGAATTTATTTACCCGTAGAAAACGGTTGATTGTAATTTTTTTTTAGTAAATTAGTATAGTATTAATAGTTATTGCTTTTGAATTAACTTGTGTAGTATTCGTGTTTTGGTTAAGAAGAGATAAATGTAAAATAAGTATTTGTGATGTGCCGTAAAAGCACCATTTCGCAGAAATATTACTATACTATAATATTTAATTACTATTACGAGTTTATTAATATATAGGTAAAGTTTTATAATTTTCCTTTAGTTTCTCGAATGAAATGTGATGTATGATTAATTCGAGTGTTTTTTACTAAGTATACGAAGAGATTTACTACTTGCCGTTTGTTTAGTGTTATACACTTTTACCTGAAAGACTCCATGTTATTTGTAAACTACATTCAAACAAGTTTTAACAGAAACTTGGTATCATTGGATAAGATTTTACTTGTAATTCAACTAATGCTTTTTAGTTTATGGTCTCACTGCTAATGGATTAACGTCATTTCATATTGACAGATAACTGTTTAAAATATTTGAGACATGTTAAATTATTTCAGAACTTTACGAATATGTTGTATGGAGATAGATGATTTCATTTTAAATATAATTTTATTCATTAATTTTTTCTCAATTTCGCTGACTTAAAATAACATTATCATATTTTACCAACTTATAATAAAGCTAGAATAATATTGACTGTATTTTTATTATTGGGTCATTCATAATAAAATTCTTGAAGAATTCATTCAACCATTTTCTTCTAAGTACACACAATGGTACAATCTCACGTGTAGTTCACGGACCGTTATTATTTTTCTTGTTAATATTCACGGCAACAAAGAGGCATTGTCTCAAAAGTGTAAGAAGTGGCCTGAGAGCCAAGAAGGCTTTGTTTCGGGGAAGCTCTAACTAGAAGTCCGCTAGAAGAAATCTTAATAAGCAATGGATTTTTGAATCAAATACTTAGAATATAATTGTAGTTTTAATTAATAGTACAATTACTGGAATAGTAATTTGTAAATTCATCCATATTAAAATTAATTTGTAATTTAAATATTAAAAAAAAAATCCAATGCACTCTAAATATGTATTAAAGTAACTCAAAATAGGCCAAAGTCGTAGAAATAAAAACCATAAGTAATCTTTATATCTTTCTCAAAGTATTTCTAAAATCATAAATAGTGCTAGTGCGAAAAAAAAATTTATAAATACTGTTGTGAAGAGAAAGTAAAGTTTAAAAAGTACAGTTTCACCAATCATGATTTTAAAGATAATTATTACAAACTAAATAATTGTTAACTACTAGGAGTATGTCATCAAGGATAATGTGAGCGAAGCTGTGACCGTAGCGTTCTTCTGATATAAAATTTATGTAATTATTATCCTTATTGATTTTTACATCCAGCAGAAATATTACGAAAAACAAATAATGCGAAATTTATTATTGTCACATATAATTAATAAGACAAAATATAGTATTTAATTTTTAATATACCATTTGAAACTGAAATTATACAAGTTAATTAAATTGAATATAAAATTAAATACACAATAATACAATTATCTCTATTTTTCACTTGACTGTTTATTCCATTCGTTCGAAAAGTTTGAACGTTTTCGAACGTGATGGATTCGAGTTTGGTAACTTCTCTTTAATAATTCCGGTGCTCATGAGTCCTTTTTATCTAATTACCAAAGTATGAACAATTAAAACTTTTATAATTGTCGAGATGGGGGAATACTAAAATTTACTTCACAATGAACAATGGCAAAGACAATAAAAAAGAACTTTCTCAATTAGATGCGGTAATAACATTAGTTACCTTTTCAAAAATTAAGAAAATCTTTTCTTCTTTTTACAACATTTTGAGTTCATTTTCAGTAACACAATTGAAAACATTATGGAATATACAATATATTTATTATGTGATTTTGATTTGCTCAAATAATAATAGTAGTAAATATTAATTTTATGATCAATTTGTAGTAAACATTATCTAACATTATTTAAATATGCTTACACATCTGCCTCTAGTTTTTAAATTTTAATATTGATGTATTTTGAATTCATATAAATAGATCATTTACTTAATTAGTATTTATTGATATATCAATTTCATCATTTAGTTTAGAAAGTTGAGGCAACATTTCTATTTTAAATATCAATTTCATTATTAATCTGACTAGCTCATGCCCGTGGCTTCGCACAGCTGGAAGAAGAGAATTTAGATCAGAGGAGGGTTTGAAACTAAATTTCATCTATTAAATTCTATTCTAATTCTAGATGGTTACCCGATGGTACCCGGCTTCACTCGAGTTAAATGTGACTCTTCTCATCAATAATTTACATAATGTGGGTAGATTATTGTAAATATAGTTTTGATTAACGAAATCAAGATGGCCTCCGGTATCAGTGACGTTTCGCTAGCGTCCAAAATGGTCACTGGAATTCATTTCTCATCGTCATTAGAATTTGACAAAATACTCAACAATCAATCCGTATTTTGCGGATACATGATGGCGAAATTGAAATTTTTGTTTTCTTATGTTTTATTATTGAGGCGAAGTTTTAATCGAAATTATTAATATAGATTTACCTCTGTGAGTGAAGGTTTCAGACAACGCAGTATTTTGACTCTTTCTATTATACGTTGAGTTGAAAATAAATTAATTAAGGGACTTCAGTTGTGATTTATTGATACAAAAGAAGCTCTTACTATCAGAATGGTCTAAAAATATTTGAAATAAATCACCTAGGTAGGTAAGATATTTGAGCTTTGTAGAAAATAAAGGTGTTTCAACGAATAATCAGTTTATACTTGTGTCTTAGATTTAGTTTAAGGCAGTCTTATATAATATAATATAAAAACTAACTTCTTAAAATTATTAGTATGTAGGAATTGAGAGTAAACCATGTGATTAAAAGCATGAATAATAAGGGTAGATATTTCTTTTATATAATTTATGAAAAAATGTGAGTCAGTAATAATAAATAAGTTTTAACCGTATAATAAAAATAATAATTAATAATCCTACGAGTCAAGGATAGCCAGCGGCAGAATACGAGTAGTGCATCGAGGCACGAGAGAGCCGAAGCTTCCTGTATAATCGTTGACAAACAAGTAGAACGGTAGAAATAAATACGACGTCAACAAATACACATATTCTATCTGTAAAGTGTGTTGTGGCTGGTATCGACTATTGCTATTTTTACATAAACCAATATGATATAGTCACTTTATAAGACTTAAACACAAGTTTTAAAATAAAAATAGCGGTAACTAGAACCAACCATCTTTGAAAATAACATTTATACATTTGTTTAAAAATAATTCCCTTGTTTTAATATTCTTAATTTGTTTACGAGAAATTATTATTGAATATCTAAAATGTACTACATTTTTAATTTTAAAATAAGTGAAGTTTTATTAAGCTGCACATTAACGCGCCATAAGTATAATGGGTAGAGCACTCCATACTTGAAATAAGTTGTTTCCTAGGCTTGCTAAAACATTTTTTAATACCAAAAACAAAGTACAAATTATCAAGTTTATCAAATATATATAGACGATTTACTGTCTTTCCCTAGATATGCTAATCTGTGAGAAAACTGCATTTTTTTTGTTTTAGTTGATCTGGAACATTCGGTAGAAATTCATCCTATAAACTTTTACAAATAGTTACGCATTTAGTTTAGCGTTAATAAATAAAAAGATTTTTTAACAACGTGAAATAAAATGAATTTTATAAATCGCGTCGCACTGATCTTCCAAAAGACTGCTCTAATGGTTATTTTTCCATTCCATTCTCATTTACTTCCTTGATTTATGTGAGATATCTCTCAATTTTATTTTCACCGTATTTTTTGATTAAATAAGTCGATTTAAAGCATAGTTAATTTGGTAGTTGCGTGCCATTCTTGTAAATTTCATTTATTGTTATTCATTTATTTAAATGTAGCATAATGGGCGGATTTAATGCTACGGTATCTTTCTAATCAGTCAAAATAGAATCAGTCAATAAACAATCATAGTAAAATTTTGAGAAAGAAGAATATAAGAATAATATTATTATTTTTTGTTCAGAGAAGAAGATTGTTAGTAGCAGATCGCATCTAGATCGTATGGACGTTATTACAGGCGATGACGTGCTGTGCGGTGATGAAAATCGGTTGGTATTAGATCAAATAGGTATTCGTGTTACCTCTCCTTGTAAATGCGATAGAATCCAGCCATTCAAAGAGCACCACACCCTAACAATCTAAATGGGTCTGTTGTACGCCGTCAAAGGGTTGGAGCTCATATTGGGTCGATTTGAGTGAGGGAAATAGTAAGGATAATTTTAATGTAATATATGTGTATGCACCACAAACTGGTGCACACTGGTGCACCACAGACACATTGGATATTTTGAGAAGAGTTCGCTGCGTTGATGATAAATATTCTAGAGTGTGAGGAGATTAAGAATATGAAAAAGTGCATGGAGATAGATGTAAGTTGCCTTAGTTTGGATCTAGCTCTAATAAATATTTGGTTTCATAAAAATAATAATCATCTTATAATCTACAAAATGACCACCACAAAACACAAATTGATTACTGTTTGCAAAAAGAAGAAAACTGAATTGTCTTATAAATTGTGAAGGTGATAAAGGTCAGCTGTTGTCATTTGACTACACCTCATATCGGGCTGGCTAGACCGAGGAAGGACCTCTCACAGATGATCAACGTAAAGCAATCAAAATTAGTTGGTTATTTTCCATTAGTGAGTGAGAAAATCCAGATTTCCATACCTATAAAATTGTTTTTGACGGAGATGTAGACATCTCAACCTAGGTACACGGCGTATCTATCATACCCCGGGTATAAACTGGAACATCATTTTATACTACACGTACGGGATCGAAAAAAATATGTAGTCGCTTGTTTTAATCATTAATTCCCATTCCTTTTTGCAGATTATCTAAAAACTGTTTGGAGCATAGGGAAAAAATTTGATACTCGGCTTAAGTTAAATACTGGCAAATGTTGTTATATTAAATTCACACATTCACTACTCTATACCACCTCAATAACACTCCTCTTATAGAGATTAACTTAATCAGAGATTTAGTGGTCTTATTTGTTATTAAATTAAAATTTGCTCTTCATATTGAAAATTGCTTTGCTAAAGTTCTAAAAATGTTAGGTTTGGTTATGCGAAATGTAAAAACTTAAAAGAAGTTAAAATTAAGATTTACTTGTATGTCGCGTTGGTACGTAGCACATTAGAGTGTTGCAGTTCAGTTTGGATGCCATATTACGCTACTCATACTCTTAGGCTAGAGAGAGTCCAGAAACGATTGGTCCGTTGTTTGTTTCCTAGCAAAAAAATTTATTTGTCCAAAAGAACAACTAAAACCTTCTCAATAAATTAAATATTCAATCTCTCATTCTGCGTTGAGCTATACTGGACATTAAATTTTTATACAAAATACTCTGAAATAAAACTGACTGCTCCCAGTTTCTAAGTATGCTGAATTTAGTCAGTCTCCTTAGTCAGCTATTAAGAAGATTTGTGTTTGTTGCTCATTCTCCCACCTCGCGTTTATACAAACATTTTAACAATCTCAGTAACGTTTCCGATATTTACCAGGAGAGCAAAAAAACAATTATATTAGGATAAGATATATGTGAATTGAATTTATGTTTAAACTATGTTTGTTATATCTCTTTACGTGTTATATTCCCGTTGTTAATAATTTAATTATTACCTTGTATTATAGTTAAGCTTGTTGTGTTTTTGTAAGTAATAGTGCATTTTGTATTTTCTGATTTAATTTATCTTTATAAATGTTATAATGTAACTATTGTTGGAAAACCTTATTAAATAAATAAGTAACTTGTAAACTAATTTTAGTTTAGGATAGCGTTGAAAATATGAAATAATTATAAATGATATCTTGATACTAAATGTTTTACCAATTTAAAATTATCGTCGATATATATATATATCTGGTTATGTACAATTTTTCTTATTACGTCTTAGTATAATCGTAGAAAGTAATATTCGAGAAACTATAATTTGAAACTTTTGAATTGCATTTTTTTCTGAAGTTGCCCCACTTTTAAATTTTTCATTCACTTCGAAAAGCCTGACCTAGATTATTTTATTAATTAGACATTCATCTTTTGCATTGTTTCAACAAAAGCTTTTCAACTTCTAATGACAATCAATATTTGAATATATAGGTGTATAGATTATGAAATAATATAACTAAACTTCATTCCACTATGGTAGAGTTAACCAATCTGTGTGGGTAAGTTATTGGAAGAAACTTTGTAAGCCAACTTTTAAAAGCGTAGGCCAGTCTTGAAATACGGATAATTACTTGCCAAGAAGCAGCCACCATCTGCTGCAACTTTACAGCTTTTACGCTTTCAGTAACTGTTCTATTAATACAATTATTTGTGATATAATTTCTTAATGTACATATTGTTTTAGGAAATTGAAATTGTTAATTTTAATTTACAATTTATTTATTTATCATGACTTTAATTTTACGGGTGAAGAACTACAGCCAGACAATTAATAAATAAACATAATAGAGTAAAGACTCTATTATGTTCATTTTTTATTGAAGAAGATATCAATATTTATTTTTAACTGTTGACTTAATTATAAGCTGACAACGATAAAAAGACATTGAATTTAATTAACACATTCAATATGTGGCTGAAATTCTTCTATAATGATATAGTGGTGACACAATTATTTAATTTATATTTCATATATGCGTTTTTTTAACATTGTTACATTCTTGACTTATTTCTCTGCGTTACTTCTTTTCTATTTAACCTAAACAAAATTAATATTTGTTTTATAAAACAAAACAACTAAGTAAGTACTTATAATTTAAATCAAACAATAAACACATAAACAAAGCTTGTAGAACAAATGAGAAAATCACATTGCAATGAAGTTAGCGGCGCGGGAATAACTTCAGTCAACCGTGAAATTAGTTCCAAGTTTTCTTATACGACCAAACGTATGAATTGTAAACTGTGTTAGCTTGTGAATTTGGAAAACGTAGGCATTCTAACATTGGGTAAGTTAAATTAACTTATTTAAGACTGTTATTTTTAATCCTGCTGTCGTTGATACTGAAATCTAATTTACAACATTTTCTTAGTAGGTTTCTTAAATAAATTTGGTATCGTTAAAATACGTAAGATTCCATTTATATATTTGGATACTTAGATATTTTTAAAAGATAAATTGTGTGAGTCTGGTCAGACAATTATTCAAGATGTCATTTCAGAGCAAGAATAAGACACCGTTGAAGGTGGTAACTGTCTGTACTATGTTGTAATAATATATAATAATATTTTTGGTTCGTATTTTAGTAATATTGTTGAAATTATAATTTTATATTTTTAATTATAAAATTATATTATTTATATTATAACTTTTTTTTTGAAAGTATGCGTTCTTTATAAAAATTTAATTGTTTAAATCTTGATTTAATAAAATGCACATTTTATTCTATTATTATTTTATGGTTTACCTTGATTGTTAGGTTTAATTGAAAATTTGAAACAAAATGTATTTTGTATACAAATACTCCACTAAAATATTCCACGATACAAAGACTTATTTTTTCGTCACCGAATAAAATCATATTAATTGACAAATTATATATTTATTTTTAATTCTAAGTAGAAAAATGTTTTGTTAAGGTATTCAAGAGATATCTCATGCCTTTTCAGCCTCTATTTGTAAAGTTTGGTTCACAAAGGTTGCTTACATCGCTTTTAGTTAAAACCTAAAAAAATATAAGAGCGTACAGACGTTTCTTATTAAGGGTCTTACAAACGCATGAATAGCGATGCTGAGGGCCCTTGTAAATTGTGATGAATACTCTTAAAATGCATGGGATAATACGTTTGGTAAGATTACAAAGTTCATGATTATTTATGATGTAATTTGTAAGTTACTAACTAACTAATATCTCGACCTAAAGATAATAATGTTAGTAAATAGAGAATACTCGTTGTTGTTGAATAGAAATGTCAAATTTAAATTTGGTTTTATAGGCATTATTCTAATTCGATGATAATACTGTGTTTAATTAAACCTAGAAGCAGTTAAGCTTTAAACATTTCATACAATAGTTTGAAGTTTATGATATTAAATTATGATATACATAAAAATACGATATTTCCTATCTAGACTTAATAATAATATATATAATATATTACAACTGAAACAATAACTTGTGGAAAATAAATCAACACTTTAATCACCCAAAATATCTAACATTCGCAGTGTGTGTTGTTATTTTTAGATAAAATTTTATACACAGTTCATATTGTATATAGCAATTGCTATTTAGAAGCCACAATCATTTATGAGAATTTAATTAGAAACCTTGTTAAGTTTTGTTACATTTTAAAAATTATATTCTGAAATTCACTAAAGCGTTAAACAATTTTTTTCTCACGGCACAATAATCAAGATTAAGATATAATCTTCATAGAATAAGATTCATAAAAAAATAGATATGGTATTAATAACCACCTACCATATTCCAGATATTTGGTTTCGGCTTAATATCTCTTTTTTCTTCTGTTATACATAATTTCAGTGGAAACTTACATTTGGCTATATTATTTCCCACTCTATCCATATCTTCTTCGATTACCCTCTTCTCTTATAACAAACCACATTCATATTTAAAATTCTCCCGCTTATATTGTTTAAATCTTATCGTGTTACTTAATCATGCAACAACAATTACTTATTTTCTAATACTGATGCTCCTTTCGAGCTACATTTCACATTTTCTTGTCTTATATTATCTATTCTCATCACATGACATATCCATCTCATTCAGAACAATAAAAAATGGTAAGATTCATTTTTTTTTCTTTCTTAAACATCCTTCCGCAGTTGTCATGTCATTTGACCTTTGTCATACTTGCAATATATCTATTTATGAAAAGGATAAACGTTGGAAACATTGAGTGTAGTGTCGTGCTATAAATAAAGTGAAAGTACCATGAAGTTTTGTTAAATTTAATTGTATTTACTAAAGTTTTCTTTAATCAGTTAATTATGTAACAACATTTAAATAGCAGTACTTTTGCTCGTGATCTTTTATTTGATTTTGATTTACTTTTTAAATTTTTTATTAATAAGAACATGAATATTTTCTAAGTATATGAATCAATCTAATTATTAAAATATATATAACCAATTTTTGAAAACTTGAACTGTTGTGTTTATATTTAAAAAAAACAGTTATGAACAACTAATTGGATTATTAATAGCAATATATTTGAAAGTGTATGCTTATAACTGACAAGCCTTAAATATTTCAGTATTTTTGTAATTCGTTAGCATTTAAACCAAACATTTTTTGTACTAATTGAAAGCTAAAATTTCCTTGTAACAGCTAAATTGGTTGAATAACGAAACAATTGTGATGCACAGCCAGACAAAATAAATAAAAACGTTAAACTGAAAAATGGCGCTAACAGAAAATTAGTGCTAAAAAACCGTTATGTTCGCAATTTATCTTGTATTTTTAAATATAAATTGACCAAAAGTTATTGTAGTTACTCTTTTAAATATTTAAAACTCCCATTAAACAATGTACCATATTGTGTAATGATTTACTTACTTTGACATTTGCGCCTATAGTTTAATTGTCTAAGGTTAGTTTTACGTATTATAAAAAAAAATATGACAATTATATACAGCCGAGCAGCGGTTAAAATATGATACTTTATTTTACTAAAAATACTTTATGTAATATGGAATTCTTTTATATAAATACTATATTATGCTTTTTAAGATGTTAAAACTTGAACGCTTGGTGTAGTACTAAAAACACAATTTGTCAGTAACATTACTACTGTAACGGTATTGGAATAATAAGATGTTAAAATTTATGGTATTTGACCCTAGGTGATGACGTCTTATTCTAGCTCAACTAACGACTTACGACGACTAAAGAATTACGACTTTATTGTATAGAGAACGATTTGAAGGCTAAATTTA